>JARQOD010000003.1:359137806-359219818 GCA_033576555.1 Oophaga sylvatica | reverse complement strand
CCCCAATTTTAAAAACTAAAATTTCATTTTAATTCTTGTGGTTCAGTGTCATATTGCAAAAAAGGGTGTCACAGAATTTTATACAATTGGGCGGTGAAAAAAAAACATCTTCCCAAAAAAATGTTGTTTTAGCCCCGATTTTACATTTTCAGGGGGGAAAATGGGAAAAAATAATGCAAAATTATTCAAACAATTTCTGCTAACGGGAAATACGATATTGGTGTCAGTACTGTGAGCGACATGGGGGAGACTTGGATGGGATTAGACCTTTTTGACTTGGGAACAAACTATTTTTAATATTTTTGCTTTTCCTATACAAGCCCCTAAGTGCCAGAAGAAGCAAAACCCCCCCCTTAAGTGACCCATTTTTAAAATTTAAAACCCCCTTGGGAATTTTTTACAGTCAGCGATGATTTTGACTCCAGGGGTTTTTTTCCAGAAACAAGCACAGTGGAGTTCTGAGTAAAATTGCCTCTCCCATTGTGTCCCGTACTTGTAGTGTCCCGATTGAGGGCCCAGTCATGCTTTGGAACAGCAACCTGAAAATTAAGGGGGCAGTCAAGCTATAGAAATACCAACATGTGGAGCTAACTGGGTTTAGGCACCAGGGATCAGAAGGGGGGGGCATTTAATTTTTGGACAATTTTAATGATTTTTTTGGGGGGGGGAGAACCATAGCGCTTTTCCCGGGTTTGGTACTATAAGTGGAACCCCCCCGACAGACAGACTGTAAGCACTCGAGTGGGGACTTGCTTTTTTTTGTGGATTGAGTTGAAGCTTTTATGGAAAACATTTTACATAACATTTTGGATTAAATTTACATGGCTTTTAATGCTGAAACTTACTTAAGGTTTCCATCTAAATCTCTGAATAAACTCGACTCAGATGAAACCCTTGAGGGATCTATTCACTATATTGAGGCAGCAGAGTTACTCAAGACTCTGTTTGGTCTGTGTTCAGCGGCGTCCTTCTTTTCAGAGGTGCACAAAATTGTGGTCGGCCGTGCTTTTATGCACGCTTGAAAAGACGAACACTGGCGGACCACAGGCCAGACAGGGTCCACAGTGCCTTCATCTGCCTCATTACAGGGAATATTCCACCAGGAGTTCAGCCTGAATCACGTATTTCATAGATTTACACGGAAACCCCGATGTAAGCGCTCAACGTAGAGCACAGGATAAATGTGAGCCGTGACTTACTGCAATATTTGGGAGGCAGAATAAACAAATCAACAGCAGGTCAAGAATTGTTTTAAATTTATTTTTTACGCCGTTTTTTGTGCTGTATAAGTGTCACACTGTCTAATGATATGACTACAATGTCAGTAAACTATTTATACAGGAACCACACTCTATACAACATATAGTTTAGCAACATCAGAATGTAAGTATAAAATAGATTTACCTGACACAATATCAGCAGAACTTAGGGTTAATCTTGAGGACTAGATGTGCAGAAACGATATCAGTTGAACTCAGGGTTAATCTTGAGGACTTGATGAGCTGTAACAGGAAAGAGGAGGACCGGGGTCTAACCTGACCCTACACTGGGGTCCTAACTAATCCCTTACCTTGGAGGTACTGATAATGGTTCAGAGGTCCAAGTCTCCAGCCTAACCCTGTCTCCTATCAGACCCTGAACCCTGTAATCAGTCCAAAGAAGGATCCTGATTACCACCAAAGGGATATGGGCTGATCTCAGCTAAATACACAGATTAGACATATAAGACAGACAGGATAGCACTCTCTTGCATACACACTCAAACACCGAAGGAACATAAATGGTCTGGGAAATAAACTCTAAGCAAGTTAAGCTTAAAACAACTAAGGAGCTCTCAACTAGAGTCTATACAGATTCATTCCTATCTGTGGTCTGCATGAAGTGTTTCACTGGCAACTCCCAAAGCAGACAACCAGAAACTTAAAGGAAACCAATCAACAAATAATCAATTGCAGCCGGGAGAAACTGCACCCAGTCCCAGCACTGAGCACAGACAGAATTAACTCCTAGCTGCCAAACACAAAGAAACAGCAACTCAGCTGTGAGAAGTCAAAATGTGCAACCGCGACGATCTTCGTGGCAATGCACACATGACAGTACCCCCCCTTCTACGAGGGGCCTCCGGACACTCAGGGCCAGGCCTGCCCGGGTGAGTTCTGTGGAAGGTCCGAACCAAACGATCTGCGTTAACATCAGACGCAGGGATCCACGTCCTCTCCTCCGGACCATACCCCTTCCAATGCACCAAGTACTGAAGGGACCGGCGATTCAGGCGAGAGTCAATGATTTTTGATACTTGAAATTCCAAGTTACCATTGACCAACACTAGAGGAGGAGGTAGAGGTGACGGTATGACTGGTGCCACATACCTTTTAAGTAATGACTTGTGGAACACAATATGAATTTTAAAAGTAGAAGGGAGTTCCAGACGAAATGCCACAGGATTAATTATGGAACTGATCCTGTACGGCCCGATGAATCTGGGACCCTGTTATGTTACGGTAGCTGAGGAGTGCAGGCAAAAAAGGAAATACACCAGAGCAGTTGGAATCTATGAGATTGCAGTACCCTGACTAACCACCGCAACTAGAGGCAGCCGTGGAGCGTTCCTACGTTGGTCCTAGACGCCTCGTCACAGCCTGAGAAACTAACTACACCTAAAGATAGAAATAGGAAAGCTATCTGCCCCGTAGCAGAACCCCAAAGATAATAGAAAGCCCCCAAACATGTAATGGCGGTTAGACAAGAGGAAATACTGACACAGAAAGAAAATAGTATGAGCAAACGCTGGGGCCCAAACTAACTAAATAAAAAAGGACAGGAAGGGTACTTACTGCAATCCCAGAAAACCCTGAAAAACACCAACTCTACTAATTTCAAAATCACCTGAGATCACACGACCTCTACCACCTAAATTAGTTCTCTGGTGTAACAAAAACAGCAGCCACTGAAAAAACTGGAAAAAGCAAAAGTACAAAACACAGTGGCTGGACTAAACTGAGAGGGCAAAAGCCCCCGGAGGGGACCCAGAAGGCCCCCACAGAAGTGCAGGACCAAATGCAAAAATATAGCAAAAACACAAAATAAGAAATTGTCTTATCTGATAGCAGGAGATGCAGACACGACACAGCAGGCTACAAGGGAAACTGGAAAGAAGGATTCAGACCAGAACAATTGATCACCGGCAACCCTGATGGGAAAATCACTCCCTTATATAAGACCAATCAGTAACACCTGATTCCCAGTCCTCACAATCCTCACTAGTACCGCTTGTAACCACCAGAGGGAGCCTCTGCTCAGAACTCATCTCAAACCCATTCACAACAGTACCCCCCCTTGAGGAGGGGTCACCGAACCCTCATTTGAGCAACCAGGTCGGTCAGGATGAGTTCTATGATACGCACGGATAAGTCTCCTAGCATGGATGTCCGAAGCAAACACCCAAGAATTGTCTTCCTGACCATAACCTCTCCATTTAACCAAATACTGGAGTCTTCGTCTAGAAAACGAGAATCCAATATTTTCTCAACCACATACTCCAGATTGCCCTCAACCAAAACAGGGTCAGGAGGCACAGCAGCAGGAACCACTGGCTCAACAAACCTCTTCAACAAGGACTTGTGGAACACGTTATGGATCTTAAATGTCCCTGGAAGAAGCAAACGAAAAGAAACAGGATTAATAATCTCCATGATCTTATAAGGTCCAATGAACCTAGGCTTAAATTTAGGAGATGCTACTCTCATAGGAATATTCTTTGAGGACAACCAGACCAAGTCCCCCACTTTAAACCGAGGACCATCAGTCCTATGCCGGTTAGCAAACCGCTGGGCCTTCTCCTGAGAGAGGGACAACCTCTCCACTACCTGGTCCCAAATCTGCTGCACACGCTCAACAACAGAGTCAACACCTGGACAGACAGAAGCCTCCGTCTGTCCTGAAGAAAATCGAGGGTGAAACCCAGAATTACAGAAAAACGGAGACATCAAAGTGGCAGAGCTAGCCCTATTATTAAGAGCAAACTCAGCCAAAGGCAAAAAAGAGACCCAGTCATCCTGATCAGCAGACACAAAGCATCTTAGATAAGTCTCCAATGTCTGGTTTGTTCTCTCAGTTTGACCATTGGTCTGAGGATGAAATGCCGAGGAGAAAGACAATTGAACACCCAGTTTAGAACAAAAAGTCCTCCAAAATCTGGAAACAAACTGGACTCCTCTGTCAGACACAATGTTCTCAGGAATGCCGTGTAAACGAACCACGTGCTGAAGGAACAACGGCACCAATTCAGAGGAGGAAGGCAACTTAGGTAATGGCACAAGATGTATCATTTTGGAAAACCTATCACAAATTACCCAGATGGTGGTCATTCTCTGAGAAACAGGAAGATCGGAAATGAAATCCATAGAGATATGGGTCCATGGTCTCTTGGGCACAGGCAATGGCATCAACAAACCACTAGAGCGAGAGCAAGGCTTGGAGCGAGAGCAAGTCCCGCAGGACTGCACAAATTCCCTGACATCGCGAGACAAGGTAGGCCACCAAAAGGACCGACTAACCAAGTCTCTGGTACCAAAAATTCCGGGATGCCCAGCCAATGCGGAACAATGAATCTCAGACATCACACTCTTTTTCCATTGGTCCGGGACAAACAATTTTCCAACAGGGCAGCGCTCGGGCCTATCCTCCTGACACCCCTCCAGAGCAAGTCTCAAATTGGGCGAGATGGCGGAAAGAACTACACCCTCCTTCAAAATAACAGAGGGATCAGATAGCTCAGGAGAGTCCGCAAGGAAACTCCTCGAGAGGGCATCCGCCTTAACATTCTTAGTGCCAGGAAGAAAGGAAACCACAAAATTAAAACGTGTGAAAAACAAGGCCCACCTGGCCTGTCTAGGATTGAGTCGCTTGGCAGATTCCAGATAGACCAGATTCTTATGGTCCGTAAGGACCACCACCTGATGTTTGGCTCCCTCCAGCCAATGTCTCCACTCTTCAAAAGCCCACTTCATGGCCAATAACTCCCGATTACCCACGTCATAATTACGTTCAGTAGGAGAAAATTTTCGAGAGAAAAAGGCACAAGGGTTACTTTTACAGGTCTCTGGATCTTTTTGGGACAAAACGGCACCTGCCCCAATTTCAGAGGCATCAACCTCCACCTGAAATGGCAGAGAAACATCAGGCTGCCGTAGAACAGGAGCAGAAGTGAATCTCTGCTTAAGTTCCTGAAACGCAGAGACTGCCTCAGGAGGCCAATTCACCACATCAGAACCCTTTCTGGTCAAATCAGTTAATGGTTTAACAATAACGAGAAATTACCAATAAATTTACGATAAAAATTGGCAAAACCCAAAAATCTCTGAAGAGCCTTTAATGAAGTAGGTTGGACCCAATCACAGATGGCCTGAACCTTGACCGGGTCCATTTCAATAACAGATGGGGACAAAATGAATCCCAGAAATGAGATCCTCTGTACGCCAAAAAGACACTTTGATCCCTTCACATACAGAGCATTCTCTCTCAAAATCTGGAATACAGTTCGAACATGCTTCACATGAGAGTCCCAGTCATTAGAAAAAATCAAGATATCATCCAAATAAACAATCAGAAACTTGTCCACAAAATCCCTGAAAATGTCATTCATGAAGGACTGGAAGACGGAAGGAGCATTAGTGAGCCCAAAGGGCATCACAAGGTACTCAAAATGCCCTTCAGGGGTGTTAAATGCCGTCTTCCATTCATCCCCGTGCTTAATGCGAATAAGGTTATACGCCCCCTGAGGTCAAGCTTGGTAAACCAAGTAGCGTTTTTCACCCTGGAAAACAGGTCAGAAATCAAGGGTAACGGGTATTGATATTTCACAGTAATATTGTTCAAGAGACGATAATCAATACACGGCCTTAATGAACCATCTTTTTTGGCCACAAAGAAAAAACCGGCACCTAAGGGTGAAGAGGATGGTCTGATATGACCCTTCTCCAATGATTCCTTGATATAAGACCGCATAGCGTCATGTTCAGGTACAGACAAGTTAAAAAGGCGACCTTTAGGGAATTTACTACCCGGCACTAATTCAATAGCGCAGTCATAGCTCCTATGGGGAGGCAAGGATGCAGATTTACTTTCACTAAACACATCAGAAAAATCAATCAAAAAGTCAGGAACATCCTCAGCCTGGGGGGAGGCAGAAAAAACAGGAGTGTTGGTATTAACACATTGGCAGCCCCAACTGGTTACAGACACAGATTTCCAATCCAAAACAGGATTATGAGACTGTAACCAAGGGAAACCCAGCACGATAATGTCATGCAGATTATATAGAACCAAAAATTTGCAGCACTCCTGGTGATCAGGTTCAACCCTCATTATCACCTGAGTAGAAAACTGGGGTTTATTCTCAGCCAAAGGGGTAGAATCGATCCCCAGTAAAGGAATAGACTTCTGTAGGGGTATCAAGGGAAACCCACAACGTTTAGCAAAATCATAATCCATCAGGTTAATAGCTGCTCCAGAATCAACGAAAGCCTGAGCAGAAAATGAGGACAGAGAGCATATCAGAGTGACAGTTAATAAAAACTTAGTCTGAACACTACCCAAGACAACTGAGCGTGCAAAATGTCTTCCCCGCTTAGGGCAGACTGAAATAGCATGAGAGGCATCACCACAGTAGAAACATAACCCATTGCGCTTTCGAAACTCATGACGCTGTGCCCCAGACACCACTCCATCACACTGCATGGGCTTAGCAGCTGGCTCACAAGGCAACACCACTCCACGCATACTTCTCCGCTCACGCAAACGTCTGTCAATTTGAATCGCTAATGACATAGAATCATTGAGACCAGAGGGGACAGGGAATCCCACCATAACATCCTTTACATTATCCGACAGACCCTTCCGGAAAAGGGCCGCCAAAGCGTCGTCATTCCATTTGGTCAGGACTGCCCACCTACGGAATCTCTGACAGTATAACTCAGCGTCATCAAGCCCCTGATTTAATGCCAACAAGGCTTTTTCAGCTTGATCAGTGACATTAGGCTCATCGTACAATAACCCCAAAGCCTGAAAAAATGCATCAACATCACTCAAAACAGGATCCCCAGGTATCAGGGAAAAAGCCCAATCCTGAGGATCGCCGCGCAGGAGAGAGATGATAATTTGAACCTGCTGCGCTGCGTTTCCTGAGGACTTAGATTTTAAGGCAAGAAACAATTTACAATTATTTTTGAAATTCTGAAACTTAGCTCGATCCCCTAAAAACAAATCTGGCATGGGATCCTAGGTTCCACAACAGGCAACCCAGCAAGATAGATAGCAATACTCCGAACCTCAGTGGCAAGCTGATCCACACGGCCAGACAACTGTGCAAACTCCATTGGGAGAAAAGATCCTCCCAGCACCCAGAGATACAGAGGGAAAAAAAAAAAAAAAATGCAACAAACAGAAATATATCTCTGACAACTTTTCTTCCTTCAAAATATTTTTTCCCTTCTGTGAGTACCATACAATTTTTATGGCCGGTGATACTGTTATGTTACGGTAGCTGAGGAGTGCAGGCAAAAAAGGAAATACACCAGAGCAGTTGGAATCTATGAGATTGCAGTACCCTGACTAACCACCGCAACTAGAGGCAGCCGTGGAGCGTTCCTACGTTGGTCCTAGACGCCTCGTCACAGCCTGAGAAACTAACTACACCTAAAGATAGAAATAGGAAAGCTATCTGCCCCGTAGCAGAACCCCAAAGATAATAGAAAGCCCCCAAACATGTAATGGCGGTTAGACAAGAGGAAATACTGACACAGAAAGAAAATAGTATGAGCAAACGCTGGGGCCCAAACTAACTAAATAAAAAAGGACAGGAAGGGTACTTACTGCAATCCCAGAAAACCCTGAAAAACACCAACTCTACTAATTTCAAAATCACCTGAGATCACACGACCTCTACCACCTAAATTAGTTCTCTGGTGTAACAAAAACAGCAGCCACTGAAAAAACTGAAAAAGCAAAAGTACAAAACACAGTGGCTGGACTAAACTGAGAGGGCAAAAGCCCCGGAGGGGACCCAGAAGGCCCCCACAGAAGTGCAGGACCAAATGCAAAAATATAGCAAAAACACAAAATAAGAAATTGTCTTATCTGATAGCAGGAGATGCAGACACGACACAGCAGGCTACAAGGGAAACTGGAAAGAAGGATTCAGACCAGAACAATTGATCACCGGCAACCCTGATGGGAAAATCACTCCCTTATATAAGACCAATCAGTAACACCTGATTCCCAGTCCTCACAATCCTCACTAGTACCGCTTGTAACCACCAGAGGGAGCCTCTGCTCAGAACTCATCTCAAACCCATTCACAACAGGACCCAGTTTCCAGGAGGGCACTTTAAGTTTTATATTCCTGGTAGACAACCATACCAGATCGTTCACATTCAGATCTGGACCAGAAACTCTCCTCCTATCCGCCATACGTTTGTAACGGTTCCCCATCGTACTCAAATTATTCAATACACCTCGCCACACAGAAGCAAGTGACGACGAGAAACGCTCCTCCTCAGGAACCCCAGAAGGAACCCCCCCATTGAAAGTACAAAACTGGGGATGAAAACCATATGCCCCAAAAACGGGGACTTACCAGTGGACTCGCTCCGCCTGTTGTTAAGAGCAAACTCTGCCAGAGGCAAGAAAGATGACCAGTCCTCCTGGTTCTCCGAGACAAAACACCGGAGATATGTCTCTAAACTCTGATTCAGACGCTCTGTCTGACCATTGGTCTGTGGATGAAAAGCCGAGGAAAACGACAATTGCATCCCCCGACGTAAACAAAATGCCCTCCAAAATTTGGACACAAACTGAGACCCCCTATCTGACACCACATCAGAAGGCAACCCATGAAGTCTCACGATCTCCCTAATGAACACCTGCGCCAGAGTTTTAGCATTAGGGAGTGCAGGAAGAGCAACGAAATGTGCCATCTTACTGAACCTGTCAACAACCACCAGTATGACAGTATTCCCTGACGACGGAGGAAGATCCGTAATGAAGTCCATAGATAAATGAGTCCATGGACGCTCCGGAAGTTTCAAGGGTAAAAGGGTCCCAGATGGACGGGTATGAGGAGTTTTAGAGCGAGCACAAACCCCACAGGACGCGACAAAAGTTATAACATCTTTATTAGCGTTAGGCCACCAAAATCGGCGAGAAAGGAGATCTAAAGTAGCCTTACTCCCTGGATGTCCTGCTAAACCAGAATTATGATGTGCCTCAATAACCTTTTGTCTCAACTGATTCGGGACAAACAGTCTCCCTGGAGGTCCTGCAGGGGCGTCCCCCTGAGCCTCTAACACCTCCTCCTCAAGCTCAGAACATACAGCCGACACTACCACCCCCTCCTGAAGGATAGGAATCGGGTCATCCGTTTTCCCGGCCCCTGGGAAACTGCGAGACAAAGCATCAGCCTTTACATTCTTAGACCCCGGACGATAAGTGACGACAAAATTAAACCTGGTAAAAAACAACGACCATCGAGCTTGTCTGGAATTCAGACGCTTAGCGGATTCTAAATACAGCAGGTTCTTGTGATCAGTAATAACGGTGACCGGGTGGACTGCCCCCTCCAAAAAGTGACGCCATTCCTCAAAAGCCAATTTAATGGCCAAAAGTTCCCTATTGCCGATATCATAATTCCTTTCGGCGGACGACAATTTCTTAGAAAAGAAAGCGCACGGATGCCATTTACCAGGGGACGGAACCCTGGGACAATATAGCACCCACCCCTACGTCAGACGCGTCCACCTCCACAATGAACGGCTGAGATACATCTGGTTGGATGAGAACGGGTGCCGAAGCAAAACATCTCTTTAAAGAGGAAAAGGCTTGACAAGCTTTGTCCGACCACCTAGAAAAATCCGTCCCTTTTCTCGTCATGTCAGTGAGAGGTTTGACGACAGACGAGAAATTACAAATAAATTTCCGGTAGTAATTAGCAAACCCCAAAAAACGCTGCAAAGCCTTAAGATCCCCTGGCTGATCCCATTCAAGCACTGCTCTCACCTTTTCAGGGTCCATACGGAAACCGGAGGCTGACACCAAAAAACCCAAAAACTGAAGTTCCTGTACGGCAAAAACACACTTCTCCAGTTTGGCGTATAGTTTATTGTCTCGCAAGATCTGCAACACCTGTCTCACATGCTCCTGGTGAGACACAAGATCTGGCGAGTAAATTAAAATGTCATCCAAATATACGACCACAAACACCCCCACAAGGTGACGAAAAATGTCATTAACAAAATGTTGGAATACTGCTGGTGCAGTAGTCAGACCAAAAGGCATAACCAGGTTTTCATAATGTCCCTCCGGCGTGTTAAACGCCGTTTTCCACTCATCCCCCTCTTTTATTCTAATCAGATTATACGCCCCCCTGAGATCCAATTTAGAGAACCATTTGGCGCCAACAATTTGATTGAAGAGATCAGGAATAAGAGGGAGTGGATACGGATCTCGAACAGTAATCCGATTAAGTTCGCGGAAATCCAAGCAAGGGCGTAGGCCTCCATCTTTTTTCTTCACAAAGAAGAACCCCGCGGCTACAGGGGAAGATGAAGGTCTAATATGCCCTTTGGCCAGACTTTCGGAAATATAATCTTTCATAGCCTGTCTTTCAGGACCAGAAAGATTATACAACCTAGCTTTAGGTAACTTAGCATCAGGAAGTAGATTAATAGAGCAGTCATACACACGATGAGGAGGCAACTCCCGACACCCCTCCTCAGAAAAAACATCCCCAAAATCCTCCAAAAAAGGAGGCAATGTACTAGGTACGACCGCACTGATGACTGTGTTCATGCAGTTGCTTTTGCAAAACTCACCCCATTGGCTTATCTCTCTGGACTGCCAATTAATTACAGGGTTATGTTTAACCAGCCAAGGAAGTCCCAACACAATGGGAGTAGGTAAACCCTCCAACACATAACAAGATAATTGTTCCCTATGTATTGCCCCTACCTGAAGGTCAATGTTATGAACCTCATGAACAAAGCTACCTTGGCCGAGAGGCCTGGCGTCAATGGAAAAAATAGGGATCGGTTTGACCAATACACTCAGATGCATACCTTGAGCCTGAGCAAACTGAGCATCAACCAGATTGGCGCCGGAACCACTATCCAAAAGAACAGACAATCTCTTCACTCTAGTACCAAACACCACCTCCACTGGTACAAGGAACTGAGAAGAACCGGCGGATGAAATACATACTCCCAGGTTGTCATCCACCACACAACCTGGGATTAGCAGTTTTCCGGCGACTTTTTACTTAACAAGACACGGGATGGACATTCTCCAACAAAATGTCCCTCTTTCCCGCAGAAAAAACACCTTCTAGTCCTGCGGCGTGCCGCCAATCCCCTACTACGAAAAGATGTCCCTCCCAACTGCATAGGCTCATCCGAACAGACAAGGGGAACCTCAACATAAGGGACTTTAGTAGTAGGTGGAGTAACAACAGGGAGTGGAGTTACCTCACCCCACTCCCGAAGCCGTCTATCAGTACGGATAGCTAAGGCCATAGCAGCCTCCAGAGAAGGAGGAGACTCATACTGAGCCAAAACGTCTTTTAATTTGTCAGAAAGCCCATGACAAAACTGGCTCCTAAGAGCTGGGTCATTCCACTGAGTATCCGTGGCCCATCTACGAAACTCAGAGGCAAATTCCTCCGCAGGACGATCTCCCTGCTGTATCTTACGTAATTTAGTCTCAGCAAGAGAGACCCGATCTGGGTCATCATATACCAATCCCAGAGCAGTAAAAAATTGATCTACAGACTGTAGAGCCGGGGATCCCGGAGGAAGGGAAAATGCCCAGGATTGAGGGTCCCCTTGAAGAAGTGAGATAACAATTCCCACTCTCTGCTCATCACTCCCTGATGATCGCGGCCGAAGCCGAAAATACAATTTACATGCCTCCCGGAAGGTAAAAAATTTGTCTCGCCCACCAGTGAACCTATCTGGAAGAGCTACTTTAGGTTCAACTCTGGTTTTCTCCCGGGGAGACAAAACTTTGGACTTAATGTCCGTCAGCTCCATGGATAATCCCTGCAACTGCAGAGCCAGCTGGGCTACTGGATCCATGGTAACTAGAGATAATTTTTTATGGCCAGTGAAAATGTCACGCTGTCTAATGATATGACTACAATGTCAGTAAACTATTTATACAGGAACCACACTCAATACAACATATAGTTTAGCAACATCAGAATGTAAGTATAAAATAGATTTACCTGACACAATATCAGCAGAACTTAGGGTTAATCTTGAGGACTAGATGTGCAGAAACGATATCAGTTGAACTCAGGGTTAATCTTGAGGACTTGATGACTGTAACAGGAAAGAGGAGGACCGGGGTCTAACCTGACCCTACACTGGGGTCCTAACTAATCCCTTACCTTGGAGGTACTGATAATGGTTCAGAGGTCCAAGTCTCCAGCCTAACCCTGTCTCCTATCAGACCCTGAACCCTGTAATCAGTCCAAAGAAGGATCCTGATTACCACCAAAGGGATATGGGCTGATCTCAGCTAAATACACAGATTAGACATATAAGACAGACAGGATAGCACTCTCTTGCATACACACTCAAACACCGAAGGAACATAAATGGTCTGGGAAATAAACTCTAAGCAAGTTAAGCTTAAAACAACTAAGGAGCTCTCAACTAGAGTCTATACAGATTCATTCCTATCTGTGGTCTGCATGAAGTGTTTCACTGGCAACTCCCAAAGCAGACAACCAGAAACTTAAAGGAAACCAATCAACAAATAATCAATTGCAGCCGGGAGAAACTGCACCCAGTCCCAGCACCGAGCACAGACAGAATTAACTCCCTAGCTGCCAAACACAAAGAAACAGCAACTCAGCTGTGAGAAGTCAAAATGTGCAACCGCGACGATCTTCGTGGCAATGCACACATGACAATAAGTGATTAGACGACTTTATTCTTCAGGTCGGTGCGATTACAGCGATACTAGATTTATATAGTTTTTTCTGTTTGACTGCTGTCACACTAAAAAACGCTTTTTCTATCTTTCTGCTGACAGAGTCATGTTAGAGGTTATTTTTTTGCGTCACGAGTTGATGTTTTTATTGGTATAATTTTAGGGCACATTATATTATTTCATCACTTTCTATTTTTTTTTTTTGAGAGGCAGAATTAGCAAAAACCAGCAATTCAGGATTTTTTTTTTCTTTCAGCTTTTTTTTTTTAAATGCTGTTCACTATGTGGTAAAAGTGATAAGACTGATTTATTCTTCTGTTCAGTATGATTAGAGCAATATCATATTTATATAATTTTTTTATGTTTTGATGCTTTTATACAATAAAACTATTTTATAGAAAAAATAATGTTTTTTCCATCACTATATTCTGACAGCTATAACTTTTTTTTTATTTTTCCTCTGATAAGCCACCATATGGCTCTATTTTTTGAAGGACAAGATGACGTTTTCAGCTATACCATTTTTATTTCCATTCGATTTTTTTTATCGTGTTTCATTACTTTTTGTTCAGCAGTATGATGAAAAAGAATATTCTTTTGCCAAGTTTTCTGTTTTTTTTTTTTTTTTCGGTGTTCACTGAAGGGGTTAACTAGTGTGACAGTTTTATAGGTTGGGTCGTACCGGATGCAATGATACCAAATATGGTACTTTTTTCTGTATGCCCATAGTGACAGCTTCCCTTTAAAAAAAAAAAAAAAAAAGACAGTTATTCTTTAAACATTTATGGCAAAACCAGTACCTGACTCAGGGTAGTGGACAACCTCTTCAATGAGTTGCCAGAACAACAAGTTGGGTTTGGTCGCCTAAAACATTCAAAATTCAGGCTGATGACTGCTGGCATTAAGTTTGCAGGAACTAAAGATGTTACTACTTTAGTTTTTGCACTTCATGAAGTTATACAAGGTAGATTTATGTGATGTGACACCAACCTGACAGGACACAATAACTGCAGGGAATTCCATGTCTCAATATAAGTCACTGGCCTTGACATTCAGCCAGATCTGAACAGTATCCAATATTTCAGACTTGCATGGCATGTGGTCAATGGGCTTAAGGTGCCATAATTTTGAATCAGTACCAAAAATGCAGCCGTAGAAAGTAATCCATCATTATGAACAAGAATTTCAGTCTACTTTACTGGATCAAGATATCTCTACATTAATGGTATCAGGGGGTTAGGCTTGCTTCACATGCCAAGTTTCATGTTCTGTTTACAGATTGTCTCGTGACCTGCACACAACAGCGCCATACGCAGATATAAGGCTGTTGAGTTTGGGTCAGGAGACCTGCGGCCGATCCAGAAGAAATGTAAAAATTTTACACAGGTAGAAATAGAGTTATACAGGCATACTCTCCCACTCGATTTGACATTGGCCATGGAGGGATAGCAATACTTTGTGGCCACAATCCAAGGCTCAGCGAGTATCGTACATGGCTTCCGATCTATTTAATAAGACCCTTGCACAATTCTTGATTGTTGCCTCAGCAGGGTCAGCTCTCCTCACCTATCAGCCTGGGTGAGAGATACAGTACCTTTACAATCACTTAAAGGCCACTAATTATGCCCAAATTTCATTAGCCATCAAAAACTTAATGGAATCTGTCAGTAAGATGAATCCACCCAAACTGGATATATGGGCATGCATGTCTTTGAAATCATACTCCATTGACACCTTTATATTTTCACTCAGTTGCTGCATACTACAGTAATTAAGACTTTTCATCTATATGAAAATTGGGCATTAAGTGCTCTGGGTGTGACAGAGCACTTAACTAGCCTTTCCTTCTGGGCATGTTTCCCGCCTCTTTAGCTTGATTGGTATCTCACTGATTTCCTTGCCTGGCAATTGACATCACACAGACAGTGAGCTATCAATCAAGCTAAGAGAGGCTGCTGTTAGGTGAAGAAATAATCAAGGGAGGCAGAGGCTTGGTAAGTGCTCTGTCACGCCCATAGCAGTAAACCCACTATTTATACGAATGAAAGCGCTACTTTGTTGCAAATGCAACAGCAGGTCAAAGATCTACATATGTCAATGGATTTACATGTAAAGATCTATGCGATGAACGGTTTGGGGAGGTGGATCTCACATGTCATGGATGGGGAATTTGTCAGTAAGTAAATTTAGTGGTAGAATATCAGAAAAAATACATAAAGTAAATGGTGCCTTTATTGAAAAACATCAGTTTCTAACAAAGTACAAAAAATGATTACTTAGATCAGTGTTTCCCAAACTCCAGTTTTCACGGCCCTCAACACACGTTTTCGGGATATCCTCAGTAATGCACAGGTGAGAGAACCTGTGGCAATTTCTGATGCCTTGATAATACTTCCATCACCTGTGTAAAACTAAAGAAATCCTGAAAACATGACCTATTGGGGCTGTGAGGACCAGAGTTTGGGAAACACTTAGGTTATCACAGAGACAACATGCAAATTGCCTCTTCGGAGAGAAAGAGGACTTAAACTCTATAGTGCCACCTGTTGGAAGAAGCAATCCTACAAGTCACAATCAACCCTTTAACGAGCCTTGCAATATGACTTAGGATAAAAGCCAAATCAGAATCTCAATTTGCAGACACAGTGTTTCAGGGAATTGCCCCTCGTCAGTGCAAAGTATGAGAAATGATTTGGCTGGGTGAGAGGCTCTGCAATGAGGTCTAAGGGGCAACGTTTCTCGTTGTGGAGAGTGACATATCGGCTCTGGCATGCCAAGGTAAGAAGTGAGAATTAGCCTCCTTACCTTGGCATGCCAGGGCTGGTATGTCACTCTCCACAAGGAGAAACATTACCCCTTAGACCACAGAGACAACAAAATTTTTGGACTCCATGCATGTGCTTAGGATCTCTGATCTATGGCTCTCCAGCTGTTGCAAAACTCCTACCTTGCGCATCAAGCTCAAGAGCAACAAGGTTGAAGACCGATGGCTTAGATCTATTCAATGTGAAGACTGACATGACTTAAGCCGGGTTTTCCAAAAATATATTAATTTAGACTCAGGTGAGTTACCCTGACTGGTGTATGTTACACGTAAGAGTATGAGATATGTCACAAAAGGCGTTATGGATGCGTGAGGACAAACTCTCTAGAGGGTCCTCACTGCTGTGCTTGCAAGGCAAACTGCACAGTGCAACTGTGACTTTAAGTGTTTCTAAAAGTAGAGGCAAAAAATAATTTTACACATAAAAAAAAACCGGTACCCTTCTTTCACAATTTTTTTTAACATAGGAAATTGGTCAATGATAACTTAGCACAAAAAAGTCAACTTGTTTCGACATCCGTTAATTTTACACATATGTCTAGAATTTGGATCTCAACAAATGTGAGATTTTAGAAACACTTTAGAGGAATAATTCTTCACCTGTCTTCATCATGCAAATCTATTTTATTTTTTTTCAACATAAGCCCATGCCAAGAGAAGCAAGTCATCCGCTCAAAGCATGAGATATGACCATGCGCTGTGTCAGGCATCTAGAAAACAAGCATTTTAGCAAATGGGAAGAAAAAGATCCCTAAAGGTGCACCGAAGCATAACTGAGCATTACATTATTGGTTATCAAATCAATCACACAAGCAAAACCAACAGATACTACAACTGGGCACAGGAGAAAAGTGTTAAAAAAAAAGTAATTTGTCCTTTTCTTCTGATAACAGAAATTTAAAATTCAGAATTTGTATATTTTATTAGATTTCTGGATATTTTACCAAAGCTATAAAGAAAAATAAGACACAGAAAAACAAAGAAGTATATATATTTTCTTTTACTGCCCAGCTGTAGAACTGATCTCAACTTCAAGAAAATATTAAAATTCTTTATTTCTTGAAGATCAAGCGTCATCATTGAGTATTCTCACATTACAGAAGTCCCAGCAATTGTAATGTGCTCCCAGAATATAAAACAAAGAAAAAAAAAAGAATAAACCAAACAAAACACCAATGATGCAGAAAAACAGCTCTAAATGATACAACAAAAATACCATGCAAAAAAAACAAAAAAACAAATCCTAGTAACAAGTGTAATGATATGGTACACAAATCAGGGCACAACAGGGTAAGGGACAATAATTAAAGGGATCAGAAAAAAAAATATTGGAATTTACTTGCAAGATGTTCTTAAAGGGTATTTTTTATGCATTTTATGGATATTTTGTTCCTTTGGGGACTGGGGAGGAAACACTTGTATGGTAAAGATAAAAAGAGATTATCTGTCCCATAAAATGCCTTTTGGACATGGAATTCAATATGGAGATTGTGGGTACTGTGTACCTTCTATGATGAATGTTCTCGACTTGGAAGAACTAAATGGGTCTCCTGGTAATGAAAGAAAGATTTAGAAAGACCAGAGTTTACAGCTGAAAGTTCATGACATTGTTTGACAAAAGGGCACAGGACTTTAAAATTATCATCCGGTGGAGACAAAAACTGTTCTGCTGTGTGAATACAACGCTGTGAAAAAAAAAATCTAATTTTGTAAAAAAAAATTACTATGGGAAATTACTTAAAATAACATCCACTGATTTCCCTCCACTTTTGCAGCTTAATTGTAAAGGAGTATGAGCAGTTTTAGAATAAATTAGTTTAAAAAAAAAAAAAAAACCAGAAAAAAAACACATGAACATTTTAAAAACTGGGTGAAATGTGAGAATAAAACAACATAAGAAACAACAAGGCAACAAAAGTGTAACACGCCCAATAGTTCAAACCACCTGAAGCATTAAATGCTCTGCAAACATATGTGGCATTTTAGGCAATAGTTTATAGGATGACCGGTGAATAATTTTGGCAAATTTTAAATTATTAAAAATGTAAAGTGTTAAAGCAAAAATGAAAAGAAAGTACACAGCAAAATCCATAAATACAGAAAAATTTAAAAAAAAATTGAAATGTGATATTTTAAGCTACTGTTATACCTTCACCTTTGAATACAATGTATCTTAAACATTGTAAAAAATAAATAAAAAAAAATCTACAGATTTTTTTTTAAAGTTATAACTTAAAGGGAGTTTTGAGATTGCGATATTGATAGGATATACGATTAATAGCCAATTAGCTGACTGAAGGGGCTGAGTAGCTCCAAGAAGCCTGGCTTTTCTTTATTTAGAGGGCTTTATTGTGGCTGTACCCCCTACTTTCACCTAAAAGGGAATTCCAGGCATAGCGTCTACCAAAAACACAGAACAATGCCTGGTAAGCAAAAAATGGGACGCAGCGCTGCAGCCCCTCCAGCTAGTTGAATAGCATAGGTGCCAGGAATTGAACCCGCCATCAATCTGATATTGATGTCTTATCGGAAGAATAGGGCACAAATATTGTCGTCTTGGTGAGCCCCTTTAACAAATACACTGCCACAAAAAAAAAACCACAAAGTTGTTTAAAACTTAAATAGTTGCTTTGGTATTAAAATCTGAAATTAATAATGGTTTTGATTAAAGAGAACTTGACAATTGTTACATGCTGCCCAATCCACGGGCAGCATGTATCAGGCACTATAAAACATACTTTAAAAGCCAGACAGGGACCGAGCTGCACTGGACACTAGTCAGACAGGCGGGTCCCGGCAGCTTCTCCGCGCCCGCTGTCCTGGATTGACAGGTCTCTGCGCATATAGAGGTAGACCTGTCACTCAACGGAAGCAGGTGGTGAGAAGCCGCCAAGACCCGCCTGTCTGACTAGTGTCCAGCACGACTCAGTCCCTGGCAGTTTCTAAAGTATGGTTTTTATCTAAAACGCAGCAACGTTTCAGAATCAAGCATGCCTGGCTGAGATCATACAGCCAGTGACTGATACATGCTGCCCGTGGATCAGCTGTCAGGTTCACTTTAACATGTATGATCCTTGTTCTACCCAAGAAACTGTATGAAGCTCACAAATCATTTTAAATAGTTACTTCCCAAATCAAAATAGTCCTTCGCCCAAAGCAACCAAGTACTGAAAAAATACTGCAATTACATTTTTACATTTTAGATGAATACTTGTAATCACTAATACCACATATGTGATCGAATACTTGTAGCCTTACCACCCCCAAAAAAAAGAATCTTGAAAAAATTTTAAAAAATACAAAGACATACTTCCCAAGTCCGACAATGATTTTAATGACATTTGTTATATCTGGATGTGATACTGAACAAGATGAAAGACATATTCCATGTAGTAGGCACTGCACAATTAGATAACATGTCGGAGCTCACCTTCCATCGGTGTGTTGGGATCGGGTCGGTTAGCGAACACAACATCCACATATTCTAGCTGAAGTCTATCTAGAGAAGCCTTTAAACCTGAATGGTAAAATAAAAGCAAGAAACAAAAATGACACATTCCGAACGAGAAGAATCTACAGTCACAGTTTACCTGGTACAGTTATGGCAACATGATCCTTTGGGTTTAGTTGTCATAGTTAATATATTTATCTTTATATTATTTTTTTTTTTTCAAAGAACTTTTTTTGTAACGTTTTTTCTTTAAATTTATTCTAAACCATTCTGTAAAAAGAAATAAAATAAACTGAGTCAAGGGAATGCATGAGATTAGAAAAGGAGGATCTGCACTGCTAACCCACAAGTGTAATTCCTGAACACTGACTGTGTCTGGTATTTCAGCTCACCCCCCCACCCCCATGGTATCTCAGGTCACCCCTCGTGGTATCTCCGCTCACCCCCTATTAGCAAAAATCATATGTATTATGGTGCTGTTTCTAGATCAAAAACAAACAAGAAAATCCTTTCTTTTCAATTTAATAACATTTAAAATGTGAGTATTATCCCTATTCCAGGTGGTGGAAAAATGATGTAGCATCTTCAGAATCCATGTCATGAATAACAGAGCGTCTAAAGTTTCCTTTAAAGGGGTTGTCCTGGCTTGAGGATCAAGTCTGCAGTCACTCTAAGTGACTGCAGACTTGTGAATCCTCACAATGCGCGCAGTGAGCGCCGTCAGGATTCTCCGATGCAGATGGTCATCTGATCATACTTCCAGCAACATTCCAACTAGATATAGCCAGCCTTGCTCAATTCAATTGTATTGAACAAGGCTGCGCACATCTAGTCTGCATGTAACAGCATGCATGCAAATTGCATACTTGTATTCACGCGCCCACCATCGACTCTGTCACCAGAGAATCCAGACAGCTCGTACACAGCACACTGTCAAGATTCACCAGGCTGCAGTCACAGAGTGACTGCAGACTTGTATGCAAAGCCTGGACAATATCTTTAGGATTAGGATGCATAATACTTTGACCATTGAAAGTCACAGCCAGCTGCTATGCATTACAGTGGCCACTGCAAGAAAAATGTAGTACTACACAGCAGCTACTCTGATGGACATAATACGAGGACGGCAGCTTGACTTTCGCCGAACTGGATTGGATCTTGCAGAACAGCTCTACACTACAGTTGAGCAAAAAAGATTCTCAGGACCCTAGTCAAGTGGCCCAAAAATATTCTCAGGACCCTAGTCCAGTCGGTCAAAAAAGATTCTCAGGACCCTAGTCCAGGGCCCATAAAGATTTTTAGGACCCTAGTCCAGGGCTCAAAAAGATTCTCAGGACCCTAGTCCAGCGGCCCAAAAAGATTCTAGGACCCTAGTCCAGCGGCCCATAAAGATTCTTAGGACCTAGTCCAGCGGCCCAAAGATTCTCAGGACCTAGTCCAGTGGCCCAAAAAGATTCTCAGGACCCTAGTCCAGTGGCCCAAAAAGATTCTCAGGACCTAGTCCAGTGGCCCAAAAAGATTCTCAGGACCCTAGTCTAGTGGCCCAAAAAAGATTCTCAGGACCCAAGTCCAGGGGCCCAAAAAGATTCTCAGGACCCTAGTTCAGTGGCCCAAAAAAGATTCTCAGGGAGGAGATGGCCTAAGTTACAATACCCATTATTAAAGGGAATTTACTAGAATGATCAGCCCTCCTAAGCCGTCTATATGAGCAAGTAGGTCATAGGAAGCTGAATAAAATGATACCTTGACATTTAAGAGCTGATGCCTTATAGATCTCACAGAGAATCTGCCTCCAGAGGTTATTGTAAATGAAAGGGGGCATTACCATAATGAGGCTTGTAGAGCAGGAAAGCAGACTGTCAGTCGTTACATGGCTCAGATTTAAAATAAGCTCTGGAGGCAGATTCCCATGCAGATCTGCCATAGATCTTAACAGCTCATTTACATATTAAGAACAATGTGAATGTTTCTGGAAGAAGACTTCGGATCACAGATGTGAAGATATAATTTTATTCATCTTCCTATGACCTACATGACCATATAGATGACTTAGGAGGGTTCATCCCACTGACAGACTCCCTTTAATATGTATGGAACTATTAGGCAGCTTGTTTTCCTCAGGCAAACTGGGCCAAAAAAAGATTTAACTGACTCTGAAAAGTCAAACATTGTTACAAGTCTTACAGAAAGGTGCAGATATCGGGGCGCAATCACAGAACTATGAAATGTTTGGTTGCAAACATTCAATAGGTTTGAGAAGCCCTAATCCATTTTCTATAAGAAAGGTAGAGCTGGCATACAAAACGGAAAAAGTTGCACTTTTATTTTTGCTTATCTGGAGGTTGAAATTTTTTTTAAATTATTTTAAGCCGAAATGTTATGAGGAATTTCCCCCTTTGTGTATGGCCAGCATTAGTGTCCTCAAACTATGGAGACAATACACCAGATAACACCATTTCTTACTATGGTTACAAGCTTTGGCGCTAATAACAAGAGTGTAGGTTGTACCTTCAATTATATGCTTTCTGGATAAGCCTCTTTCAGTTTCTGCCCTACAACATAAGGACAACGGTTATCTACATCATTGGTTCGGGAAAACAGGTAAATAATAATGCAAAATGTAGAATTACTCACTTTCCTCCCCAAAAGATTTTGGTCGTAATAACCAAACTGGACCGCCTAATGGGACAGAAAAATTATTAGTATTTATAAACAGTAAGAACAAATTTATAATTATTTTTTTATCTTGTGAACCTATATATACGGTAAATATTATTAGAAAACAGAAAACCTCATTAATTTTCATAATGATCTGCGCTTTATTTTTAGCACAGAGCTCCACATTCTCTGCCTAGTTACACAGGTAATTGACTAAATTCTGCCTACCTTCTGCCACCACTAGGGGGAGCTTGCAGTTTACTGTTTAAATAATGAAGATTTATGCATCAAGCTCCCCCTAGTGGGTGGCTGCCATACTTAAAGTAATGAAAAAAAATGTGATAATATTAATTCTAATAATTAATAAAAATACAAAAAATAGGGCACAAAACAAAGTGATGAGTTGAATTGAAAAATACAAATAAATTTTGTAATGAGGGGATATCTTCATATAAACAATGATATTAGTTATCTACATCATCATATATATGGTAACTTCCTGCATACATATCAAATATTCCTCCTGTCACTAGAAAATACAGCATGCTTTTCTAAATACCAGAGGTCAATTGAGTTTAATAACGGACAACAAGATATCAAGAAATGAAGCTGCACGATTTTACTGGGTTAATTATTTATGGCGCTCTTTTTTTCTTCGGAGCAAAGAGGATGTAGATGAAACTGTTCACCACATGAAAGATTCATCAACCGGCCAAATAATTACCTCCAACCTTTCTTCTTGATGATATTTCCTAATACAACTTCAGCCCTGCAAATTAGAAACAGTAACAAGAAAGCTTAATTATTTGGAAAGGATTAAGAAAATTGGCTCTACAGACATGTCTGTGTTAAGATATACTTGTATTGCCCATACACGAACAATCCTCGAGCTTCTATTTCTAGATCTGTGAGCTGTATAGTTCATCTGTTATTCCTCCTGGAAATCTATGATTAAGTGTTCGGTACAGCGTTAATTTATTAAATGCAACAAGCGTCCAATTTTTGCTCTTATTTTATTCCTGCTGCCCCTCTGAGTATGTCGCTTTTTGTTTCTTTTAAATCCGCCTGACGGTTGCAGTTATGGACCTTTTTGTTTAGTGTTACTTGTTATGGTCTTCGCAAAGGGGTGTGGCTAACAGGCTGATTATGCAGTGCAAGCTTAAGCCACCCCCCAAGAATCTGTGAGCCACGCCCCTTTAGTAAAGACCATAAAAATTAACACTAAATAAAAAAGCTCATATCTCTGGAACCACATGGCCGATTTAAAAGAAGCAAAAAATGGTGTACTCAGGGGTGCAGCAGGAAGAAAAATTAAAGCAAAAACTGGACACTTTTGACTCAGTGAGACAATTCCTTTAACTAGGTGTTACTAGCTTCACACAGTTCGAAGCACAGGGAAAGACCTTAGACTGGGGTCAGACATGAGAGAAACTCGCACGAGTCTCGCATGTCAATACCCGGCACTAAGAAGCGTGCGGATGTATGTATTTGTATGCAGCTGCACACTCCAGTCCCGAGTGCCAGCGATTGACATGCGAGACTCGTGAGAGTTTCTAGCATGTCTGACCCCGGACTTATTCACATGACTATGATCCTTTTTACGTCTGCAAAATGGATCTGACGAAAGCAGATGGCTTCAATGTGTCATCCATTTTTAAAAGGAGCTCAATAGAAATGAATGGCCAAATCTGGTTCATAAAAATGAATCAGAACAGAATCTCATCTCGAAATGTCAACTTGGCCCCACTGTCTTGCATGGGTCCATGTGCTGAATATTAAAACAGGCAAGAAAAACGGTCATGCAAATAAGGCCTTATTCACAAGTGATATGGTAGAGCCAATTTACTTATGGATTTCCAGAAACAATAACAGGAATAGCACAAAGCAATTACAGACAGTCAGCTAGAAATTCGACATGAGACGGACGGAAGCACGGACAGACGCCTGTGTCTGAAGGGGAAACACTCTGCTGTAATTTTAATACAGTAATTTAGCAGAAACAGGGAAAAATAGCCATGTACCCTGAGTGCATTGTGTTATACTCTCTAAAATGTGTAAATGAAGGGAGATCATGCACAATGGGGAAAGCACACAATTCATGAGAATATGTACAGATGAGTCAGGACAAGAGAGAATTAAAGATCGTAATCTCCAGCCTTCAAGTCAAAAAATTTACTCCAAACAGGAAATTGTGGTGTAAATCAAGGGAACAGAGCAGGAGATGTGCAGATATCCGCACAAGTGCTCAAACGGTAAATTTGCAAATATTTCTATTTTTTTCCAACATTGTATAATAGTGATGTCTGATTATTAGAGGAGATTTCTACTACTTTTTATTGATAGCCTATCCAATGTATAAGTCATTAATATCTAATCAGTATGAGTGTTGGTGTGACACCAGGCCCCCCCCTCCACTGGATCAACTATTAATGGTGGTGGCCATACAGGGAATGAAATAAGTATTGAACACTTCACCAGTTTTCTAAGTAAAGATATTTCTAAAGTTGATATTGACATGAAATTCTCACCAGATGTCGGTAAAAAGCCATCCAATCCACACAGGTAAGTAAATCAAACCATAGATGTCCATAAATTACCGTAAGTTATGTGTAATAAGAAATGACACAGGAAATAAAGTATTGAACACATGAAAAAAGATGCAAAAAGTCATGGAAAGTCATGACAATCTGAAACCTATCAGTAATTAGAAAGCAATCCTGACACTTAGTAAAAAATAATATCAGCTGGTTCAACTTATGGCCTATAAAGATATCTCATTACCAAGGTGCCATACAAGAAACATCATGATGGTTAAATCCAGTGAGCTATCTCAAGACCTTCACAACCTTATAGTTGCAAAACATACTGGTGGCATTGGTTGCAGCAGAATTTCTAAATTACTGAAGGTTCCAGTGAGTACTGTTGGGGCCATAATCGGAAAGTGGAAAGAATATAATTTCACCATAAAGCAGCCTGAGATTTCAGACAACGGAGTGAAAAGTATTATAGGAAGAGTTGACAAAGAGCCAAGAACCACCTGTGGAGAGCTACAGAAAGACCTGGAATCAGCAGGTATAATTGTTTCAAAGAAAACTATAAGTAATGTACTCAACCTCCATGGCCTGTATGCACACTTACTATGCAAGTCTCCATTACTGAACAGAAAGCATGTTCAAGCACATTTACAGTTTGCTCAGCAACATTTAGATAATCCTGTGAAATACTGGGACAAAATATACTGGACAGATGAGACCAAAATTGAACTTGTTGAATGCTATAATACACTGAGTTTGGAGGCCAAAAGGCACTGTATATCACCCCAAAAACACCATACCAGAGGTGAAGTTTGGAGGTGGAAACATCATGGTGTGGGGCTGTTTTTCAGCATATGGCACTGGCAGACTTCATATCATTGAAGGAAGGATGAATGGACAAATGTACTGAGACATTCCTGATTAAAATCTGCTGCCAACTATCAGGATGATGAAGATGAAACCAGGGAAGACACTTCAGCACGACAATAATCCCAAATACACAGCCAAGGAAACTCTCAATTGGTTTAGGAAACAAAAATAAAGCTACTAGAATAGTAGCCAATCACCGGACCTGGATCCAATAGGAAATGTATGGAAGGAGCTAAAGCTCAGAATTCATAGGAGAACACGGGACCTTCAGGACGTGAAGAGTGTTTGTGTGAATGAATGGGCCAAAATCACACCTGAGCAATGCCTGCAACTAGTTTCTCCAAACAAGGGGAGTTTTGAATCTGTCAACAACAAAGGTAAATTTTGTACGAAGTATTAAATTAATTTCAGTTAGAGTAGTCAATACTTTTTCCCTGTGTTATTTCTCATTATTACACATAACAATTTATGGACATCTATGTTTTGATTTCTTTGCCTGTGTGGATTGGATGGGTTGTTACTGACATCTGGTGAGAACTTCATGTCAATAGCACCTTTATAAGTATATATATATACCGGTACTTAGAAAATTGGTGACATGTTCAAAACTTATTTCACCTGCTCTAAGTTCTTGGATGTCACTAGAACACAGGAGCGCCATCAATTTACATTCAAATGAATAGGAGTGGATCTGCAGAACCCGGCCGCGGCCACTATGGTTTTGATGGAGCTGCTGTGGTAAGGCAGCATCAAAGATCTTCTGTTTGCTCGCAGTAACAGCTGATCGGTGGGATGTGGGGTGTCTGTCACTCTTACTGATCAGATAGGATAAGCCATCAATAAAATAAACTCACGGCCAACCCCTTTAAATTAGCTGAAGGTTCTCAGCTTGCACTATCTGCAACAGTGATTATGTAGTATTCTAGATGGTGCAGAACTACAATTCCCAGCATGCCCTGCCAGACACTGACCCGAGAGTCACAATTTGAAGATTACAGATCTACAATAAAAATTGCCGTATATGGTCTAATCTTGTAGTGCATGGCTCAGGAAGTTATAAGGAACATCAAACTCCCCCCGCCCTCCCAAAAAATGAATAAACTAAATTCTAAGGAACCAGGGATATAAATTAAATAAATAGACTCATACTCCTAATATTCTTACCAAGGTTATTGTGCACCTTTCTTAACTGCAGAACACAATTTTCAAGTTAAACACGCAAATAATGATAAAGAGCTTCACTCCCGGTGGTCACCACTAGAGGGCTAATCTGCATATTACCATTACTTAAAGAGAAGCTGCGCTGTAGAGTGCTCCCTCTAGTGGTGATGTCAGGAGCTAAGATTAGCAAAGCATGATAACTATAGTAGATGTTTTTTTTTTTTTCATTGATCCAGATGAGTTATGATGGGGTCCAATCAGGTTTCTGCCAACACACATCAAACTGGATATTGCTTAACGGAAAGGGAAAAAGGTCTACTGGCAATTGTCACTCATGCATGGCAGGTTAACAATTTACTTACTTTCCAGCAGCGTAAACTTCCGCTGTGTCAAAGAGGTTTATTCCATTGTCATAGGCCAGAGTCATTAATTGCTCCGCCATCTGAAAAATAAGCAGATATTATTTTGAAAAACAGAAAAAAGCAAATGATCAAAAACAGGCAATAATATAATTAAAATAAATAATAAACAAGTAAAACTGCTAATCTTCCCTAAATATCAAAAAATATAAAATTTAAATTTACTGTATAAGATAAACCTTTTAAAAGGAACCTGTTAGCACGTTTTTGCATACTCAAGGTGCGGTATGGTGGTATGGCTGGGGCAGTGCTTCTCCTCCAATAAAAACAATACCTTTTCTTGTAGAGATCTGATGTGACACGTGTAATGAGAAATAAAGGAGAAGTCATGCAAATCAGTCTGGTAGTGCAGTGGGGGCATGTCAATGTACTTAGAAGGAGCAGCCCAAGTGCTCTGACACACCCCCAGTGCTCTTCCAGTCTGATTTGCATATGGCTTTTACACTGCATTTCTCATGGCACATCAGATTTATTGGGGGTCATTCGCCTACAAAGCGATACCACTAGTACTAAGTTGTCGTCATGTCCTGCAATAGACCGCTTATGGTGCCTTCAATATGACAATGCAGAGAAGTTTGTGCACCCCGCCGGACATTCACAATGACTGATCTGCTGCTAAGGATCACATCTGTTAATTCAACGATAAAGTAGAAAAACTAGATAAGGAGGGAAAGTGGAAAACTGACTGATCACAGCGTGGTGTAGAACATCGCTGAAACATTGAAAAATATGAACTATCATCAAAACAGGGGAAAACTGTTTACACAGCGGAACATAGAAAAGATGATTCTGCATTAAAACACCGATCTGTAGCCGAGAAGGATGTGAAGTACGAGAAGACACTGAACAAGCAGCACTCTATCATAAAGTCTCTACTCATATAATGTGATACCATCTACACAAAGAGACCAGAGCCGCACAACTATGGGTCTGTAACTCCCCTTAAAGGGGACCTATCATTGGATTTTTAAATTTAAACACAGTGCCTCCTTTAATTACTGCAGCTCCACTGATTCTGGAACAGTTTTCATTTTTCTTCTGTGCCCTTCCGTTACAAAGTTATACACCCTGGTTTAAAAAAAGTGCAAATTTTCCCTTCAACTAACTGGGCGTGTACCACAGAACTTGTCTGTGGGCGTTTGCTTTTTATCCTCTGATGCCAGCCAATCAAAAGACAGCCACGCCCACAAAGAAGTTCTGTGTTATATATGGTTGAAGGGAAAATTTGCATATTTATTTTTCGGGGACATAACTTTGGAACAGAGGGGCACAAAAGAAAAAGAAAAACTGTTCCAGAATTAATGAAGCAGCAGTAAATGCAACAGGTGCTCCGTTTAAATTAAAAAATCCAGTGAAAGATTGTCTTTAATCATCATTTTGTATGTGACACTAGACATACTACAGGCCAGCATACCCATTAGACAGCTGTCAGACGAACAATCTCCCGCGGATGCCCCATACACAGGAACACTTCACTCCTTTGGTTAAATCTTATCACTTGTAAGAGCAAGAGGACTGAATGCTGAAATTCAGCATGTAGGATCCTTCTCTCCCCCCAACAGATCGGGGTCCTCCATGCATACAAATTAGACCGTCAGCTGATCTCCCCCTCAATACTGGCAGGTTTGTGCGACTTTAACCTATTGTGTATGGGGTCCTTAAGCTGTCAATTAAAAGGGTTGTCCTTTTTAAAATGTCATTGCATCATAGTATCCAAATTAACAAATGGCACTCACCCTAGGCAGGCACTGCTTCCCGGCAGCTGTAGTGAGTGTTTGCTGATCAGCTGCAGCGATGACATCACATCTGCAGCCAATCACTGGGCTCAGCATCTCCTGTCATCTACATTGGCTGCACCGCTGAGCTCAGCGATTGGTTGCAGTGGCTAAGGAGACATAGACGTGACGTCACCGCAGCAGCCGACCAGCTAAAGCCAGAGAAGCGGCAGAGAACTAACGCTGACAAGGGAGTAACCGCTCTGATTGTTAATTTACACTTCTCCAACCCTATGGTGTAATGAAATTTAAAAAAGGACAACATCTTTAATAATACATGTAGGCTTCAACTAAGAATTTGTCTACAACCCCTCCACCTTACAGAGTTATTTTAATACCGCTTAGCGTCCTCAGGTACCATGTGGTGCTGCAATTGCTGCCACTTTTTAGTGAAAAAAGTACCGTAAATTGCTGAAATTCTTGAAGCTGTCACTTGCCACTAGGGGGAGCTAAAGGGCGCTATAAAGCAGTGCATTGTGGGACTCTAAATAACATGTAGGACACATGTCTGGTATGTGTGGGTGGAGCTAAACAAATGACAACAAACAGAATCTTGAATGCAGCTCTGGAAGTGAATGGAGCAAATAACGTGAGAAAACTCATACTGGTAGAGAAATAATTCCTAAAAGTATCCACCACTTGTCATATAGATTTATATATAGAAATATCATCAAATTAGATGAGAAGCAGGTGCTGATCTCTGGACTTGTGTTGGGGAAGATTATCACTAGCGGCGCAGAGTCTCTCTGTGCCGCTGTCATCATTACATTGTGCACGGACTTCACATAATACAAACAGATGTAATGCGATAAAATTTTCACTGGCTATTAATCTGGACCCCTTTCTCTAGGCAATACGATCTCCTATGTAAAATGAACTGACTGCACAGAAAACACAATTGCTCTGCATGATTGATCTGCATGTTTGTTATCGGGATTACATTTTGTCCTAGTTGAGTAATCCAGTTGTTACAGAATTAAATGTTAACTGTAATCTTACAGATTCATCCCTTATTTTATAATGTTCGGAGTATTAAAAACAAAACCACAAAAATAAAAAGGAAATCAGAAATAAGCGGGCAAATAAAAAATGATAAAATAACAATAATAAAAAATGAATCATTATCTTTGGTTCTTAAGGCCCATAATTAACGGGGTTTAGAAAACACTCGTGTACCATGTTAAGGAATTCTGAGTTAGCAGAGAAGAGTCTCTCACTTTGGAGAACTTATCTTGTCTTGGACAAACACCATGTAATGCTTCATTGATCCTCTAGGGGCACTGCAGGGAAATTGCACCCCTATTGTCAGGCTTCCCTATGATTACAGGTGATCACTCGTTGTCCTGTTCCGGAGAAATTTTATGATTGTTTCCCCGACTACAAATTTCCTATGGGGGGGCTGAAATGTCTACATCTAGTTATAGGGAACATGCTACCACAGCCATAATTTTCTTCTTTAAAGCGTAACTGTCACAACCAGGTCAAAATTGGACGTTTTTGCTCTTTATCCTCGCTACCCCCTGATTATTCAGTTTGTTTGTTTTTTAATCTGCCATATTTAGTTAAAAGCTCTAAGGTCTTTACGAAGGGGGTGGTGCTCACAGAGTACTAATGCAGAGCAACCTAAGGAAACGCCCCCCGAAATCCAGTGAAAACTAGCACTAAATAAAATTTAAAATGTAAAGGGATTGTACAGTACACTACTTAGACAACACCTTCTGAATTCCTATATTTCATCCCAGTAAAATATTAACACCTATACTCCTCTCTGGTGTCAGTGCCGTTCCAGCACTGGCTTTTCTTGGGCTCGGGTCTCACGCGATCCCTCTGGCCAATTGCAGATGATCTCTCACATCGTCTGGATCTCAATTACGTCTGATGAAGAGGAGTGTAAAGTCAGTGCTGATTGGCCACAGGGATTGCATGGCAATGTCACGCAATCCCTGGGATAGAAAGTGCCGACATCATTGGAACGGCGCCAGCAGCAGAGGTGAGTATAGGTGTTGATATTTTACTGGGCGAGACATAGGGATTCACAAGGGGTTGTCAGAGTAGCGGACAACTCATTTTTAAAAAAAAAATGGATAGTCATAGAACTAACAGAAATAAAATATGATCAAAAACTGGCTACTTTTCACCTGGTGACAAATCTTCTATCAGAATAAACAAATCTGCTTAATGATGGAGTGATATGAGAAATGTAAATAAACCCATAATTGTAATTTGTCATTCCGGAGTCTGAAATATGAAATGACGGTAATACTCCAGTCAGGATAGTTTTGACACTGAATTCTGACTTAAAATTCAGGTCTCAGAAATGGTTATAATCACGTTGTCCTAGTCCCTCCATGTAACTAATGGACGGAGAATCATATAAAACTCGTCATATAGGTTGATGTAAAAACTAAACAGCTTAATAATTGTAAGGCCTGGGGGTTTCAAGGGAATCCTGCCAGCTGTCTCTGCTGCCGAGAAAGCAAATCCTTCCATTGTGAGCCTCGCTAGAAACAAACGATCAGCACAATGGCCCATAAATAATTAAACTCACGAGTCTTTGCCAAGTATCACTGCGGTACATATGTCAGTAGATGGGCAGGTGAATGCGGGTGTGCTGTACCCGCCTGCACAAGGTCTCATGTCAAGACCCATGGATTTAGAAAATTAGTTATGATTAGCTTTTTGGGACATCTCTAATCAGTTATTAAAAGGAATGAACAAAACCTGAAGTGTCAAACATGGTCAAAAATATGGTCAGAAGTATGCACCCACCCAATTGTTCCCCAATTAACAAGGTTAGGTATTGCAGGCACAACCATTGCAAGGCGATAATACAATTTACCCCACTGCTACACTGCAGAATAGAACAGGAGAATAGATTTGTATGAGAATACTGCAAAAATGAGTAGAAAGATGCAAAAAGTCAGACCCAGATTTTACCACTTGCTTTACACAATCGGTCGCAATGTGATACCATTCATCTTTACTACGCTGCAATGCAAGCTGTGGCACATAGCGATCTTTGGTTGTGTAATCTGTGTCACAGTCAAGCGTGGAGTCTCAGTCTTTAGCACACAGCCATGCTATATCTCTATATAGAAACCACATCAGTAGCATGGGTCGTATTAAGGAGCGCAGATCTGACTATTAACATGTATCCAAAAAAATGCCCAATGCAAAATATCCAACTGGTGTGTAAAAATAAAAAAAGTATCTTAAGTTGTGCCTATTATTCTCCAACTTTAGTGTTTCCTATATGTAATGTGGAGCTCCAGCCCCAGCGATTCCTCTGTGATGTATATTTTCCAGAATCTCCTATGTGATGTCATGCTCCAGCCTGTGTCTCCTATGTGATGTATATGCACCAGCCCCAGGATCTCCTATGTGATGCTGCTGCTCCAACATCTCTTATGTGATGTGTATGCTCCAGCCCGTGTCTCCTATGTGATATGTATGCTCCAGCCCAGAGTACCCTATGTGATGTATATGCACCAGCCCCAGCGTTTCCTAGGTGGTATATATGCGTTAGCATCTACTATGTGATGCATTTCCACCTGCACCAGTGTCTCCGGTGATGTATATACACCAGTCTCTGTGTCTCCTATGTGATCTATATACAGCACTCTGGGTTTCTCCTACACAATGTATACAGCTCTCTGTGTCTGCTATTTGATGTGTATGTGACAGTCTCGGTCTATCCTATGTTAGCACAGTGATTAGCAAAAGGGTAACAATGTTTTGAACTTTTGACGTTCAGGCTCCAACTATTTGCAACTATTTAGTATATGATTAGTTATGCAGATTCTTGTCTTGTCACTGCATTGTTACTGTTTTGCTCCTAAAAATCTAACCTTCATTTTCTATTTTGTCAGTATTTTGTAAATCCACCTTTAGTTTTCAGCACTGCCTAAATCCTTCTGGGCAGCTCTCGGTCACATTTAAACATGTCTCGACCGAAATCTGATCCCAGGTCTCTTCTACACCTTCCAAAGTTGGTGCATACTGGATCGACTTATTTGGGTATGTATACAGTGTATTCTTCGATTGGGTTGAGGCTGGGGACTGTGGAGGCAAATTCCAGCACCTCTACTTCATTGTCATTAAACCATTTCTTCGCCAATCTCGACGTATGCTTCTGGTCGTTGTCCTGCTGGAACACTGTCGTCTTTTTCATATCCAGAGTACTCGAGAGGACGAAGTAACTAGTCTTGTAGGATACTTACAGTACAGACCAAAAGTTTGGACACACCTTCTCATTTAAAGATTTTTCTGTATTTTCATGACTATGAAAATTGTAAATTCACACTGAAGGCATCAAAACTATGAATTAACACATGTGGAATTATATACTTAACAAAAAAAGTGTGAAACAACTGAAAATGTCTTATATTCTAGGTTCTTCAAAGTAGCCACCTTTTGCTTTGATGACTGAATTTCAACACTCTTGGCATTCTCTTGATGAGCTTCAAGAGGTAGTCACCAGAAATGGTCTTCCAACAATCTTGAAGGAGTTCCCAGAGATGCTTAGCACTTGTTGGCCCTTTTGCCTTCACTCTGCGGTCCAGCTCACCCCAAACCATCTCGATTGGGTTCAGGTCTGGTGACTGTGGAGGCCAGTGTCATCTGGCGTAGCACCCCATCACTCTCCTTCTTGGTCAAATAGCCCTTACACAGCCTGGAGGTGTGTTTGGGGTCATTGTCTTGTTGAAAAATAAATGATGGTGCTGTGAATAGTCATTGTGTTCTCACAGGTTATCATAAACTCTATTGTGTGCTACACACAGTTCTTTATACCCATGTTTTTTTTCTCTTTTGGTGCCAGTGTTCAATATTGCCATTCATTCTCTGCATAGGACTCCTGGTATTTAAATGTGTATTCTTATCATTGTATTCCATCATTAGTGGAGTTTACTGTGTTTTTGGTTCATACTTACCGTATGGTTAGTTGCTGTGTGGGTTAGTTTCTTGATGTGGGAGTTTTTTCATATCATTATTGTATAATATGATCATGTCTTAATGTGTGTTTTTATACTGTTTTTATTGCTGTTTGTGCTTTTTGAGTAATAATAAAATTTATAAATCTTTTTTCATATGCTGTGGTGTTCCCAATTTTTTTGGATATGTTGCTTTTTCTATTTGCTTTTCTCAACAGAACAACTTACTGCTGCGAGTTCTTTACAAAACTTATCGTAACTGGTGAATTTTTTCTAAATAGGCTTCTTCTGAAAAAAACTCATGAAAAAACACTGTTGCATTTTTAAACACAGAATCAAAGCTTTTCTGTACTATTAAAAAAGCATTACGAAGGGTCTGAGTATTTTATCTAAATAGATAGCACTATTCTGTGTTAAAGACTCAATTCTCGCCACAATCGGACGACCTCTCAGAGGAACCAAGTCTTTATGGACCTTGGGGAGGGCGTAGAATGTGCGTATGGTAGGATGAGTGGGTTGCAAAAACCTCCATTCATTTTCTGATAACAAGCCTGCCTCCTTAGCACCACTCAAAATATCCGTCAAGCCCTCCTGATATTTCAGAGTCGGGTCACCTTTTAGTTTCTCATATGTACCAGGTTCAGATAGTAATAGCTGGCACATCCCCAAATAAACATGATGGTCCATAAGCACCAGATTACCGCCTTTATCAGAAGGCTTTAAACGATCAGAGAACTGAGGGTGAGGGTGGGTGAACATCTGTGTGATATTAGAAACAAACGGGATACACCTGTGGCCCGTCACATGAATAAAGTGCATAATGGCTGTACTAAAGAAATCAGTTTCTGTATGGTGGAATTGGTGAAGCCTAAAATCAGGGGGGGGATTTAGACAGGCTGATTCAGAGAAGAGAGGCAGAGTTAAACGAATGTTTATCTTATGCGTGTTTTATTTAGTTGTTCTAGTTTGAATTACCTATTTTGGCTCGAACCCAGTTTATGGATGAGTCAATTTAGCTTCATACCCATCAGTACACTATGTATGTTCCCAAATTTTTGGTTATTGTATCGGTATATTATTTTGCTCTATATGAATATCTGCTATTGTCAATCTATATGCTCTCTCTTATAACTGCTGGATTTTAGTATATAATGTTATATCATGTAAGGATGCCCGGATATAAAAATAAGGGTCACATTTTTTATTAAACTGTTTCTGAATTATAGCGCTACAAGGAGAATTAACATCTATGATCACTGCTGGGACGTAAGATGAAATTTGGAGCTTGTGCTATCGGAGATAGTATGTATCATGTGACGGGCCACATGACCCGAGTGCCTTCTGTACGCTGTAGAACTGGTAATGAGACGCACGTCGTTGCATCACGTAATGGGTCATATGACCCAAGCGCTTCCTATATGCCGTTATGCTGGCGGTGGAACGTACAGCACTGGCGATGGGACGCACGCCGGGAGGCAGCAGGTGAGAGGGGGCTTGATTAATGTTCTTTACCCGGGAGTGTTACTGCCTACTATTAAGTGGGCAGGATCTATCAGGACACTTTAATTAGATGGGGTTATTTAAATCCCCTTTTTCCTGACCGCCGGCTATGCCAAGCATCATGGTATCCGGCATCCACGCTATCTTTTCCTCCTGATGAACCGTGATGACGGGGCAACGCGTCGGGGATAACTCATGCTAAGTCTCACTATCTTATATATTTCATGCTGTTGCACCTTATTAACATTGCAGCCCTGTGAGGCCTTATTTAATGATCTGTGGGATTGAGGAATTACATGTTAGCCCCAGATACTAATGTATTACTATACTATACAGAATGGACATTGTTCCAATTGTTTTTGCATGTTATATCGATATTGATGTGAGATTTACCATTTTTTTTTGGTTCTACTGTCAGACCTGTATGCTAAGATATTGAAAATAGATTATAAGGATCTATCCTTTTCATCTCTCCCCTTCACTATATTGTTTTCCCACCTATATTGATAGGGTATTATCAGGGAAGAGAGGAACAGTCCACGTTGAGTGGAGGCGCCAAAAAAATCGTTTCTTAGGGTGCCAACCTCCACGGCAAGGAAGGGTGAGAGCAGGCGTATAGTAGGGTCTTGGCAGGAAGGATTGGTCTGAATATTATTTATCCATTTTTTCTGGTTTATCAATTTTAAAAACCATATACACTGGGTTTGGTGTTTTTTTAATAATAGATGGAATAAAGGTATAATTTTTAAGGGAGAAAATGCATAAAAAAAACGGTAGAAAACATGCAATAATCAGAGAAGATTGTTATTGCATCTAGTGGTACAGACATTGGCAGAAAATGTTCAGAAAAAAAATAGCATTTACGCTTCGTGTGAACACGGCCTCAGCATGACAGTTTTCCTCAGGTTTTTTATGGGCTTAATAGACAAAAAAATCAATCATTCCATTTTTTTTATGTCATTTACCAACCCCCGTAAACAATCTGATCGCTGTGTTGTGCAGGTCGCTACGATTACAGGGACACCAAATTTATTTGCTTATTTGTGAGTTTTAATGCGTTTACTTTTTAAATAATAAACATGACATTTTTTTCATTACCAAGTGTTTTTCATTATTATTTTTTAGTAATTTTATAGGATTAAAAAAAATCTTATTCTCCCTCTAGAATAGGGATCCAAGGAGTATTGTTTCTCCAAGCGGAGCGTGACCTGTCAAGTATTCTGAGTTGAGGAGACTTTCAGGCCGCAATGCTCCTCTGGGAAATATGCAAATTATCTCTTCAGACAGGAAGCGAACTAGAACTCTAGTGTCACCTATTGGAAGTAGCAATCCTAGAAGTTAATGTCGACCCTTTAACGAGCCTTATCACATGACTTAGGATAAACGCCAAAACCAGAATCTCAATTTGCAGACATTGTGTTTCGGGGTATTGCCCATGGTCAGTGCAAAGTGTGAGATCTAGTTTGGCTGTGTGAGAGGTGTCTCATCGGGATCCAAGGGGTATCGTTTCTCCTTACGCAGAGTGACATCCCATCCCTATAGAATACAAATACATAGAAATATTTTGCTGTGTACAATGCATCTCTTTGTAATCTGCCTCCTAGTGACATCATCAGAGATTGTGGCTCAGTAGCTCAGGCTCCTGCGTATAATATTGAAATTGAGGGTTCAAATACTGGGGAGACGCAGAGGAAAAATATTTTTATTATTGGTTATTTTTACTACTTTTGTAGAAACAAAAAACATCTTTTCTTCACCTCAGTATACAGGGACCATAGAAATAAGTTGTTATATATCCACTGTATTTCTATGGATATAGAAAAATGAAAAAAAAAATATTTATTTATTTGAAAAAAAAATTGCCCCAATTTTCTGGATGAAACTCAGGTGATTTCTCATACACTCATCTGCAGGCGCCCTTAGACTGTCAGCCGGACCCAGTGATACCGGCGAGTTTGGACGACATTAGTCTGGAGTGTGCGGGGGACTATAACTACTACCTACAGATCTGGTCACTTTTAGTCTGACTCATAAGTTGGGGGCGTCACGACTTAGAGTGCCTAGGCCAGCTTCAACACCAAATACGGCCCTGTCCTTGACTGTGTTTGATAGGTAGCTGTATTCATGGCTCATAGTTGTCCACATGGACGTCCGTCTTACTAATGGCTTTTCTCATCTGTTAGTTAACTAGGATGTTGAAGGCTGCAAATCGCTCTCCACGGCGTCTCCAGACTCTGTCACGTGTGTCACATGTGCTATGTGTGAACCTGCTGCCTGAAACATCCTTCAGCATGACTGGTTTGGCAGTGGGTCAGTAATGGTGTGGGGTGGCATTTCTTTGGTGGGCCACACAGCCTTCCATGTGCTCGCCAGAGGTAGCCTGACTGCCATTAGGTACCGAGATGAGATCCTCAGACCCCTTGTGAGACCATATGCTGGTGCGGTTGACCCTGGGTTCCTCCTAATGCAGGACAATGTCAGACCTCATGTGGCTGGAGTTTGTCAGCAGTTCCTGCAAGATGAAGGCATTGAAGCTATGAACTGGCCTGCCCGTTCCCCAGACCTGAATCCGATTGAGCACATCTGGGACAGCATGTCTCTCTCCATCCACCAACGTCACGCTGCATCACAGACTGTCCAGGAGTTGACGGATGCTTTAGTCCAGGTCTGGGAGTAGATCCCTCAGGAGAACATCTGCAACCTCATCAGGAGCATGCCCAGGCATTGTAGGGAGGTCATACAGGCACGTGGAGGCCACACACAATACTGAGCACCATTTTGACTTGTTTCCACTTTCATTTTGGGGGTCTCTCCAAATCCAGGCCTCCATTGGTTCAAAAATTTGATTTCCATTGATGATTTTTGTGCGATTTTGCTGTCAGTACATACACACACACAATATATATATAATATATATATATATATAATATATTATATATATATATATATTATAATATTATAACACACACACACATACATATACAGCATATTAGTAGCCTAAATATTTCAATTAAGGAAAATACTACAAAAAAGTGCATAGTTAACTAACAGATGAGAAAAGCCATTAGTAAGACGGACGTCCATGTGGACAACTATGAGCCATGAATACAGCTACCTGTCAAACACAGTTAAAAATAATTGAGCTTGATGAAAAGCCAACAGATGTACTCAAAAGAACCCCGACCGTCCCGTCCGTTCATACTACACTCATTATCACAATTATTCTTGTTAACAACTGCTGCATGTGGGTCAAATGTTATTTATACACCAAGGGTCTTACCTCATCCGTAATCTGACCGCCAAACGTCACCCATGTTCCTGTAAAGACACAGATACTATAATGTCAATATAGTAGGCTTGGGATGAATTCTTGGCATGTCACACCCACCAAGGTCAGTACAAAGCCTTCACTAAGGAAGACAATAATCAATAGCAGATGTAATATTAGTTTCCTCCACAAAAAAAAAAACTAAAGCAGCGTTCACATGTAGCATTTTTGCTGCATTTTTTCAGCAGCCAAAACCACCTCTCTTGACATTCAAAAATTTTTTTTAGCATCTTTTTGGATGCAGATTATGTGTGCTTTGTCTGCAGTACATGTTTAATAAAGTTAGCTTTATTCACCAAAAAATGCAAAAAAAAACCACCATTGCATTTTTTGCAGCGTCTTTTCACTCTCTCATTGCTCTCTATGTGTGAAACAAAATGCTACAAAAACGCTGAAAGAATTTACATGCTGCAGATGTAAAAAAAAAAAAAAAAAAAAAAAAAAAGCAGTAGTTTTACAATTTAAGGAAAAAAGTGTGCATGAGATTTCTGAAACTTCAGATTTTGATGGTACTGTAAAAACAAACTTAATTTGCATTAAAAACACATGTTCACATGTAGCTTTTTTGCTGCATTTTTTCTGAAAAATGAAAGGTACAGCCAGAAACTGAAATTACATGTATTTTTTTATTCTTTTTTTTTGTGTGTCAAGTACATTTGAGGAAACACTGTAGTTAAAATGCTAAAAAAAATTGACATGCTGCGTAAAAAAAAGGTAAAAAATAACACACCATGTAAATGAGATTTTGAACATCTTGTTCATTTTGCTTTTACTGTAAAATGCCGTTTCTTTCCAAAGAAAAAAAATGCAATATGTAAACAAGCCCTGAGATTTTCACACAAGTGACAATTGTATCAAGCAGGCGAGACTTTGTTGGGTTTTATTTATAAGTGCAGCATTTATACACGCTAAAGTTTTCCCTTCAACCTCTATAGTATAAAAAAAATATATAAGAAATGTATAAGCAAAAATGTGTAACTTTACTGATAAAAAAAAATAATTAGACTTTAGACTAGTCATTAACATCTGGAATTAAAAGCTAATTAAGAAATGTCAGAACATAGCTGTATCCAATATTTGCACAAAACGGAATTTAAACAAATGTTACACATTTTTTTTACACCTTACTTAGTGTAAAATCATAGAATCCAACATTACATCATTTAAACAATTCTCATAGTTTGTCTTTAGATTCTCACAAACCAAATAATGCAAGAAGAGACAGACAGGAGTCTCCAGTGAGTAATGGATAATGGATTTGTGTAGAAATTAATTTTGTGTCTCTCACAGGCTCACTACAAATTTTTGCAGTATCGAAATTTTACTTATATCGAATTTATTTTTTAATGAATGTATTTACTCATTCTTAATTCCAAATTAGATTTTTTTTTAAGAACTAACCATATATCTAAGGTTCTGTACATATGTGCAGTAGTTGTTTCTGTTTTGAGATTATAAAAATGGAAATAAAACTATTCCAGTACAGGAAAAGCAGATAGCAAATGGTAAACGGATCATAAGGGATAGTCGTCTGCTTTTAGGATTGCACATGCCCAAAACAGTAGTGTTCAGAGATTACTAAAAATTCTTTTTTGAAAAAAAAAAAAAAAAAAAAAAGGATCCATCCAAAATTGTTAGACAACAGGACATGTGAACAGAGCCTAAAACTCTAAAAAAAAAATTATCTTAATATATACTTACCTTGTAATGTCTTCACATCCTGTTCCGTCCAGATGTGTCCGGATCCCAGAATTCCAAGCGGCGCAAGTTCACAGACCGCCATATTGGGACACCCACGTGATGGGTGTCTCAATATGTAAACTGCTGGTGGTACCAGCCTCTTGCGCGGTACCACCAGCGGAACAGCGTTTGCACCACACTGTATACACAGTACGCACCACACAAACACTGTACACACCACAAACTGTATACGCCGTACGCACCAGACACACACACTGTATACGCCGTACGCACCACACAACACTGTACACATCACACACTGTATACGCCGTACGCACCACACATACACACACTGTATACGCCGTACGCACCACACACACACTGTATACGCCGTACGCACCACACATACACACACTGTATACGCCGTACGCACCACACATACACACACTGTATACGCCGTACGCACCACACACACATACTGTATACGCCGTACGCACCACACACACACACACAGCAGTATATACGCCGTACACACCACACACACTGTATATGCCGTACGCACCACACTGCATACGCCGTACGCACCACACACACACACTGTATACGCCGTACGCAGCACACTCAAATACTGTATACACAGTACACACCACACACTGCATACGCCGTACGCACCACACACTGTATACGCTGTACGCTCCACACTGTATACGCTATACGCACCACACACACAATGTATACGCCGTACGCACCACACACACGCACTGTATAGGCCGTACGCACCACACACACACACTGTATATGCCGTACGCACCACACACACACACTGTATATGCCGTACGCACCACACACACACACTGTATATGCCGTACGCACCACACACACACGGTATACGCAGTACGCACCACACACACACACTGTATACGCCGTACGCACCACACCCACACACTGTATACACCGTACGCACCACACAAACACTGTACACACCACACTGTATACGCCATACGCACCACACACACACACTGTATATGCCGTACGCACCACACACACACTGTATATGCCGTACGCACCACACACACACTGTATACGCCGTACGCACCACACACACACACTGTATACGCCGTACGCACCAAACACACACACTGTATACACCGTACGCACCACACAAACACTGTACACACCACACTGTATACGCCGTACGCACCACACACACACACTGTATACGCCGTACGCACCACACACACACACTGTATACGCCGTACGCACCACACACACACACGCTGTATACGCCGTACGCACCACACACACACACGCTGTATACGCCGTACGCACCACACACACACACTGTATACGCCGTACGCACCACACACACACTGTATACGCCGTACGCACCACACATACACACACTGTATACGCCGTACGCACCACACATACACACACTGTATACGCCGTACGCACCACACACACACTGTATACGCCGTACGCACCACACATACACACACTGTATACGCCGTACGCACCACACATACACACACTGTATACGCCGTACGCACCACACACACATACTGTATACGCCGTACGCACCACACACACATACTGTATACGCCGTACGCACCACACACACACACACACACGCAGTATATACGCCGTACACACCACACACACTGTATATGCCGTACGCACCACACACACACACTGTATACGCCGTACGCAGCACACTCAAATACTGTATACACAGTACGCACCACACACTGCATACGCCGTATGCACCACACACACACTGTATACGCCGTACGCACCACACACTGTATACGCTGTACGCTCCACACTGTATACGCTATACGCACCACACACACAATGTATACGCCGTACGCACCACACACACGCACTGTATATGCCGTACGCACCACACACACACACTGTATATGCCGTACGCACCACACACACACACTGTATATGCCGTACGCACCACACACACACACTGTATATGCCGTACGCACCACACACACACGGTATACGCAGTACGCACCACACACACACACACTGTATATGCCGTACGCACCACACACACACGGTATACGCAGTACGCACCACACACTGCATACGCCGTACACACCACACACACACACTGTATACGCCGTACGCACCACACACACACACTGTATACGCCGTACGCACCACACATACACACACTGTATACGCCGTACGCACCACACATACACACACTGTATACGCCGTACGCACCACACACTGTATACGCCGTACGCACCACACACACATACTGTATACGCCGTACGCACCACACACACACACGCAGTATATACGCCGTACACACCACACACACTGTATACGCCGTACGCACCACACACACTGTATATGCCGTACGCACCACACACACACACTGTATACGCCGTACGCACCACACATACACACACTGTATACGCCGTACGCACCACACATACACACACTGTATACGCCGTACGCACCACACACACTGTATACGCCGTACGCACCACACACACATACTGTATACGCCGTACGCACCACACACACACACGCAGTATATACGCCGTACACACCACACACACTGTATACGCCGTACGCACCACACACACTGTATATGCCGTACGCACACACACACACACACACTGTATACGCAGTACGCACCACACTGCATACGCCGTACGCACCACACACACACACTGTATACGCCGTACACAGCACACTCAAATACTGTATACACAGTACGCACCACACACTGCATACGCCGCATGCACCACACACACCACACACACACTGTATACGCCGTACGCACCACACACTGTATACGCTGTACGCTCCACACTGTATACGCTGTACGCACCACACACGCACACAATGTATACGCCGTACGCACCACACACACGCACTGTATAGGCCGTACGCACCACACACACACACTGTATACGCCGTACGCACCACACTCACACACTGTATACGCCGTACGCACCACACACACACACTGTATATGCCGTACGCACCACACACACACTGTATATGCCGTACGCACCACACACACATGGTATACGCAGTACGCACCACACACGCCGTACACACCACACACACACTGTATATGCCGTACACACCACACACACACTGTATACGCCGTACGCATCACACACAAAACTGTATATGCCGTACGCACCACACATACACTGTATACGCCGTACGCACCACACACACTGTATACGCCCCACACACACACACACACACACTGAATACACTGTACGCACCACACACACACACACTGTATACGCTGTACGCACCACACACACACACACTGTATACGCCGATGTGATAGCAGCGGGCCTCCATCTAGTATAATATAAATGTTCTAAGAGTGTTACGTGTTATGTTACGGTAGCTGAGGAGTGCAGGTAAAAAAGGAAATACACCAGAGCAGTTGGAATCTATGAGATTGCAGTACCCTGACTAACCACCGCAACTAGAGGCAGCCGTGGAGCGTTCCTACGTTGGTCCTAGACGCCTCGTCACAGCCTGAGAAACTAACTACACCTAAAGATAGAAATAGGAAAGCTATCTGCCCCGGAGCAGAACCCCAAAGATAATAGAAAGCCCCCAAACATGTAATGGCGGTTAGACAAGAGGAAATACTGACACAGAAAGAAAATAGTATGAGCAAACGCTGGGGCCCAAACTATCTAAATAGAAAAGGATAGGAAGGGCACTTACTGCAATCCCAGAAAACCCTGAAAAAACACCAACTCTACTAATTTCAAAATCACCTGAGATCACACGACCTCCACCACCCAAACCAGTTCTCTGGTGTAACAAAAACAAAACAGCAGCCACTGAAAAAAAACTGGAAAAAGCAAAAGTACAAAACACAGTGGCTGGACTAAACTGAGAGGGCAAAAGCCCCCGGAGGGGACCCTGAAGGCCCCCACAGAAGTGCAGGACAAAATGCAAAAATATAGCACTAAAAACAAAAAGAAGAAAATGTCTTATCTGTTAGCAGGAGATGCAGACACGACACAGCAGGCTACAAGGAAAACTGGAAAGAAGGATTCAGACCAGAACAATTGTTCACCGGCAACCCTGATGGGAAAATGACTCCCTTATATAAGACCAATCAGTAACACCTGATTCCCAGTCCTCACAATCCTCACTAGTACCGCTTGTAACCACCAGAGGGAGCCTCTGCTCAGAACTCATCTCAAACCCATTCACAACAGTACCCCCCCCTTGAGGAGGGGTCACCGAACCCTCATTTGAGCAACCAGGTCGGTCAGGATGAGTTCTATGATACGCACGGATAAGTCTCCTAGCATGGATGTCCGAAGCAAACACCCAAGAATTGTCTTCCTGACCATAACCTCTCCATTTAACCAAATACTGGAGTCTTCGTCTAGAAAAACGAGAATCCAATATTTTCTCAACCACATACTCCAGATTGCCCTCAACCAAAACAGGGTCAGGAGGCACAGCAGCAGGAACCACTGGCTCAACAAACCTCTTCAACAAGGACTTGTGGAACACGTTATGGATCTTAAATGTCCCTAGAAGAAGCAAACGAAAAGAAACAGGATTAATAATCTCCATGATCTTATAAGGTCCAATGAACCTAGGCTTAAATTTAGGAGATGCTACTCTCATAGGAATATTCTTTGAGGACAACCAGACCAAGTCCCCCACTTTAAACCGAGGACCATCAGTCCTATGCCGGTTAGCAAACCGCTGGGCCTTCTCCTGAGAGAGGACAACCTCTCCACTACCTGGTCCCAAATCTGCTGCATACGCTCAACAACAGAGTCAACACCTGGACAGACAGAAGCCTCCGTCTGTCCTGAAGAAAATCGAGGGTGAAACCCAGAATTACAGAAAAACGGAGACATCAAAGTGGCAGAGCTAGCCCTATTATTAAGAGCAAACTCAGCCAAAGGCAAAAAAGAGACCCAGTCATCCTGATCAGCAGACACAAAGCATCTTAGATAAGTCTCCAATGTCTGGTTTGTTCTCTCAGTTTGACCATTGGTCTGAGGATGAAATGCCGAGGAGAAAGACAATTGAACACCCAGTTTAGAACAAAAAGTCCTCCAAAATCTGGAAACAAACTGGACTCCTCTGTCAGACACAATGTTCTCAGGAATGCCGTGTAAACGAACCACGTGCTGAAGGAACAACGGCACCAATTCAGAGGAGGAAGGCAACTTAGGTAATGGCACAAGATGTATAATTTTGGAAAACCTATCACAAATTACCCAGATGGTGGTCATTCTCTGAGAAACAGGAAGATCGGAAATGAAATCCATAGAGATATGGGTCCATGGTCTCTTGGGCACAGGCAATGGCATCAACAAACCACTAGAGCGAGAGCAAGGCTTGGAGCGAGAGCAAGTCCCGCAGGACTGCACAAATTCCCTGACATCGCGAGACAAGGTAGGCCACCAAAAGGACCGACTAACCAAGTCTCTGGTACCAAAAATTCCGGGATGCCCAGCCAATGCGGAACAATGAATCTCAGACATCACACTCTTTTTCCATTGGTCCGGGACAAACAATTTTCCAACAGGGCAGCGCTCGGGCCTATCCTCCTGACACCCCTCCAGAGCAAGTCTCAAATTGGGCGAGATGGCGGAAAGAACTACACCCTCCTTCAAAATAACAGAGGGATCAGATAGCTCAGGAGAGTCCGCAAGGAAACTCCTCGAGAGGGCATCCGCCTTAACATTCTTAGTGCCAGGAAGAAAGGAAACCACAAAATTAAAACGTGTGAAAAACAAGGCCCACCTGGCCTGTCTAGGATTGAGTCGCTTGGCAGATTCCAGATAGACCAGATTCTTATGGTCCGTAAGGACCACCACCTGATGTTTGGCTCCCTCCAGCCAATGTCTCCACTCTTCAAAAGCCCACTTCATGGCCAATAACTCCCGATTACCCACGTCATAATTACGTTCAGTAGGAGAAAATTTTCGAGAGAAAAAGGCACAAGGGTTACTTTTACAGGTCTCTGGATCTTTTTGGGACAAAACGGCACCTGCCCCAATTTCAGAGGCATCAACCTCCACCTGAAATGGCAGAGAAACATCAGGCTGCCGTAGAACAGGAGCAGAAGTGAATCTCTGCTTAAGTTCCTGAAACGCAGAGACTGCCTCAGGAGGCCAATTCACCACATCAGAACCCTTTCTGGTCAAATCAGTTAATGGTTTAACAATAACCGAGAAATTACCAATAAATTTACGATAAAAATTGGCAAAACCCAAAAATCTCTGAAGAGCCTTTAATGAAGTAGGTTGGAACCAATCACAGATGGCCTGAACCTTAACCGGGTCCATTTCAATAACAGATGGGGACAAAATGAATCCCAGAAATGAGATCTTCTGTACGCCAAAAAGACACTTTGATCCCTTCACATACAGAGAATTTTCTCTCAAAATCTGGAATACAGTTCGAACATGTTTCACATGAGAGTCCCAGTCATTAGAAAAAATCAAGATATCATCCAAATAAACAATTAGAAACTTGTCCACAAAATCCCTGAAAATGTAATTCATGAAAGACTGGAAGACGGAAGGAGCATTAGTGAGCCCAAAGGGCATCACAAGGTACTCAAAATGCCCTTCAGGGGTGTTAAATGCCGTCTTCCATTCATCCCCGTGCTTAATGCGAATAAGGTTATACGCCCCCCTGAGGTCAAGCTTGGTAAACCAAGTAGCGTTTTTCACCCTGGAAAACAGGTCAGAAATCAAGGGTAACGGGTATTGATATTTCACAGTAATATTGTTCAAGAGACGATAATCAATACACGGCCTTAATGAACCATCTTTTTTGGCCACAAAGAAAAAACCGGCACCTAAGGGTGAAGAGGATGGTCTGATATGACCCTTCTCCAATGATTCCTTGATATAAGACCGCATAGCGTCATGTTCAGGTACAGACAAGTTAAAAAGGCGACCTTTAGGGAATTTACTACCTGGCACTAATTCAATAGCGCAGTCATAGCTCCTATGGGGAGGTAAGGATGCAGATTTACTTTCGCTAAACACATCAGAAAAATCAAACAAAAAGTCAGGAACATCCTCAGCCTGGGGGGAGGCAGAAAAAACAGGAGTGTTGGTATTAACACATTGGCAGCCCCAACTGGTTACAGACACAGATTTCCAATCCAAAACAGGATTATGAGACTGTAACCAAGGGAAACCCAGCACTATAATGTCATGCAGATTATATAGAACCAAAAATTTGCAGCACTCCTGGTGATCAGGTTCAACCCTCATTATCACCTGAGTAGAAAACTGGGGTTTATTCTCAGCCAAAGGGGTAGAATCGATCCCCAGTAGGGGAATAGACTTCTGTAGGGGTATCAAGGGAAACCCACAACGTTTAGCAAAATCATAATCCATCAGGTTAATAGCTGCTCCAGAATCAACGAAAGCCTGAGCAGAAAATGAGGACAGAGAGCATATCAGAGTGACAGTTAATAAAAACTTAGTCTGAACACTACCCAAGACAACTGAGCGTGCAAAATGTCTTCCCCGCTTAGGGCAGACTGAAATAGCATGAGAGGCATCACCACAGTAGAAACATAACCCATTGCGCTTTCGAAACTCATGACGCTGTGCCCCAGACGCCACTCCATCACACTGCATGGGCTCAGCAGCTGGTTCACAAGGCAACACCACTCCACGCATACTTCTCCGCTCACGCAAACGTCTGTCAATTTGAATCGCTAATGACATAGAATCATTGAGACCAGAGGGGACAGGGAATCCCACCATAACATCCTTTACATTATCCGACAGACCCTTCCGGAAAAGGGCCGCCAAAGCGTCGTCATTCCACTTGGTCAGGACTGCCCACCTACGGAATCTCTGACAGTATAACTCAGCGTCATCAAGCCCCTGATTTAATGCCAACAAGGCTTTTTCAGCTTGATCAGTGACATTAGGCTCATCGTACAATAACCCAAAGCCTGAAAAAATGCATCAACATCACTCAAAACAGGATCCCCAGGTATCAGGGAAAAAGCCCAATCCTGAGGATCGCCGCGCAGGAGAGAGATGATAATTTGAACCTGCTGCGCTGCGTTTCCTGAGGACTTAGATTTTAAGGCAAGAAACAATTTACAATTATTTTTGAAATTCTGAAACTTAGCTCGATCCCCTAAAAACAAATCTGGCATGGGGATCCTAGGTTCCACAACAGGCAACCTAGCAAGATATGCAGCAATACTCTGAACCTCAGTGGCAAGCTGATCCACACGGCCAGACAACTGTGCAAACTCCATTGGGAGAAAAGATCCTCCCCAGCACCCAGAGATACAGAGGTTGCCGGTGATACTGTTATGTTACGGTAGCTGAGGAGTGCAGGTAAAAAAGGAAATACACCAGAGCAGTTGAAATCTATGAGATTGCAGTACCCTGACTAACCACCGCAACTAGAGGCAGCCGTGGAGCGTTCCTACGTTGGTCCTAGACGCCTCGTCACAGCCTGAGAAACTAACTACACCTAAAGATAGAAATAGGAAAGCTATCTGCCCCGGAGCAGAACCCCAAAGATAATAGAAAGCCCCCAAACATGTAATGGCGGTTAGACAAGAGGAAATACTGACACAGAAAGAAAATAGTATGAGCAAACGCTGGGGCCCAAACTATCTAAATAGAAAAGGATAGGAAGGGCACTTACTGCAATCCCAGAAAACCCTGAAAAAACACCAACTCTACTAATTTCAAAATCACCTGAGATCACACGACCTCCACCACCCAAACCAGTTCTCTGGTGTAACAAAAACAAAACAGCAGCCACTGAAAAAAAACTGGAAAAAGCAAAAGTACAAAACACAGTGGCTGGACTAAACTGAGAGGGCAAAAGCCCCCGGAGGGGACCCTGAAGGCCCCCACAGAAGTGCAGGACAAAATGCAAAAATATAGCAAAAACACAAAATAAGAAATTGTCTTATCTGATAGCAGGAGATGCAGACACGACACAGCAGGCTACAAGGAAAACTGGAAAGAAGGATTCAGACCAGAACAATTGTTCACCGGCAACCCTGATGGGAAAATGACTCCCTTATATAAGACCAATCAGTAACACCTGATTCCCAGTCCTCACAATCCTCACTAGTACCGCTTGTAACCACCAGAGGGAGCCTCTGCTCAGAACTCATCTCAAACCCATTCACAACAGTTACGCTCTGTTCACATGTCCTGTTGTGTTACGTGTTTGTAACAGATCCAGTAATACAGAGGAAAAAGGATCCGTCACAAATAGAGCAAAAATGGATGATAAGTTTTCGATTTAGGATGGAACCTTTAAAACAATAACAACTATATAATAAAATATTCCAAGGAGAATTCATCTCAACCTTAGAGGACCAACACGTGAAAAGCTGTGCTTCTGTGCCCAGAAATATACAGGGGTAGTGTTTTAATATCAGACATTTATGGCATATGCTCAGGAAATACCGGTCACAGATGATGTGTGGCCGCTGTTTTTTTTTTAGTCCCCCCATTACATAGCCCCATTTGCACTTTCGCAAATCTCTCCATTGAGTTCTATGGAAGATCCAAAAGTAGCTGAGCATGTACAGTAAGCAGAAAACAATGGAGGAAGAGGAGTGTGTGTGCACACGTCTAAGCATGTCAGGACCCTGGTATGTTTCAGAAAAAAAGTTACATTTAAAGACTTTTTTAATCTACTAGAGTTTGCATCTCATCCCTATCTATCTCACTATCACTTTCCAAAAAAAGATGCAATAAAAAGACAAAAAAAAGCCACAACACAAAACCAGAGAGGAAAAGAAATAATTATTTCCTAAACTTACCTAAGCCTAGGCAGGAGACCCTTAGGCCAGACTTCCCAAGATTCCTGAAAAACAACGTATGTACGTGTTAATAAAGCAAACGTCAGAAATGATCACTGGATTCACTAATATTCATCATTAGGATTTTTTGCTGATCTATGTGCAGATTACTTATATCTTTATTTATACTTTACATTTCCTATCGTATATATATACTATATTGCACATAGTGCTGCTTGATAAGTTTTTCTGCAGTTTGTGAAGGTTCCTCACATTCCTGTCTCTCTTTTGAGAAGCATCATGTTCCATACTCCGCAGTTTGGCTACTACTCACACTTTCATTACAAGTGGGATGGAACATAAATCGGAAAGATTCGCTTGGTTGCCTTCATAGTAAACACAATTAATCTATTTAGAGAAATTAAAGTTAGTCTCTAATTCGTTTCTATAATCAACAGTTCAACTTTTATCATTTGCAACATTTGTATCTTCTAGAGGAGGGAATCCATTTGCAAAGTCCTGATCCTGTGGCCACGTCAATGGTCTGCAGTTACCCGACAGGTGCACCACAAACCGCCTCCAGACTGGCCGGACTCCCTGACCCATGTTTGATTAGACGACCAAGTGTGCGGAACACGATGATGACATTGTGCCAGGTTTAGAAATTAGAACAACCACCAGGGATTCTGGCAGGTAGGAGATGGCTCACAGGGCTCCCAACTGGCAGCCACAGATCACTGCCGGATCAGAGTCCTGCCAATCAATTTGACTTTCTCAAGGAGAGCGCAAAGGGTCTTGTTGCAAACTATAATAGTTAAACTGTTGCCCAGAGACTACCATTATCTGACCTGGCCTCAGGACCAGGGACCTGTGAATCGGATCGCTGCTCTCTATTATCTTCTTGACATAGCAGATGAGGCACGTTCACAAATCCACCTGTATGATTCATATCCCACCCTGTTAGTTTGCTGAAATGCTCCTCAAAGATTTTAATTGAGCTCCTGTAAGGCAGTGGGATAAATCACCCAAGAAAAGCTTTTTGGTAGTCGCTGAGCCAGCAAGATATACTGGTAGATTTTTAGCTCAGCTATCAGTAAAAAAAAATAGTAAATACACGTCTAAAACATAGTACAGGCTATAGCACAGATTACCAGCTCCGAAGCCTGCTCCATATCATAGAATCATAGAAAGTTAGAGTTAGATCGGACCTCCAGGGTCAATGTGTCCAACCCCCTTGCTCAATGAACACACTAGACATCCACTGTACATTCACATCAGATATTGGAATGGGTTAAGGATGAGAACAAGATGATTAGGTCATATATCTAAGTGAATCCACCAGCAGAATAGTGAGTGCCGCTCTGGAGCATAATACAGGATGTAACTCAGGATCTGTATATAGGATAAGTAATGTAATGTATGTACACACTGACTGCACCAGCAGAATAGTGAGTGCAGCTCTGGAGTATAATACAGGATATAACTCAGGATCAGTACAGGATCAGTAATGTAATGTATGTACACACTGACTGCACCAGCAGAATAGTGAGTGCAGCTCTGGGGTATAATACAGGATGTAACTCAGGATCAGTAATGTAATGTATGTACACAGTGACTCCACCAGCAGAATAGAGAGTGCAGCTCTGGAGTATAATACAGGATGTAACTCAGGATCAGTAATGTATGTACACAGTGACTGCACCAGCAGAATAGTGAGTGCAGCTCTGGAGTATAATACAGGATGTAACTCAGGATCTGTATATAGGATAAGTAATGTAATGTATGTACACACTGACTGCACCAGCAGAATAGTGAGTGCAGCTCTGGGGTATAATACAGGATGTAACTCAGGATCAGTAATGTAATGTATGTACACAGTGACTGCACCAGCAGAATAGTGAGTGCAGCTCTGGAGTATAATACAGGATGTAACTCAGGATCAGTACAGGATCAGTAATGTATGTACACAGTGACTGCACCAGCAGAATAGTGAGTGCAGCTCTGGAGTATAATACAAGATGTAACTCAGGATCAGTAATGTAATGTATGTACACAGTGACTGCACCAGCAGAATAGTGAGTGCAGCTCTGGAGTATAATACAAGATGTAACTCAGGATCAGTACAGGATAAGTAATGTAATATATGTACACAGTGACTGCACCAGCAGAATAGTGAGTGCAGCTCTGGAGTATAATACAGGATGTAACTCAGGATCAGTACAGGATCAGTAATGTATGTACACAGTGACTGCACCAGCAGAATAGTGAGTGCAGCTCTGGAGCATAATACAGGATGTAACTCAGGATCAGTACAGGATCAGTAATGTAATGTATGTACACAGTGACTGCACCAGCAGAATAGTGAGTGCAGCTCTGGAGTATAATACAGGATGTAACTCAGGATCAGTACAGGATCAGTAATGTATGTACACAGTGACTGCACCAGCAGAATAGTGAGTGCAGCTCTGGAGTATAATACAAGATGTAACTCAGGATCAGTAATGTAATGTATGTACACAGTGACAGCACCAGCAGAATAGTGAGTGCAGCTCTGGAGTATAATACAGGATGTAACTCAGGATCAGTACAGGATCAGTAATGTAATGTATGTACACAGTGACTGCACCAGCAGAATAGTAAGTGCAGCTCTGGGGTATAATACAGGATGTAACTCAGGATCAGTAATGTAGTGTGTGTACACAGTGACTGCACTAGCAGAATAGTGAGTGCAGCTCTGGAGTATAATACAGGATGTAACTCAGGATCAGTACAGGAAAGTAATGTAATGTATGTACATAGTGACTCCACCAGCAGAATAGTGAGTGCAGCTCTGGAGTATAATACAGGATGTAACTCAGGATCAGTACAGGAAAGTAATGTAATGTATGTACATAGTGACTCCACCAGCAGAATAGTGAGTGCAGCTCTGGAGTATAATACAGGATGTAACTCAGGATCAGTACAGGATAAGTAATGTAATGTATGTACACGGTGACTGCACCTGCAGAATAGTGAGTGCAGCTCTGGGGTATAATACTGGATGTAACTCAGGATCAGTACAGGATCAGTAATGTAATGTATGTACACAGTGACTGCACCAGCAGAATAGTAAGTGCAGCTCTGGGGTATAATACAGGATGTAACTCAGGATCAGTAATGTAGTGTGTGTACACAGTGACTGCACTAGCAGAATAGTGAGTGCAGCTCTGGAGTATAATACAGGATGTAACTCAGGATCAGTACAGGAAAGTAATGTAATGTATGTACACAGTGACTCCACCAGCAGAATAGTGAGTGCAGCTCTGGAGTATAATACAGGATGTAACTCAGGATCAGTACAGGAAAGTAATGTAATGTATGTACATAGTGACTCCACCAGCAGAATAGTGAGTGCAGCTCTGGAGTATAATACAGCATGTAACTCAGGATCAGTACAGGAAAGTAATGTAATGTATGTACATAGTGACTCCACCAGCAGAATAGTGAGTGCAGCTCTGGGTATAATAAATGCTTTAATTCAGGATCAGTGACGGATAAGTTATATAATGTATTTATTAAGCATTTCATGTATGTTTGTTGAAGAAATGTAGATGCATTGTACAAAAAATGCTGCTCAAATGTAGAAATAAGCTTTAAGGATTTATACACAGTGTACATTATTATGTAGTAATTTAACGGTCATTGTCTAAAGCTAAGTGCACACGTTCAGGATTATTCGCGCTTTTTTCGCGGCAAAAATGCGTAAAAAACGCATGAATGAAGCATCCTATTATTTAGAATGAATTCCGCAATTTTTGTGCACATGGTGCGTTTTTTTTCCGCAAAAAAACGCATCGCGGAAAAAAAGCAACATGTTCATTAATTTTGCGGCATTCTAGCGTTTTTCCCGCTATATTATTGACCTAGAAAGTTCAGGAAAAAATTGCGGTAAAAACGTGCAAAATCCACGCAAAAATGCAGTAAAAACGCATGTTTTTACGGCAAAAAAAGTCCGGTTTTGCTCAGGAAAATTCTGCACACATTCCTGAACGTGTGCACATAGCCTAAGACATCAAAACTACTGACGACTAATCAGAAATTTACACATAACGGCAGCACAGCGAGAAGCGACTTTTGGAATAGCAGATGCTTGATGTTACGTCCATCAAAGTATTAGACTGAATCATCAGATTACGCCGTCCAATCCCCTTTTTCTTGCAAAGCTGCCAGAGGTTGAATGAGAGGCAAAGCTCGTTCCTTTTCTCTGACCATGATGTGCAGAGAGTTTAATTATGTCCTTCAGGCATAAAACACGAGCAATGTGAAGGGGTCTCCTTAGTTCTCTCAGACGTCTGCGCTAGAAATTCTGCTGCGTTTCCTATATGAAATCTGAAATATGCTCTAACATCAGTAATAGGGGTTTATAACCAGAAACCACAATGGCAGCACAAATACCAAGTTACTAAGTGAAGCCTTCAGAAATCTATCCAGAGCTGTGCAGTGTGTGCACCGCAGCTGCAGTGGGGACTTCTCTAAGACCTAGTTCACAACGTGCATTTCAAGTCCCGACTCCCCAATAATGGAAAGGTTGTCCAATAATGGAGGGGTTGTCGAAGAGGGACAACTTCTTCAAGTAGAATGGAACTTTCTTTTGTTTTTGTTTTTAAAGTTGTACTTAAAATAAATAAAAAAATAATAATGTTAAAATGACAACTAAGTTTGAACTAAATTGAACTATGCATGTCACAATGACTTAGATCGATCTGAGACTGTATGCATGTAAGATTAGGCAGATCCGAGATCACTTAGTAATATCGGAAACCAAGAGTAGCACTAAAGTTGCCACTGGGAACTCGCAGCTCAGAGTCTTACGGCTCCTATGATCATGACTGCTTGCCATGAACTCCGATATCCACTGTACCTTTTTTAAAAAAGGAATTCCACTTTTGATAAAGTGGACCGCCCACACTTTAAGCATTTTTACAAATGGAAACTATGGTACTAAGTAAAGTCATACGGAATCATTTTCTTTCGACAGATGGTTCCACTTTATCCCAGAAAAAAATATTGATCTGTCCCTTATAGCAACCAAATTGGTGTCACATTTTATTCCTGGAGCAAAGTTTATAAATTAAGCGCGGCATCCTGATTGGCCAGGTAAAAGATGGCTGTGATAATGCCGGTGTGGTACAGGAGGTCCTTGGGGTGTGAGGTCAGTGAGACCTGCAGGTTGGAGGAAGCGCTAGTTCTGTACAATCGGTTTCTGTGCATATCAGCGAGAAAACAAAATTGAAGCATGCACTGCTCTAGTCCGTACAGCAGAGCAGACTAGCGCGTGATGCGATTTTTTCACACTGCCCATCTGGTATTATCGGATCTGTTGTGCACATGGACAGCACTCCGTCCAAAAACATGAGCGTCTAAATCCAGATTAAAAATTTAGACATGCGCATACAAGTCTGAGTACGGACCACGGTTCTCCGACCAAGGTTGTCGGCCGTCCAGAAATTCCTGGACAGTCCATAAAAATAGAAAAGTGGGCACTTTAATTAATTAATGCGTGTGATTTATTTGTAGAAGCTGGAGAAACTTGTACAGATTATTATGACTGTATTTATCAATCCTTTAGCGTCCACAGTGACCGATGTCTTCATAAAGGATTTATGGGATGTAATATGGTTTACGTGTAATCTTAATGATTTATTATAGGTTTCTAACATAGCTGTATAAAAAGTTGGTTGTCCGTGATGTTTGCAGAAGCTGACCAGAAAAAGTAAAGCATCAAGTTGGCTATCCTGCCCTTGACCCAAAAGCCACAGTATCAGATACTCCTATAAGGGTGTTGTGTGTGGATCAGGAAATCTGCGGCACGATGGGAAATCTGCGGGGTGATGAGAAGCTACAGTCCAGTAAGGCTATGTTCGCAATTTTGCCGCATTTTTTAATGCAAATTTTAAGCTGCGTTTCACAATACCAGCAAAAGCTATGAGATTTTCAGAAATCTCACATTTTTCCCTAACTGAATTGGAAAACTGCTGCATTTTTGAAAACTGCAGCATTTCACTTCCTTATGACTTTTTTCAGCATTTTTTCACCCATAGAAAGCAATGAGCAAGTTATAAAATGCAGCAAAAAACTAAGGAGGTTGCATCATCTTTTGTTTTGGGGGGCACTAAACTTTATCAAAGTGCACAAGAGACAACAAAAAAGCAGGAAAACATGATTTGTGTAAGCAGCTACTTTAATGTCAAGAGAGCAGGTTTTGCCTGCAGAAAAAAAGCAGCAAAAACGCAACGTGTGAACATAGCCTGAGAAAGTTTATTCTCTCGGACGGAATGCTACAAAGCTTTTCTATACTTCTGCATTGCAAACCTACCTACTCTGCCTGTGTTCACAAACAGCGGTTGAGTTGTATACGTTTTTCCAATCCTCACAAACGTTACAGTGGATAAAACTGCACTTTACTTGCATCAACCCTGGTGGGCACAGACTTAACATTAAGCTCCCGGGCCCCAATGTAAAATCTGGGGGGGGTGGGTGGTGTTGCACCTTTATACGGTAACATACAGTAACTGCAACATTTCCAGTACTTGTATATACAAATAGTACACCGGATAAAGAACAGTACTGCATCATTGACGCAATTCGTTTGTGTTACCGGAAGTGTGAACATACCCTTAGCCCGGGGGTTCTTTACATGCCAAAGCAGAAGTTTGTCATGTGTACTCAAGCATTGTCAATGTCAAATATATAACGTTTCCTCGCTAATCCTTACTGGATCTACATGCATGAATACAGATGTAGCAGAGCTGAATCTGTCATTTACCTCTATGGAAAACCGAACCGTATGATCACACGAGAGTTTAAAGTTAGCTGTGCTGCAATGGACAAACTTGGCTCCGCTTCCTTTCCTAAACCCAGCTTAGCTAGAAATGACTAATGTATCGATGCAAAGATTAACCTCATTGCAAAATGTTAATCTTTAGCATCTACGTCCGCTGCAGGGTTGGCGTCCTGCTCGGGAATCGCCAGCACTTTAATCCTCTGCGTTACACATATTCTCTGCAATGTCTTTTACCATATTTTATGTAAACATGGCTTTTTGAAGACATAGTACTATGTGCACAGCACAGCAGCGTAGTGTAGAACACGGGCGATGAGCTTTAGTCTGCATGTGAGATGTCCTTTGCACAAATATACTGATGTAGCAGAGCTGAATCCAGCAGATCTAGCCGTGCCGAGCACTGAAACTAACTGTGGAATCAATAGGTGTCAGTTTGATAAACATTTTGATGTCTGATCACTTTAGTCTTAACAGTGAAGTGACAAATTCAGCTGTGCTACATCACTAAATATAGGAATGAATTAATAAATTGACAGAGATTAATCCAATACCAACCACTCCCTCCCACCCCTGCCCATACCTATATTTCATTCCGGGCTGGCGCAAGCTGGTTTCACTAGGGGCTGGAACATTTTGCACTGACAGATGTCCCAGGCTCCGAGCGACCATTGCCACGGCTCGGAATCTTGTCCTAGCTCCAAGGCTCGGGCTACTGACATTTTGCCGGCTCAGTCTATCATCCGCACTCCGACTTTTTAAACTGTGCTCCGAACAAGCGAATGAAACCTGCATGGCGTCCTCTCCTTTTTTTCCACCTCTCCAATATACTTGGCAGTTACCCTTGGAGGAGAGAAGTTACTCCGCGATGGTCTTTTGCCGCCGTCTGGCCGGTGACTAGGCAAAAAGCAAGCCTAAAACATACGGGATCCTTTAATTTCTCTTTTTTCTATTTGTGGAAGGCAACTGTGGGGTTAAACCGAGAGGATACGGATATTATAACAGCATTATCTGATCTTTGAGGAAAAAAAAAAAGCACGGAGCTCCTTTAATCTTCTTCAAAATCAATATCTCCGCGGAATAGAAAAATGGCACTTTCCTGATCCCATCCTTACGATCGAGCAGTTGCGGAAAAAACAAAAAAAAGAAAAGATACTCAAAAACAGCTAATCTCAAAGACAATACGCAACATCGCAGTACAAAGAACAAAAATAAGTAAAACTTTTTTTTTTTTTTTAGCAATATTCCAAAAAATCTACAAAGCCGACGTGAAGGACTGGAGTTGGGTATGGCCGATAGAAATCCCCCGGGAAGGCACGTAAGAGGCTCTGTGCTGGAGATCCCAGGGTCTTCTGCATGCTGCTGAGATCTCAGTCTGAGATGTTCCTTCTTCGACAGCCAAGTCACCTCTGGAGTCCGGAGCTCACAGCTCCTGTGGTGATACTGGGAGCTTCACATGTCTCTAAGTCAATTAGGTATCCAGTCAACTGTACCGAATGCCCCCATCAGTTCATTATTAATGAAAGGGGAAAACGCTGTGCCTTCTCCTCTAGCGGAGAATTCGTGTAGGACGCCTATTGTTGTGGTTGGCAGCTCGACACCCTATTTACCAGCGTTGTCACGGAAATGTATACAGCTCTGTGCATTTTCACGTGTCGTTACAGACGGTGCTGGGGGGCAGATACTGAGCACAGGTCAATTCTTCCCCAAAAAGTGCAAGATTTGCAAATATGACAGCTGGGAAGAGTTAAAATTGTGCAACTTGATCTATAGGTTGCTGCTGTATTTCTATCAGCTTGGATCTCCGCCAGGACCACGGATTTGAACTGTTGATGTGGAAAGTGGCTCTTGCTTTAAAACACGATATACTACGTGATTAATGAATATACACACAGGTTGTAACGGACTGGCAGAGTTAGACCTTGCTCTCTTGTGGCTACTTTTAGTACTTTGTTATATAAACAGTAACATTTATAGAGTAAATAGAGCAACTTGGAAAGAACAACTATAGACAGTTTTTGCACTGAAAGTTGTAGAGGTTCTTTCTAAGGCTTCATTCAGACATCTGATTTTGCATACGAGTGCGATCCGTGTTTTTCACAGCTAGCACGACTTCGTCAGGGGCTTCAGTAAGATTCTCAGACAAAGTCTCAGAAATTGGAAGTCGAGGGTTGACAAAAATCGGATGAAGCTATCAGTGAAAAATTGGTTTTGCAGACAATCAGAAAGGTAGAGAAAATCTCCAGGAGAAAAGCGGAGAAGCTTGAGAAGGCTCTGGAGAAGGCTTGGAAAAAGCCTCAGACAAAGTCTCAGACAGAAAAGGCTCTCAGACAGAAGGCTCTCAGAAGAAAAGCTCTCAGACAGAAAAGGCTTCAGACAGAAAGCTCAGAAAAGAGAAAAGGCTCTAAAAGAAAAAGGCTCTGAGACAGAAAAGGCTCTAGACAGAAAGGCTCTCAGACAGAAAAGGCTCTCAGACAGAAAAGGCTCTCAGACAGAAAAGGCTCTCAGACAGAAAAGGCTCTCAGACAGAAAAAGGCTCTCAGACAGAAAAGGCTCTCAGACAGAAAAAGGCTCTCAGACAGAAAAGGCTCTCAGACAGAAAAGGCTCTCAGACAGAAAAGGCTCTCAGACAGAAAAGGCTCTCAGACAGAAAAGGCTCTCAGACAGAAAAGGCTCTCAGACAGAAAAGGCTCTCAGACAGAAAAGGCTCTCAGACAGAAAAGGCTCTCAGATCAGAATAGGCTCTCAGATCAGAAAAGGCTCTCAGATCAGAATAGGCTCTCAGATCAGAATAGGCTCTCAGATCAGAATAAGGCCTCAGATCAGAATAGGCTCTCAGACAGAAAGGCTCTCAGACAGAAAGGCTCTCAGACAGAATAGGCTCTCAGACAGAAAGGCTCTCATGATCAGAATAGGCTCTCTGACAGAAAGGCTCTCGACAGAAAGGCTCTCGATCAGATAAAGCTGAATTTCTGTGAAAATTGGACAAGTGAATGAACCCTCAAACTAATGATCAAGATACTAATGATATGTAGTTATTGGGTAAGACCCCACACAGGTCAGTGGGGAAAACGACAATGGAATGATCATTTGGCCAAGTATATGTACATTCCGGAAGCGACCTCCTCTTCTGACTCACATGACATCAGTTGCGTCTCTCCAGATGACACTGCTCTATGTATGAGCCGGAAGTCTCTTACTTATTAATGCAAGTCTATGGAGCCACTTTCTGACGCTCCAAAGGACTACATTGTGAAAGCCACTTCTGGAGTGCAAAACCAGTGAGTCTGAAGAGCAGTGATGTCACTTCAAAAAGTAGCGGAACGGTGCTGGATACTGGACAAGAGGGTGGTCGGCGAGTATATCAACACCCTGATACTACGCAAGTTTAGGGAAAAATTATTGAAGTACTTTTTTAAAGAGGAGAACAATTGGGGAAAGTGCCTTCTTCGATTTCCAGAAACAGTGCCACTCTCGTCTAAAGGCTGTGTCTGGTATTGCAGCTCTATCGAAGTACCAGACACATCCTATAGACGAGGGTGCCGCTGTTTCAGATTGATGTTGTAAAGATGAAAATAACAGTTTGGAAACATTTGTCATTCGCATTATAAAAAGTGAGAATGTGACACCAATCTGATTATTTCCATTGATGACACTTCTGCAATGTTTAGGGATGGACCAAATACTGAGGACACAGAGCCAAAGCAGGATCAGGTTTTACTGACATGTGTCAGGTTGAGTTTACAAACATGTCCTGTAAAATGAATGCGCAGCAGGACAAATCACAATATATACACATTGCTGCCCCAAACCCTCTCTCAATAGGAGTCAGATACTGAGATACCGGTTTTAACAAATTTCAAATTTTGGGCTGGTTCCTAATCAGATATTTTTTTCCACGAAGGCTAGAGCTGTATAAAAATAATTTGTTGTCAATTGGGTATTAAAGAGGGTTGTCCACTTCAGGACGATTCCTGATCAGGAGCTGAATATTGATTTTTCTCACCTTCCAAGGACCATTATTTAGAGAATGTCCAGTGGTTGATAAGCCCTTTAAAATGTTGCTCCAATTATAAGGGTGTGTTTCCACGATCCGGAATTCTTCAGTAATTGCTGCGTGTTTGACGCTGTGCGCTGACGCAGCGTCAAACACGCAGCGTCCAGATGTTACAGCATAGTGGAGGGGATTTCAAGAAATCCTGTCTCCACTATGCTTAAAAACACGCAGGCGGCAGACCTGCGTTTCTGGACATGCGGCGCGTCTTTTTAGACTGCAGCATGTCCTATTCCCTTGCAGCGACGCTCCGTCGCTGCAAGGGAAATAACACAGGGCTATGTAGCCTGCGGTCATTCCGGATGTGTTCCGGATGTGTTCCATGAACACATCCGGATTAACCGCGCGTTCACTAGGGGGCGGGGCTTTGGGCGGAGCGGACTTTCCGCTCCGTCCAAAGCGCTGTGGTTCCGGATCGTGGAACCACAGCCTAAAGGCATTGTCCAGAGAATATAAATTATTGCTGGTTCCCCTTAATCTGTGCTTTCTGGGGCCATCCTTAAAACACTCTACATGGCCGGCGGCTACTGCTCGGTCGGCAACTGATGAGACGGGTCACCAACTGTGTCCTGGTGTGTGAGTACGTCTGGCAATCTCCGGTGTGACGAGGGCAGGTAATACAGACCAGTTCTGCATGAAGCACCTTTAGTTCTGTTGTTAAAAATGACAAATAAGGGAAACCAGATGGACCCCGTAATATCAGACAGAGCCCTAATGCTTCCGTTGGCACCAGTTTTGCAATAGATCAGTTTTGTATATGAATTCCATTTGTTTGTTCAGAGTATAGAACAGACATGGAATTCTGGTACGAAGACGTGAACGTCGCCTAGAACAGACATGTCCGTAGACTAAACATTTCAGGTGGAAATGCGATAACAATGCACAAGAGAATCGCATTCAACCAAATGACTTTGCGTTCATTAATCCTGATAATATGTCATCACAAGGCAATGATGAGTTAGGAGGGCTAGAAAGCAACTCCAGGGAATGACATGATATTAAAAGGAATCTGTCAGCACAGAATAACTGATCAAACCAAGCACAAGCGCTCGGTGCACCGTGATGTGGCCAAACATTGAAGTGCACCTGCCCACATATTTGTTTTCCCTATATCTCCACCAATCCTCCCTTTTGACTGACAACTCTGGCTTTATAAAGTCAGACAAGGGCAGAGACAGATAGAAAACAAGTAGGGGAGAAAGTGCACTAAATGCTTGGCCCCGCCATAAACCGTTGTGGGCTTGTACTTGGTGTGAAAATTCATTCTGTGCTGACAGAGTCCCTTTAAATTTGAGTACCTATACCATGCAGACACTCAGAAAATGCTAATCATTTTGAGAAGAGGTTGCTTACTTTTGGTTAAAGGCAGAAATTAGTAGCATACCCACTGGTCTTTTTTCCCATGGAAACCCAGAGTCTACAAAAGTCTTTTTTTACACCAGCATTCCATTTTTTTAAAAGGAATCTGGCACCATGTTATGTAATCTGATGACAGCATGAGGTATTGGTTGAAACACAGATTTCAGGGTTGTGTCACATGTCAAGCTGTGTGGTAGTGTTTACTTACAATGAAGGTTTTATCAACTGGTGATTATCATTGTCTGGACTACATGCTAACCTGACTCCGCCCCCTCCTGTGATAAGCAGCGTACTGTCTATAGACAATATAAATAGAGAGCCTGGTGTGGGCGGAATCAGCTTTTTCAGCTTTGCTTCACGTGAAATCAAAGAACTCTGTGTCAGAACCGCTTCACCCAGTAAACCAAGTGATACATTGCTGGATTCAGGGTCTCTTTGCCTATAATATGCTGACCGGTTCCTTTCAATTCTTTCAAAGTTAAAAAAAAAAAAAATAATAATAATAATGTAGGTAACTGCCTCCTGAGTGGCCACAATGCACTGCTCTATTATCTTTGTGAATGAAGTAGAAAGCATCATGCCACTTAAAGGGAATCTGTTACCAGGTTTTTGCTACCTAATCTGAGAGCAGCATAATGTAGGGGGAAGAGAGCCTGATCCAATGATGTATCACTTCCTTTCCTGTGTTGAGTGGTTATGACACAGAGTTCTTAGTTGTAGCAGAGCTCAGAAAGCTGTACCCTCCCACATCACAGCTCTGTGTACATAGTTCACTGACAGTGAGCTGCTTATCAGAGGAGGGGGGGGCGTGTTCAGAGCAGGGCTCATAGGAGCTGTAGTCCAGGCAGTGATAATCTCCTGGTGATAAAACAGTTACTGAATAGAAACAAAGGCACAGCCTAATAAGTGACACATCACGGAAATCTGTCTCAGCCCCTACATTATGCTGCTCTCAGATTACATAGCAAAAACTTGCTGACAACTTCCCTTTAATGACAGTTCCTGATAAGGAAAGGTAAAAGTTTACAAAGTTATTTGACATTTTATGTATATCTAAAGCTTGGAAAGTTTGTTTAGATGAACGGTTTCCCTATAAGCAGTATCCGGTTTCCCAAAAATTCCATTTCTATGTAAGTGTGGCCTATAATAAAGACAAATATAAGTCCAGAAATGGCACATAACCCAAGATCACTGCAGATAAGGAGTCAGCATTAAACTGAATGGAACAGTGGTCTGCGTATCTGCAGATTATCTCACCCACCCATCATCATCATCCAAGATCTATACCGAAAATCTAAGATGTAAAGTGTAATAATAGAAGGGAAATCTATTATTCATGGCAGAGGATGAAAAAGATTAACCTCCAAGAATATTCATTGAGCCAACGCTGGATGCAACAAAATATTTTGTTATCTTTTAGGTTGTCACAGAAAGGTCAGTGACGGCAGAGATAATTATCCCGTCTGCCATTTATAGCTACTGTCAGTTAAAAATGCCACCTGCCATTGTGCAACTCTGCTACATGAGAGAACGGTCCTGGCCAAACCGCTCCACACTAAGCTAAGAGTATAGAAGGGAAAAAGGAGAGAAACGAACGGAAAATAGAGAAAATAAATCAAATAAAGATGGAAATATTTCATATTTGTATAGATATACATACGTAGATAGAGATAGACAGGAGATAGATAGATAAATAGATAATAGATAGAAAGATGATAGGAGATAGATAATAGATAGATAATAGATAATAGATAGATAGATAGATACTGTAGATAGATTTGAAACCAGAAGTTTCTATACACTATATAAAAAGACACATCTGCATGTTTTTCTCAATATCTGATATGAAATCAGAATAAACCTTTCCCATTTTATGACAATTAGAATTACTATAATTATTAATATTTGCCAAATGCCAGAATAATGAGAGAGAGAGAGAATGTTATAAGGCATTTTTATTACTTACTGTAAAGTCAAAAGTTTACATACACTAAGATTACTATGCCTATAAACAATTGTGGACTGCCCATATGATGATGTCATGTGTTTGGAAGCTTCTGATAGTTTTTTTTTTTTTTTTGCAACATCGGAGTTAATTAAAGACAGCTGTGGATGTATTTTAATGCACACCTGACACACACTGCTTCTTTGTGTAGCATCATGGGAAAGTCTAAAGAAATCAGCCATGAAGAGAATTGTGGACTTGCACAAGTCTGGCTCCTCCTTGGGTACAATTTCAAGATACCTGAAGATGCCTCGTTCATCTGTACAAAAAATTATATGCAGGTACAAACAAGATGGGAATGTCCAGCCATCATACCGCTCAGGAAGGAGATGGGTTCTGTGTTCCAGAGATGAACGAGCTTTGCTCCGACATATACATATCAACCATATCCTAAAACGTGAAAGGTTTATTCTGATTTCATGACAAATATTGAGAAAACATGCATACATGTCTTTTTAAATAGTGGATGTACACTTCTAGTTTCAACTGTAGATACAGTGGGTACGGAAAGTATTCAGACCCCTTTAAATCTTTCACTCTGTTTCATTGCAGCCATTTGGTAAATTCAAAAAAGTTCATTTTGTCTCATTAATGTACACTCTGCACCCCATCTTGACTGGAAAAAAAACAAAAGTAGAATTTTTTTCAAATTTATTAAAAAAGAAAAACTGAAATATCACATGGTCATAAGTATTCAGACCTTAGCTCAGTATTGAGTAGAAACACCCTTTTGAGCTAGTACAGCCATGAGCCTTCTTGGGAATGATGCAACAAGTTTTTCACACCTGGATTTGGGGATCCTCTGTCATTCTTCCTTGCAGATCATCTCCAGTTCCGTCAGGTTGGATGGTGAACGTTGGTGGACAGCCATATGGACGTTGCTTTGGTATCCCTGCTATGTTCAAATTCATGTGGTGACTTATGCACGTCACTTTATTCAGCTCCTTTGCTACCATTGATAGTATCATTTTTAGGCTGGAGTCACACAGAACAATTAAAAAAACGGTCCGATTTTGTAATGCGATAATCGCACAACTGTTCTCCGTATGTTGATCCGTATGTTATCCGTTTTACATGCGAGGATGCAATTTCCTCGCATGTCAGGATCCGTGTGGCGTCCGTATGGCTTTTCATTTCTCACTGCTTTTCCCCTTTGAATTTAATGGCTCAATGGGCTGTAATGAGGAAAATATGTGCGTATTTCTCGCAAGTCACACTGATGGTCCGTGTGATGTCCGTTTTTTTATCGCACCCATAGACTTGCATTGGCGATTCTGAGCCGAGATACGCGTACAATCGCAGCATGCTGCGATTTCACTCGCGCGTATAAAACGCGCGAGAAAAAAATCGGCTGATGGGAGCTGCCCCATAGAATAACATTGGGACGAGTGCTAGGCGATTTTTTATCGCCTAGCACTCGTCCGTATTATACGGTAGTGTGACTCCGGTTGTATTTTTCTGAATATGGACTATTTGCACTGTTTTTTTCTGTGGTCTTTCTAATGCTATGTATGCAGTGTGTCCTATATAGTCCAGTGAGATTGAGTTGTCCCTATTAGACTATATATACACTTGTTGTTATTATGTCATTCTGGGGTCACCTTAAGTGTCATCCTGTTCTCCCCTTAAGTTAACTAAATAAGTAATCTCTTTTAAAAAAAATAAAGAATAAAAAAAAAGGTTAACCATACAAAACTAACAGTGCCCCACCCCCAAAAAAAAAAAAAACGAAATAAAAGAAAATGAATAGATACATTGAGGAAAAACAATAAAAATGAACGTCGGTTCTGAATGTATCACATAGTGGGCACAATGGACCCACTTACTCTAGTGGGGTCTGCTATTTATTCTGATATTTTGGCTGGATCTCTGAGGAGGCTCCAAGACGAGTCTAGGAGGCAGAAGTGAAGGTCACTTATGACACGTTGTTCAGAGAGGCCATTGCACAGGAGGTGAATGATCCGTCCACTCCTCCGCTCACATCTCAGTTTCTGAACATTTACTACTGCAATGTAATCCATTCCTGGTAAAGAACCATGCTGTAAGATCGGAGACCAGCTCCAGGTACAGATCAGCGTGGTTTTCCATGAGACGTCGCTCTGGAAAATTTCAGACTGTTGTCACTTTGCTGCCTGTATCCAGGTAATACCGGCACAGCCTTGGTGCTGTAAACAAGTAATACCAGCACGGCCTCGGTGTTGTAACCAATACCGGCACGGCCTCGGTGCTGTAACCAAGTAATACCGGCACGGCCTCGGTGCTGTAGCCAATACCGGCACGGCCTCGGTGCTGTAACAAAGTAATACCGGCACGGCCTTGGTGCTGTGACCAATACCGGCACGGTCTCGGTGCTGTAACCAAGTAATACTGGCACGGCCTCGGTGCTGTAGCCAATACCGGCACGGCCTCGGTGCTGTAACCAAGTAATATTGGCACGGCCTCGGTGCTGTAACCAATACCGGCACGACCTCGGTGCTGTAAACAAGTAATACCGGCACGGCCTCGGTGCTGTAACCAAGTAATACCGGCATGGCCTCGGTGCTGTAACCAATACCGGCACGGCCTCGGTGCTGTAACCAATACACAATAAAGCAATATAATAGAGGTATACCCCAAAATGTATTTCAATGTATAGCAGCAAAAGAATTGGGGATGTAAAACTTAACATTTAATGAACCTAATGTTAAAAAGGGGACACACAGACAATTACCATCCTCCAAACAAACAGTGAGGATACATGATATAATCAGAGAGTAAAGTCCAATAGGGACTAACAAAATATAGGAGATATAAATATAAACCAGACAACTTATAGTTTGCTCTGCACCGCAAGAGCAAAAAATTGACTACCTAAATGCAAGTGTATGCATCGCTTATTTGTAAGTCATTTGTCTGGAACGCAATCAAACGTGTGTGAGACAGTATGTATAAAAGGAATGATCTCACCCATTTGAATGGAGATATGCGCTCCAAAATTCATCTCCTAATAAAATATGCATCTGGTCATTTCCAGAGTAGATAAGGCCCTTTCCCAACGCGTTTCCTCCTCTCAGGATTCATCAGGGGATATGGCGACTAGAGACATCTATATCAAATGCATTGCTCTCATGGGAGAAAAATCATATAACTCCTCCTTATATCAATTAATAAGACACTCCCACCACCATTCAAACCAATCAGTGCAAAACAAAATAATGAATCACCAATCAAACGTGATGTGCATGGTTTAAAAATACATGCCTGTTCAATGAGCTCATAATCATGTTGAAACGCACGCCACATATAACGAAATGCATATAGCGATCCGCCGTTTGCCAAATAGTGATCGCGCGCCCTATATTAGTGGCGCATGCGCATTTAGTGACTTCCGGTAATCGCATTCATTGGACCGCCGGTCTACTGAGACTACGTCATTGGCGTAGTCTCAGTAGACCGGCGGTCCAATGAATGCGATTACCGGAAGTCACTAAATGCGCATGCGCCACTAATATAGGGCGCGCGATCACTATTTGGCAAACGGCGGATCGCTATATGCATTTCGTTATATGTGGCGTGCGTTTCAACATGATTATGAGCTCATTGAACAGGCATGTATTTTTAAACCATGCACATCACGTTTGATTGGTGATTCATTATTTTGTTTTGCACTGATTGGTTTGAATGGTGGTGGGAGTGTCTTATTAATTGATATAAGGAGGAGTTATATGATTTTTCTCCCCATGAGAGCAATGCATTTGATATAGATGTCTCTAGTCGCCATATCCCCTGATGAATCCTGAGAGGAGGAAACGCGTTGGGAAAGGGCCTTATCTACTCTGGAAATGACCAGATGCATATTTTATTAGGAGATGAATTTTGGAGCGCATATCTCCATTCAAATGGGTGAGATCATTCCTTTTATACATACTGTCTCACACACGTTTGATTGCGTTCCAGACAAATGACTTACAAATAAGCGATGCATACACTTGCATTTAGGTAGTCAATTTTTTGCTCTTGCGGTGCAGAGCAAACTATAAGTTGTCTGGTTTATATTTATATCTCCTATATTTTGTTAGTCCCTATTGGACTTTACTCTCTGATTATATCATGTATCCTCACTGTTTGTTTGGAGGATGGTAATTGTCTGTGTGTCCCCTTTTTAACATTAGGTTCATTAAATGTTAAGTTTTACATCCCCAATTCTTTTGCTGCTATACACTGTAACCAATACAGGCACGGTTTCTGTGCTGTAACCAATACCGGCATGGCCTCGGTGCTGTAACCAAGAAATACCGGCACGGTCTCGGTGCTGTAACCAAGTAATACCGGCACGGCCTCGGTGCTGTAACCAGGTAATACCGGAACGGCCTCGGTGCCGTAAAAAAGTAATACCGTCATGGCCTAGGTGCTGTAACCAAGTAATACCGGCACAGTCTCGGTGCTGTAACCAAGTAATACTGTCACGGCATAGGTGCTGTAACCAAGTAATACCGGCACGGCCTCAGTGCTGTAACCAAGTAATACCAGCACGGCCTCGGTGCTGTAACAAAGAAATACCGGCACGGCTTCGGTGCTGTAACTAAGTAATACCGGCACGGCTTCGGTGCTGTAATCAGGTAATATCGGCATGGCCTCGGTGCTGTAACAAAGAAATACCAGCACGGCCTCGGTACTGTAACCAAGTAATACCGGCACGGCCTCGGTGCTGTAACCAATACCGGCACGGTCTCGGTGCTGTAACCAATACTGGCATGGTCTCGGTGCTGTAACAAAGTAATACCGGCACGTCCTCGGTGCTGTAACAAAGAAATACCGGCACGGCCTCGGTGCTGTAACCAAGTAATACCGGCACGTCCTCGGTGCTGTAACAAAGAAATACCGGCACGGCCTCGGTGCTGTAACCAATACCGGCACGGCCTCGGTGCTGTAACAAAGTAATACCGTCATGGCCTAGGTGCTGTAACCAAGTAATACCGGCACGGTCTCGGTGCTGTAACCAAGTAATATTGTCACGGTCTCGGTGCTGTAACCAAGTAATACCGGCATGGCCTCGGTGCTGTAACAAAGAAATACTGGCACGGCTTCGGTGCTGTAACCAAGTAATACCGGCACGGCTTTGGTGCTGTAATCAGGTAATATCGGCATGGCCTCGGTGCTGTAACCAGGCAATACCGACACGGCCTCGGTGCTGTAACCAGGCAATACCGGAACGGCCTCGGTGCTGTAACCAGGCAATACCGACACGGCCTCGGTGCTGTAACCAGGCAATACCGACACGGCCTCGGTGCTGTAACCAGGTAATACCGACACGGCCTCGGTGCTGTATCCAGGTAATACTGGCACGACTTGGTGCAGTATCCAGGTAATACCGGCACAGCCTCAAGGCTGTAACCCAGATAGCACTACATACAAGCTTCATCAACACTGCCATCTTGTAGCATCATTTCTTAGTACCATGCATTGTGCAAATCCTCCTGGAAATGCCTGAATACATTGACAACTGGGCGTGATTCTTCACCTCTTCAATACAATTTGTCGCTACCAAGTCTGACCCTGTCAGCAATGATTGGAAAGTATCACACCCCACATCCATCAATAAACAACAGAAAAGGGTTTTACAGCCTATCTCACTGGATTGCAGAATAGACCTCATATTACTAGAGCGGGAAATTGAGATCTATTTGCGGCAACAAAGGTTTTCTTTGTTTTTTAGGCTGTTTTGATAAATGAGGCCCATAGATTATAAACAGGAATTTCAGCATTTAGAGATTATATTGTGAGAGCCTCATATTAATGCTTTATGGGGGCAATCCTAATAATCCTCTCCTGTCTCCATCCATTAGGACAATGCCTCTGTGCCATTATCCATTGTGTGGACAGGTCATCACCTCCAAAAAGATCAGAACTTTCATCTCCTGAAGTCCTCTGTGCTGCTGTGGACCAGGCATTCACTAATCCGTGACCGCATCCAGGGCTCAGTATCGCCTCTCATAAAACTGATTTTTCCAAATATAGCCCTGTTTCAAGATCAACACCCTCCACTTCATAAATACTCTGTGCTGCAGTGATCACTCCCATGTTTCGGCTGTCATTTTATGACACTGCCCATATTACTGCCCCTGTGATCACTCATTATCTGGAGAGCTACAGGGCTTACTATCCTTACAAACTTGGTGGCACGGCTCCATCACAAGCTGACCGGTTCTCAATAACATACTTACCTTAACACTCCTTTCCTTAAACACTCTGCGCTTCTTTGGGCATTCCAAAAATGTAAATGGCAAAATAGGATAATGCCTCCACCCCCTGCTGTTAAAGCTCTAGTAAAATCTTAATCCATTAGTGAATACAAATCTGTATGAAACTTTTAGGAATCTCAGAAAGCACAAAATATACATATTAATAAAAAAAACATTTTGGATAATTTGGTTTTTTACATACTTTAATGCATGAATTTTTGGCTAAACATAATTTTTTGCAATTGGGTTTCATTACCAAATAATTTTGCACCATGTAGCCTCTGTGTTGCACTGTCTATTGCTGGTTGCAGAATGAGTTCCTTTTCAGAATTCTTCTCCGCTGATTTATGACCACAGACCACATGAAAGTTGAATGTTCCGGGGAAAAAAGAGCCTGTATAACCCAAACAGTGCAAAATGTTTCATTAAACCAAGTTGCAAAAATGATTTTTAGCCCCAAATATATGTAGTAAAAGAAAAAAAAGTATCCTCAAAGGAGGTCAATCACTTTAAAACATTCTAAAGTGGAAATAAGCTCAGAAGGAGAGGATTGGCTGCAGCATTACACCCGGCCTTTCTCCAGCATGCTCACACAGATGCTTTTCCTATCTGCAGCGCGGCCCTTTTCCACTCTGTAAAGGGTTACATTTGTTACAGATTATAAAGTGTAATCTTTGGGATAATCTCAAACACATTCTGACAAATTGGCCAGGGTTTCCCAGAGTCATCCACAGCATGAACACATAAAAAAAGTATTTTAAAATAAAAAAGTGTTATTTCCACGCTCCCATAGGAGTCAAAATACAGGGATTCTAAAAGCAAGCAGCTTTGCAATTTACCCGTTATCATAATTCCTCTCCTCTCAAAGGGAATCGGTCACCAGTTTTTTGCCATGTAATCTAAGAGCAGCATGATGTAAGAGCAGAGACTCTGATTGGAGCGATGTATCACTTACTAGACTGTTTGGTGCAGTTTTGATAAAATCCCTGTTTCTTTCTGCTCTGGATATAGCAGAGCTCAGAATGCTGAGCCCCGTAGAACCCCACCCACACCAAGGATTGGCTGCTTTCTGTGTACACTGTACATTGTCAGCAAGATGCCAATCAGTGCAGGGAGTGGGATAACATAGAAAAGTTTGACTGTCATGCACGAGACTTATAGTCCTGCAGTGATAATCTCCTGTTGATAAAACATTGATTTTATTAAAACTACAGCAAGCTGCTGAGCAAGTGACAACCCTGGAATCAGGCTCTCTGCCCCTATATTATGCTGCTCTCAGATTAAATATTGAAACATGTTGAAAGATTCCCAATAAGAATGGAGTAATTTATTATTTTCTTGTTTACCGCTCATTGCCTAGGTAACCGGCCACCTCTACAGTCTACCTTCATTTGCTTTTTCCAATACAGCTGTTTTGGAAGCTGACCGGATCGCTTGTGTGCACTGTTCGCTCCCAATTTTCAGCTACAGAGACAAAGCTGCCTCATCTAATAGCTTCGTAGAGCGCACAGATCAGGTCAGCGTCCCAACAATGATGCTAGTCCAACCTGTCAATCAAGCAGGAGCGTACTGCTAGAAGACCGGGGAGCTGCGAACTCCTGCTGCAGGACTCAGGCTGCAGTGTCTGCCTCTGTTATCGCAGAGAAAACATTCATTAAAAATCCGTCCGTGGACTATGCGTCCCGGCTGACTACTCAAAAGCACTTCCCTGGCTTCTCCCCACCCTGATCCATTTGATTGACAGGTCTCTTCATTACCACACATCAAAAGACAAGTCAGTCTTTTTTTCCTTTGAATCAACACATCTTTTCAGAGTAAAACAAACAAGGCTGCAAATAGTGTGGCCAGTATTTGATTTGTGCTGCCACGAGATGAAAAGTTTCCTTTCAGTGCGAATATCAGAGAAGTCAAGATGTTATAAATGTTATTTGACCATTTCTTCTTTAGATCAGTCTAAGGGAAAGCTGGGTGACATACAACATGGTCCTCATCACAGCTATGGTCCTGCTTTTGGAGGAAAGTAGATCGGGCCGTATTTGCCACTAGGCACCCGAGGACAGGTGCCTAGGGCGGCAGGTTGTGGGGACGACGCCACCAGGAAGAAAGATTTAAAACATTTTTTTTCTTTTAAATCTCTTTTTCTTACCTCCGCTGGATTGGGGAGGGAAACAGCCATCTTTATTTTTTTTCGGGGTGGGGGCAGGGGAGGGGTGAGTGCATGGGCAGATTTGCTCCGATCAGCTCCCTGTTCCGATGGAAGAAGAAAAACCATAGGTGAAGGACCTATGATGTCGTCATGCCCAATTGACTTAAGGATGGGGCCATGCTTCAGACTACAAGTGATTAAATGTTTTCCCAGGCAGGGTATAGAGGTGCATGTTACGTATGGAGGTGCAGGGTACATATGGGACTGCAGGCTATATGTGGAGGTACATATGGGGGTACAGGGTACACATTGGGGTGCAGGGTACACATGGGGGTACATGACAATCAAATACAGCCCTGGAGGTAGGGGACCCAATCTAACAATTATCACCTATCCAGCAGGCGATACCTGTAGCTGATTAACAAGATGAAGTTGAGACTTTAAAAAAATAAAGTCACAATGCCCTTTCATTTTGTGAGCCTCATTCATATTGAGTTTTGATCTTCCAGTAATCAGAGCCCAGGAAATCAGCGGTGAACTGTCACTACCGTGTTCAGAGCAGAGATGACTGATAGTATTCAGCTTATTTGAGAGTCAAGTCATCGCAGCCCCAGACTGTTATAAACCAGAACATGAAACGACGGATATTAATAAAGGCAAATAACAAAATCGTCATTCCCTCCCCTCCCAACCCAGAAGTCTTTAATATAAACTTTGGGACTGGACCCTCAACAGCAGTTCCTGACCCTTGAGTCACATCAGGGTCTACTTAAATGCTGCAGGAAATTATAATATTAAGGGCTTGCACTCATCTGCGGAAACAAAATCACTCCGATGTTGATCCAGAAAAGATGTTGAGTATCATGCGAGTACAACGGATTTTTCTCACCTAGCGTAAGTATGACATGCGTATACAATCCATATGCAATGTGTTTAACAATATTTTACATACTGTAATTCTCTAAATTAAAGATAGTTTACAAACAAATTTAACAATCATATACAGATATAGTATAGATACAATAGATACTGTAGATATCCGTGAGATACATAATTAGTGCCGTGTGTGTAGTTTACTGTACATGTATTTAGCTAATAAATGAAAAAAATGGCGTTGGGTCCCCCCTATTATTAATAACCAGCAAAGTCAAAGCAGACAGCTGTGGGCTGATATTAATAGGCTGGGAAGGTCCATGGATATTGGCTCCTTCCCAACTTAATAAAACCTGCCCACAGCCACCCCAGAAATGGCTCATGCATTACATGAACCAATTCTGACGCTTAGCCTCAGTACTTAGCGATTGCCCTGGTGCGGTTGCTGGCGCCAACATCAAGCCCTGAGGTTAGTAATGGAGAGGTGTCTGTCAGACACCCCCATTACTAAACCAGTAGTCAAAAGAAATAAACACACATACACACAAAAGTCCTTTTTTGTAAGAATCACTCCCCGACAATTCCCCTCTTTCCTCTATTTATTAAAAAAATAATAATAATACATACCTGTCTGCCGTAATCCAAATGGAGGTCCCACAGCAATCTCAGTCTTCTTCGTCCAGTGTATGGAGCTCCGTTTAGAGAACTAAGCTCCATAGAATATAGCAGCAGGTAATGCCAGTTCTCATGCTGTGCTCCACGAAAACCCAACTGTTGTGATGAGCGGTGACATCATTAAAGTTACCATAGTTCACAGCTGCCGAGCCAGAATAATGAGCGGCCGCATTACGTCTCATGAATCTGGCTTTCACGCTGCCCCCATGGCTTGAGGTCAGCACCAGCCGCTGACATCAACCCCACAATCCCATTACCCCAATTGCCATCAGACCAGGGCAATTGGAAAGAGTCAACGTTGAGCGCCAGAATTGGCTCATCTAATGGATGTGCCATTTCTGGGGTGGCTGATGGCTGGTCTTATTAGGCTGGGAAGAGGCCAATATCCATGGAACTTCCCAGCCTATTATCAGTCTGAAGTTGTCTGCTTAGCCTTTGCTGGTTATTAAAAATATCGGGGGATCCTCGGTCCTTTTTTTTAGGGTCTCCCCTTTTTGAAAATCAGTAAAGGCTAAGCAAACAGCTGTAAGCTAATATTAATATACTGGGAAGCTCCATGGTTATTGGGCACTACCAAGAATAATAAGACCAGTTCACAGCTGTCTGTTTTTGCATAGCTAGTTATTAAATATATGGGTAACCCCACATAAATAAATTTATAAAAAAAAATTAATAGGTTAAATATGGCTAAGCACTCTGAAGTGCCACGTGAAAGGCACTAAAGGGTGCAAGTTTAATATATGTAGGGGGCTTATGAAATGATATATTTGCAGGAAATCTATCTTATTCTGATGGCTATGGCTATGAAATTACTGTACTTGACTGATGAAATTACCCGGTTCCTTCGAGATATGTGCGAGAAAGAAAAACTGATAACACACGCATGGTTCATGCATCATCCGTTTTTTTTATCGCACCCATTGACGTGCACTGTTGAGTCTCGTCCGATACAGGCAGCCACTCGCAGCATGCTGCAATTTTTTTCTCATCCAGATTTCACCTCGGAAAAAAAAAAAATAATCGCAGACCAGAACTGACACCTTGAATAACAATGGTACAAGTGTAATCTGATTTTTTATTGTACTGCACTCAGCCGATTTATACGCTGATGTGACAGAGGCCTTATAATTTTTTATTTCTATAGCGCCAACATATTCTGCAACACTTTTCACATCAAACCCACAATATAATGTGTTAAAGGTGTCATCCACTGTTTTGATATCCTTAGGAGACGTCATCAATATTAGATCAGTAGGGGTCAAACACTCGGCAACTTACATTTGTCTGCTGCCAGAGCTGATAAAAAACTAATGATGGTGGTGGCAAGTGATGGATCCCAACTGATCGGATACTGAAGACCTAAGGGTAGATTATCAATATCAAAATGTGGACTTTTGATTAGACAACATATTTAAAGTGAAGACAACAGGACAGTGGCTTAAAAGGGCTTGCTCACACAAACTATGTTTTTTCGCCAGGGAATAAAAGCAGTGTGAATGAGATTTCAGGAATCTCATGCACATGCGGCCTATTTTTTTTCCTTGCAGATTTGAGCCAAAGCATTTTTTTTCAAATCTGCAGCAGGTCTATTCTTTCAGGATTTTTACACTTCTAGAAAAATCAAAGAAACACACAAAAATACATATTTTACGCAGCATTTTTCCAGCCAACGCCCTGGTTTTTGCTGCTGAAAACGCTGCTACAAATACTCAACGTGTGCACATAATTCAAATTATGGTATATAGTCTACTTATATATAAATATTAGATTGGTGGGGATCCCTCCACTGGGCAGCAAACGCTGATGTACTGTATATATGTATGTGTGTGTGTTAAAATATATATATAAACACATATATATACACAGTACAGACCAAAAGTTTGGACACACCTTATCATTCAAAGATTTTTCTGTATTTTGATGACTATGAAAATTGTACATTCACACTAAAGGCATCAAAACTATGAATTAACACATGTGGAATTCTATACTTAACAACAAAGTGTGAAACAACTGAAAATATGTCTTATATTCTAGGTTCTTCAGAGTAGCCACCTTTTGCTTTGATTACTGCTTGGCACACTCTTGGCATTCTCTTGATGAGCTTCAAGCGGTAGTCACCAGAAATGGTCTTCCAACAGTCTTGAAGGAGTTCCCAGAGATGCTTAGCACTTGTTGGCCCTTTTGCCTTCACTCTGCGGTCCAGCTCACCCCAAACCATCTCGATTGGGTTCAGGTCTGGTGACTGTAGAGGCCAGGTCATCTGGCGTAGCACCCCATCACTCTCTTCTTGGTCAAATAGCCCTTACACAGCCTGGAGGTGTGTTTGGGGTCATTGTCCTGTTGAAAAATAAATGATGGTCCAACTATACGCAAACCGGATGGAATAGCATGCTTCCGCAAGATGCTGTGGTAGCCATGCTGGTTCAGTATGCCTTCAATTTTAATAAATCCCCAACAGTGTCACCAGCAAAGCACCCCCACACCATCACACCTCCTCCTCCATGCTTCACGGTGGGAACCAGGCATGTAGAGTCCATCCGTTCACCTTTTCTGCGTCGCATAAAGACACGGTGGTTGGACCAAAGATCTCAAATTTGGACTCATCAGACCAAAGCACAGATTTCCACTGGTCTAATGTCCATTCCTTGTGTTCTTTAGTCCAAACAACTCTCTTCTGCTTATTGTCTGTCCTTAGCAGTGGTTTCCTAGCAGCTATTTAACCTTGAATGCCTGCTGCACAACGTCTCCTCTTAACAGTTGTTGTAGAGATGTGTCTGCTACTAGAACTCTGTGTTGCATTGACCTGGTCTCTAATCTGAGCTGCTGTAAACCTGCGATTTCTGAGGCTGGTGACTCGGATAAACTTATCCTCAGAAGCAGAGGAGACTCTCGGACTCGGTCCTCATGTGAGCCAGTTTCTTCGTAGCGCTTGATGGTTTTTGCAACTGTACTTGGGGACACTTTCAAAGTTTTCTCAATTTTTCGGACTGACTGACCTTCATTTCTTAAAGTAATGATGGCCACTCGTTTTTCTTTACTTAGCTGCTTTTTTCTTGCCATAATACACATTATAACAGTCTATTCAGTAGGACTATCAGCTGTGTATCCACCCCATTTATAAAGCAAGAAATCACACTTATTAAACCTGACAGGGCACACCTGTGAAGTGAAAACCATTTCCGGTGACTACCTCTTGAAGCTCATCAAGAGAATGCCAAGAGTCTGCAAAGCAGTCATCAAAGAAAAAGGTGGCTACTTTGAAGAACCTAGAATATAAGACATAATTTCAGTTGTTACACACTTTTTTGTTAAGTATATAATTCCACATGTGTTAATTCATAGTTTTGATGCCTTCAGTGTGAATGTACAATTTTCATAGTCATGAAAATACCGAAAAATCTTTGAATAAGAAGGTGTGTCCAAACTTTTGGTCTGTACTGTGTGTGTGTGTGTGTATATATTATATATCTATAACAATTGTCCAACTTTTAACTTCTGTCTGTAACGGAAATCCTGCGTCGCTGATTGGTTGCGCCCGGCGGGACGCGACCAATCAGCGACAGGCACATCTGGCCACGAATTAGCGCAGGATTTCAACCTGGCACGCCACCGCTATCGTCGGGAGATCAGCGGCGCTAGCCGCTGATCTCCTGACGGTAGCCGCGGGTCATCTCCACGTACATACTCACCTTCCGTCTCTGCATCCCTGTCCCGGCCGGTGTGTCTGCTTCTATCCTGTGCGGTGCGGTCACATAGTACCGCTCATTAAGGTCATGAATATGGACACGACGCCACTCGTATAGGCGTGGTGTCCATATTCATGACCTTAATGAGCGGTACCACGTGACCGCTCCACAGAGGAAGAAGCAGACCGCAAGGATAGAGATGCAGGGACATGCAGCGACGGAGCGAGGAGGGTAAGTATGATGGGGGAGGACGGGGGAGCCCAGCGGAAGGTGGGAGCGGAGCCATGTATATAGGATGGGAGGGTGGGAGCGGAGCCATGTATATAGGATGGGAGGGTGGGAGCGGAGCCATGTATATAGGATGGGAGGGTGGGAGCAGAGCCATGTATATAGGATGGGAGGGTGGGAGCGGAGCCATGTATATAGGATGGGAGTGTGAGAGCGGAGCCATGTAAATAGGATGGGAGGGTGGAGCGGAGACATGTATATAGGATGGGAGGGTGGGAGCGGAGCCATGTATATAGGATGGGAGGGTGAGAGCGGAGCCATGTATATAGGATGGGAGGGTGGGAGCGGAGCCATGTATATAGGATGGGAGGGTGGGAGCGGAGCCATGTATATAGGATGGGAGGGTGGTAGCGGAGCCATGTATATAGGAAGGGAGGGTGGAGCGGAGCCATGTATATAGGATGGGAATGTGGGAGCGGAGCCATGTATATAGGATGGGAGGGTGGGAGCGGAGCCATGTATATAGGATGGGAGGGTGGGAGCGGAGCCATGTATATAGGATGGGAGGGTGGGAGCGGAGCCCTGTATATAGGATGGGAGGGTGGGAGCGGAGCCATGTATATAGGATGGGAGGGTGGGAGCGGAGCCATGTATATAGGATGGGAGGGTGGGAGCGGAGCCATGTATATAGGATGGGAGGGTGGGAGATGAGCCATGTATATAGGATGGGAGGGTGGGAGCGGAGCCATGTATATAGGATGGGAGGGTGGGAGCGGAGCCATGTATATAGGATGGGAGGGTGGGAGCGGAGCCATGTATATAGGATGGGAGAGTGGAGCAGAGCCATGTATATAGGATGGGAGGGTGGGAGCGGAGCCATGTATATAGGATGGGAGGGTGGGAGCGGAGCCATGTATACAGGGTGGGAGCGGAGCCATGTATATAGGATTGGATGGTGGGAGCTGAGCCATGTATATAGGATGGGAGGGTGGAGCGGAGCCATGTATATAGGATGGGAGGGTGGAGCGGAGCCATGTATATAGGATGGGAGGGTGGGAGCGGAGCCATGAATATAGGATGGGAGGGTGGGAGCGGAGCCATGTAAATAGGATGGGAGGGGAGCCATGTATATAGGATGGGAGGGTGGGAGCGGAGCCATGTAAATAGGATGGGAGGGGATCCATGTATATAGGATGGGAGGGTGGGAGCGGAGCCATGTATATAGGATGGGAGGGTGGGAGCGGAGCCATGTATATAGGATGGGAGGGTGGAGCGGAGCCATGTATATAGGATGGGAGGGTGGGAGCGGAGCCATGTATATAGGATGGGAGGGTGGGAGCGGAGCCATGTATATAGGATGGGAGAGTGGAGCAGAGCCATGTATATAGGATGGGAGGGTGGGAGCGGAGCCATGTATATAGGATGGGAGGGTGGGAGCGGAGCCATGTATACAGGGTGGGAGCGGAGCCATGTATATAGGATGGGAGGGTGGAGCGGAGCCATGTATATAGGATGGGAGGGTGGGAGCGGAGCCATGAATATAGGATGGGAGGGTGGGAGCGGAGCCATGAATATAAGATGGGAGGGTGGGAGCGGAGCCATGTATACAGGGTGGGAGCGGAGCCATGTATATACGGAGCCATGTATATAGGATTGGAGGGTGGGAGCGGAGCCGTGTATATAGAATGGGAGGGTGGGAGCGGAGCTGTGTATATAGGATGAGGGAGCGGAGCCATGTACAGTGGAGCAATCTATATAGGGTGGGAGGGTGGAGCGGAGCCATGTATATAGGATGGGAGGGTGGGAGCAGAGCCATGTATACAGGGTGGGAGCAGAGCCATGTACATAAGATTGGAGAGTGGGAGCGGAGCCATGTATATAGGATGGGACGGTGGGAGAGGAGCCATGTATATAGAATGGGAGGGGAGCCATGTGTATAGGATGGGAGGGTGGGAGCGGAGCCATGTATATAGGATGGGAGGGTTGGAGCGGAGCCATGCATACAAGGATGGGAGGGTGGGAGCGGAGCCATGTATATAGGATGGGAGGGTGGGAGCGGAGCCATGCATACGAGGGTGAGAGCGGAGCTATGCATACAAGGGTGGGAGCCGATCCATGCATAAATAAACTACATACATATTCTAGAATACCCGATGCGTTAGAATCGGGCCACCATCTAGTGTATATATATATAATATATATATATATATATATATTATATATTATATATATATATATATATATATATATATATATATATATAATGATTATCTAACGACAACGGTTTTATTAACGGAAATACAATCTTCTGCCAGTGTCAATGAATACAGACCATTCCACTTGACACAACCCTAACAGCTGGCCAGGTCGGATGTGGGTCACATCTGTTGAGGTTTTAATCAATGCTTCTTATTGAGCTTGAGATGCGGAGGAAAGACAGAGCTTCAATAAAAGCCAGAAAATTTGTACATTTGTCTATATATAGAGCTACTGATACAAAATATATAAATATAGTTCATTTCATGGTAGGAACAAAGTGGAAAATGCAAAAGAACTAGTGCCACATAGTGGCCAGGAGAATCTCTACATACACTGCACTATCCCTACACATTGCTGTTTAACAAAATTCAGAGCTTGTAAGTTGTAAAGGATGCATTCACAAGAATCAATCACATCACAGGGACAAGAGTATAACTACAGTAATGCTGTCCACCTCAGACAAAAATAAGTGATCGAAAACTGCCACCCAAGGGCAGGAATATAATTACTATAATACTAACCCCTAAGTAAAAGAATAAAATTATCAAATTGCATGACCTACTATAACACCCTCCTATATGTAAAGAATAGAACTAATAAAAAACGACCCCATGTACTACAAACTACCTATGTATGATATAAAATTGGCCTTCACCATGCTGTGGTTTTAATTACATCTATTCACATTTGGTTCCAACCTTCCTATTAAAATTTAGGCTTTCTCAAGATATTAGCCAGAGGTAAGTGTTCACACTAGGCAGTTAAGTCAGGGACCCATCCGATCCATGAGATTACCTTGATGTTGGCCAAATCTTGTGCTAAGCATCTCGTGTGTTTTTTCTCTTCCAAAAGCCATTATGGTATTCACACTTCATAGAACACACACTGATTTGCTTCAGTGCAATTGAGTGCAACCTTTGCCTTATTTACTACCTATGTATAATAACATACCGCAGTTATATTATACAAAGGGGCAGTGTTAATATATTCTTGTACAAAGGAGCAGTATTATAACTACTGTAATCCTACCCCTATGTACAAGAATATATTAACATGAATATAACTACTATAATACTGCCTCTTATGTACAGTCATGGCCAAAAGTTTTGAGAATGACACAAATATTAATTTTTACAAAGTCTACTGCTTCACTTTTTCTAATGGCAATTTGCATATACTCCAGAATGTTATAAAGAGTGATCAGCTTATCAGCAATTACTTGCAAAGTCAATATTTGGCTAGAAAATGAACTTTATCCCCCAAACACATTTCAACATCATTGCAGCCCTGCCTTAAAAGGACCAGCTAACCTCTTTTCAGTGATTGCTCCATTAACACAGGTGTGGGTGTTGATGAGGACATGGCTGGAGATCAATCTGTCATGATTAAATAAGAATGACACCACTGGACACTTTAAAAGGAGGCTGGTGCTTGGCATCATTGTTTCTCTTCTGTTAACCATGGTTATCTCTAAAGAAACACGTGCAGTCATCATTGCAATGCACAAAAATGGCCTAACAGGGAAGAGTATCGCAGCTAGAAAGATTGCACCTCAGTCAACAATCTATCGCATCATCATGAACATCAAGGAGAGAGGTTCCATTGTTGCCAAAAAGGCTCCAGGGCGCCCAAGAAAGACCAGCAAGCGCCAGGACCGTCTCTTAAAAGTGTTTCAGCTGCGGGATCGGGCTACCAGCAGTGCAGAGCTTGCTCAGGAATGGTAGCAGGCAGGTGTGAGTGCATCTGCACGCACTGTGAGGCGGAGA
>JARQOD010000003.1:359083964-359137706 GCA_033576555.1 Oophaga sylvatica | reverse complement strand
CAGCCAATGTCCAAGTAGAAAAGAAAAAGATAAACATTCAAAATGCCCATCCTTCTCCTTTAGATTGTTGGGTGTTCTACACCGATCAGCTATTATCAGCACTGGCCACAGCCAGATGAAAGCAGTCCCGGCTCGATACACTGTTTACACCCGGCTGCGGTCAGTGCTGATAATAGCTGATCAGTGTAGGTACCGGGTGCTGGACCCCCTCTAGTCTGATACTGATGGTCAATTTTAAAGAAAGTTCTTCAATATCAAAGTGGTGGACACAATCATATGAATTGGGCTTATTACACCTGCATTGTTTATATAGGTGAGGTACAGTTGTTAAGGTACGGTAGTTGTTTGGTACCTTGTATTCACATTATTCAATTCTCAATGAAAATTAGATTTACTAGCAAACTTTCTGCTGTTTGCAATAAACCAATGAAACTGTAATGACGCTTTGTATGTGGAAGTCAGGCAACTCTTACTTGAATTTCCACATTAAAGCTTTGCACAAGCAAGGTCATTTAACAGACCTCAGGTGAACCAGGTTTTCTCCCTTTAACAATTGACAGTTCTCTGCATTAACACGCGTCATACACTTTAGATAGCTGGCAACACCGAGAGAAAAAGCAGTCAAAGGTCAAATGTAGCAAAAATAGAAAACACTTTATTATTGTACTAGGATAAAAGAATAGCACAGCAGATAAATACCGCATGTGCCTCAGTGCAAATACAAAAGACAGGGGAAGCCGCATGTGGTAGACTAAATACACTAATGTCTGATACTACTTGTAACAGATAGTATGCAACTTAATTGTAATGCATAAATGTACATACAGAGGTAGATAAATGTACATACAACAGTAAATAAATGTGCATGCAGAGATAGATAGTCGATGGTAATATAGTACATACCAATACGGTCACAGTGTGACTGACCACACAGGCTGCCCAGGGGTGGCGTTATTGGGTATGTACTATATTACCATCGACTATCTATCTCTGCATGCACATTTATTTACTGTTGTATGTACATTTATCTACCTCTGTATGTACATTTATGCATTACAATTAAGTTGCATACTATCTGTTACAAGTAGTATCAGACATTAGTGTATTTAGTCTACCACATGCGGCTTCCCCTGTCTTTTGTATTTGCACTGAGGCACATGCGGTATTTATCTGCTGTGCTATTCTTTTATCCTAGTACAATAATAAAGTGTTTTCTATTTTTGCTACATTTGACCTTTGACTGCTTTTTCTCTCGGTGTTGCTATATATATTATATATGCAGTTGGTCCATTATGGTCCTCATATTTTCAGTTTACTAACTTCTGACATGATGTCAGCATACTTGCCATGATATGGTACATATAGTAACTGATATGTTGATCCATTGTGTTATTTGACTTTAGATAGCTGGCAGCCAAGCAATAGTACATATCTTGCCCTACTCTTCCATGCAATTCCTGTACTTCAAATGAGTATGTTTTGATATCAGCATAGTAGAGGGCAGACCAACTTTCTGAGGAAAAGCCAGAGTTTGGAAGCCAAACAAATTCCCTAACAAGAGATGAGAGAATGAAAGATAGAATACACTGGCGCTACCTAGAGGAAATAGAGACTCAACAAGTGAAAACAAAGTATATGTTCACTCTATATGGAGGCTGCTGGAGCTACTGTGCAATCACTGACCCAAAATGCCCCAAAAATGGTACAATTAAATCAAAAATAAAAAACAGAACCCCGAGTATAGCAGTGTTTTATCACATTCCTAAATTGCACAAGAATCAAGAATGTCCCCAGGGAGGCCTATAATTTCAGGCATTAACTGTCTTACCTCAAATCTCTCTAGATATGTGGACATTTACCTACAAAGTGTTTAGCCCTAGTTCCAGCCTACCTCAAGGACACTAGTCACACATTACAAATACTTGGGGAAATTACATGGAAAAAAGGCTTTATACTTGGCACCCTTGATATTAAATCGCTTTACACTATAATTGACCATCAGAAGGGGTGTGAAGCATCTGAATACTTTCTTAAAAAATTGGGTATTCATAAGGAGGCACAGGTCCTATTTATTATAGACTGCATACGTTTTATTCTCCAACATAACTACTTTACATATGAGGGGCAGTTCTATTTGCAAACCTGGGGCACTGCTATGGGTACAGCTTTGCTCCCAGCTATGCGAATTTGTATGTAGCCAAGTGGGAGGAGTCACACATTTTCCGGTCAGGACAATTATATCCTGGCCTGGTGATGTGGCGTAGATTTATAGATGATGTATTGTTCATCTGGGAGGGGCCACAGGAAGACCTAAATACATTTATCTCTAACCTTAACACGAACTCATTTGGCCTTGAATTTACGTCCACTGTCAGTGCAAGTAGCGTCAACTTCTTGGATTTGGAAATTTATGTCGAAGATGATGCTATCCATACCAAGTGCCACCATAAAGAGGTGGATGCAAACAGCTATATTGACATCAATAGTTGCCATCTACCTATTTGGCTAACTAACATCCCAAAAGGCCAATTTACGCGGGTGAGACGTAACTGCTCGAAGATTCAGGACTATCATAAGGAAACTGAGTATTTGACACAGCAATTTGTAGATAAGGGCTACCCTATGTCATTACTACAAAAAACCAGAAAAGAAATTGAAAAAGTACCTAGAGATAGCCTGGTCCATAAGGTTCAACCTGTAAAAACAGATCCACCCACCATCATGGAACAAATTTGGGATTTACCAATTGTTACGCAGTTCCACCATAACTATGGGCAATTCAGGAACATAATCTCGAAACATTGGTTTATCCTCCAGGGGGATAAGAAAATTGGCGAGTTTTTAGCACCCCGTCCAAAATTCATTTTCAGGAAGGCCCAAACTCTGGGAAATCTGATAGCTCCCACTATTAGAAACACTACATCTGTACCAGCAAGTACCTCCTCCAAGGGTTTTGTACCGTGTGGTACATGTTTATGTTGCATCAGAACTAATTTTCACAAAATAAAGCAAACCACCTTTCAAGATGCACATAAAAAACATCTTTTCCCGATTAAGGACTACATTACGTGCCTTACTACAGGGGTCATCTGCGTAATTCAGTGCCCTTGCAGCAAATTATACGTTGTGCGTACTAAACGTAGGCTCCTGGACCGCATGAGGGAACACTTTAATAATATCAAAAAAGGTTTTATAGGCCACCCACTTTCCAAGCATTTTTCTGAATATCACAACAAATCTGTACGGGGGATTCACTTCTGCGGTATACAGGTAATTCAGAAAAATAAGAGGGGTGGGGATTACATTAAAAAAATGTCTAGGATGGAATCTCACTGGATTTTTACCCTGGATAGTTTGGCCCCCACAGGGTTAAACCAGGAGATTGAACTATATGCGTTTTCGTAAATTTTTAACGTTAACCAGTGCCTATTGCCAGTGGCGCATTTTATAATACCCATTTTAATATACCCTCATAGTTTATCCCAACTGTATAACAGTGGGTAGAGTGTTATACGCACACGCATAAGCGTGTGTATATAGAAAATTATTCGAACACTCATCTTGAGAGTTGTGTTATTATTAGGATTTTAATATTATTTTACTTTACTTTATTTTATTCATTTAGTGGGTGTCATAATTAAACCGTTTAGTAGTTATATTTACATTTATGTAGGGTACAAACATACATTTGGTCAATTATTTTAATTAAATAAAAATAAAATGTTTATGTTTTAGAGATCTAACAGTTAGCACTATTTGTACCCCCAAATACTATCTGGTTTCTATGGGGTTAACACTTCAACACCATCCACAGCTTCTTTTTTTGGTCACATGTTTTACCATCAGCACCTCTTTCTAATTCCCTTTTATATGGAGGAGGGGCGAGGGGCTCCTATATGTATATAAGGCTGGTTCAACAATGGGTCTCAATCCCTGATGAAGAAGGTCCGTGTACCTTTGAAACGCGTCGGATGTTTTTAACCCTTCCCGCCTCCTATACTCAGGTGACGTCACCATTTTTTGTCCCGCCCCCGTCCCGTCCGCTTCGGACCAGCGGCGCCTCGTGGCCTGAGGACGCTACGCAGCATCCGGACTTTGAACGCTCCCACACAGCAAGTCTGCTCCAACTACAGGGAGGACGCTCCCTGCTTCAGCACTTTTGTGTGCCTCATCTGTGTGCGCGGTCCGGGAACCATCTGCATGAAGCCAGGACTTCCTCCTTCTCTGATCCATTCCCCTGCTATTATGCAAGTAAGCACACTGCATTGATATTTAAACATATATTTGACTCTACAGCATTGTTACATTTATCCAACTGACAAATTCCAACTTTGTGTGGGGATTTCTTTCTGTATAGACCATTTTGGAGGCGCAGGTAGTTGTTTTTTAATTTTAAATTCCCTAACAAATTGATCTTCAAAGTTTCATAACTTTCCATGCTTGACAAAATAATTAAAATAAAAAAAATTGCTACTCTTTATGATTGTGTTGTGTGGAGGGAGGGAACAAAATTGCAATGTTTTGGAACAGCAGTAGTATAGGACGAAGAACAAGGAAAAGACGGATTTTGGTAAGAACTTACCTGTAAAATCCTTTTCAGCGAAGGAAGGAAGAGAGACACAGTATTCATTACTGATGGGTAGGCGGAGCCCAGATAGGATTGACACCTCAGATTAAAAAGAGTGTTGACCGGCCCCCAGCTCGGGCTCCTCCTACTCAGCTTTCTTCAGTCGTACCCAAGCTTAAGGAAGAGCAAGATCACCAGCGGAGCAACATAACCCCTTCTGAAGGACTTCAGAGAAAAACACAATAACACAGGTTATGCATACATTTGGCAAAAAATCACACAGTTCCAGGTACTACTCACTGGACCTGACCACTGCGATGAGCTGGTAATGCTGGAACAGAGCCGTAGCGCGTCGACCTCAGCCCAGATAAACGCTATCAGAGAAGGGTCACGCCGCATCTGTAAATACAACAACACACTTCTGCCATGGGAGGGAGCTGTGTCTCTCTTCCTTCCTTCGCTGAAAAGGATTTTACAGGTAAGTTCTTACCAAAATCCGTCTTTCAGCTGCAAAGGGAAGGAAGAGAGCCACAGTATTCATTACTGATGGGACGTCCCAAAGCAGTTTAAAAATAAGGGTGGGAAAAAACCAACAAAGGCAGAAACCCAACAACCTAGATAAAAGTGCAACAGGCGCCAAATACAAGTTAACTAGAACTTTAAAACTACCGCTGCCTGCAGGACCCTACGTCCTAAGGCCGCATCAGCGGAAGCACTAACGTCCACCTTATAAAACTTTGTAAATGTGTGGACAGGACACCAGGTCGCCGCTCGGCAGAGCTGAGCTGCCGAAGCCTTGATAAAAGGCCCACGATGAAGCCACAGCCCTCGTGGAGTGAGCTCGAACCTTAATCGGGCAAGGTTCGCCTTTAAGTCGGTAAGCTTCCAAAATGGCCGACCGAATCCAACGAGCTATAGAGTCCTTGGAAGCTCGTTGACCACGCCTGCGACCTGCAGGAATTACAAACAGAAAAACTGACTTCCGAAAAAACTTGAGTCATAGGCAAATAGAACTTCAAGGCCCGCACCAAATCCAATGTGTGCAAGGCCCGTTACTTTGCCTTCCTCGGGCCCGGGCAAAGCGAGGGCAACACAATATCCTGGTTAACATGAAAATGCGACACCACCTTAGGTAGAAAGTCGCCCCGTATGTAAAGCACTACTCGATCAGAGTAAAACTCCAGGAAAAGAGGCGAGCAGGAAAGAGCCGCCAACTCAAAAACTCTTCTCAAAGAGGTTACCGCCACTAAGAAGACAACCTTCCAAGAAAGAAGAGAAAGGCTAGCAGAAATCATAGCCTCAAAAGGCACATGTTGAAGAGCCTCCAAGACATGGTTGAGCCGCCATGGAGACACAGGCGCCTTCCGCGGCGGAAACTGACGGGTTACTCCGCGAAAAAAGGAAAGCACGTCTCTACGGGAGGCGATAGCCCTCCGAAACAGTAAGGACAGAGTAGAAACCTGACCTTTCAGGGTGCTCACTGCCAAACCTTTGTCCAGCCCATACTGAAGACAAATTGGGAATGGAAAAAAAAAACCCTTGGGTTCCTTGAAGAACCCGAACACCACGAAAAGAAGACTTCCCAAGTCTTGTGATAAATCCTAGTAGTAGCCGAACTACTGGCAGCTCGCAGAGTGGCAATGACTTTGCTGAAAAACCTCTAAGGGTCAATATTTCGGTCTCAAGAACCACGCCGTCAAACGCAGAGACTTCAAGTCCGGATGACGAGCGGGTCCCTGGGTTAACAGGACCGGGCGAAGAAGAAGTGGGAATGGCGGCGCCGCCAAAAGCGACACTAGTGTCGAGAACCACGTCCTTAGACTAGCTCGAAATGGTCCCACGGATCCACCAGAGCGTCTACCGCCACAGCCTTCGAGTCCTTGTACCTGGACATGAAGGTCGGTAGTTTAGTATTGAACCTGGACGCCATCAAGTCCACTTGATGAGTTCCCCAACGGGAGCACAGCAGTGCAAAAATTTTCGGATGAAAACCCCATTCTCCGGGATCCATCTTCTCGCGACTGAGGAAGTCCGCCGTGGTATTCTGGACTCCTGGGATGTGAATCGCAGAGATGGCTGGAACCCTGGACTCGGCCCATATCAGGATCCGAGACACCTCCATCAAGAGCCTGGAACTCCTCGTACCGCCTTGGTGGTTGATATACGCGACCGCCGTCGCGTTGTCTGTCTGCACTCGGACTGACAGACCGCTCAAAGAGACCGTCCAGTGTTGGAGGCAAAGAAAAAATTGCCCTCAATTCCAGGATGTTGATCGGTAGAACCGACTCTTCCGATGACCATACTCCCTGGATCCAAAGATCGTTCCAGACACCCCCCCCAGCCCGTCAGGCTGGCATTGGTGGTTATGACCGACCACTTCGGAGGGAGGAAAGACTTTCCCAGGGATAACGCTCCTGGACGTAACCACCATCCTAGGGATTCTCGCACCCTGTGAGAGATGGTGACGCTGCAATCCAGTGAAAAACTTGCGATTGATCCCAACGACTCAGAATGAGCTTTTGGAAAGCTCTGGAATGAAATTGGGCAAACGGAAGTGCCTCCATGGTCAAAACCAGAAGGCGCATACCTTCCGAAGGGACATTGCTGTCGCAGACTTCATAATCTGTACATGTCAGAAAAGACATGCCTGCTTATCTGGAGGTAGGGACACCACCGCCCGTACCGTGTCGAAATGCATCCCCAAAAACAGGATGACTGCGACGATTCAGAGACGACTTCCCCTTGAGCTGAAGGGATAGATTGCGAGCCGTCACTGCCTCCTCCTTTGAGGACGCCACAATCGAAAGGTCGTCCAGGTAGGGGCGAATCGTAAATCCCCGTCTTCTTTGAAGACTTGCCATGAGATTTAGACGCCAGAATCGTTGTAGAAATTCTGGGCGTTAAGGCCAAGCCGAATGACCGAGCCACAACCTGGTAATGGTTGATCTATGGCAAAAACGAAGGAAGCGCTGGTGAGCTCTTCCGACGGAAACATGCAATTAAGCGTCGCGAATGTCGATTGACCAAAAAGTCGTTCTGCGACAGGACTGCCATAACGGAGCGAAGCGACTCCATGCGGAATTTTCGGGTGTGGACAAGCCGATTCAATCTTTCCAGAATAGGGCGAAATTTGTCCTCCTTTTTGGGGACTACTAAGAGGTTGAAAATAAAAAAATCCTCTTCCCCGGTCCTCTGTGGAACCGGTATCACCACACCCTTCTGCAGAAGGGAATCGACCTCTCGCAGTAGAGAGGTAAATAGTTCGGCTCTGACGGAATGCAAGATTGGCAAAACAACTGTCCGGGGGTCGAGAAAGAAACTCTATGAAGTAGCCTGCCAACACAACCTGTGTCACCCAGGCGTCCGACACACGGGAAACCCAAGTCGGTTTGAATTGGGAGTAAACGACCCCCCACTCGAGAGCGCTCGAGTGAGATTCAGATGTCAGTCCGCCTTAACGGATTTTTTGCCAGCTTCTGTCTTAACAGAAGTTCTGTTTCCAGGGTATGCGGAATTTCTGAGAATTCCCCTTTTTTTTTTTAAAAAAAAAGAGAGAGACGACCCAAACCCCCAGAGGGTTGGCCGGATCATCCCTTGAACCAAAAGGACCGCCGATAACTATCGGCACTAGTCCTGCCAGACGCAGAAGTCACAGCTCTGCGCTGCGGTAAAGCTGTTTCTTTTGCCTTTACCTTGGCAATCAGCTCCGTGAGGTCAGATTCAAATAGCTGACCACTTGTAAGCTAAAGATAGCAAACCCTGTTGGAAAACCGTGTTCCACCGTCCAAGTCACAGTGCTCTTCTGACTGTGACTGCCGAGGATTGCGCCCTGGATAGCAGTGACGCATTATCCTTCAACTTGAAAAGCCCATCTACCTCGATAGAGGGGATCCATCTTGCCACGCCGTCCTTAGACGGTCCAACCGGCTCAGGGGGACTTAACCAGTACACCTAGACCCTTAATACCGAATCTATGATCCACGGCCTCGCAGATGAATATTGTTGCCATCTCCGTTTTTCTGCCCAGCGTGTCCTGCAGACTCGCCTTCCCTTTACCAGGAAGATTTGCTAAGCTGGGATAAAGGGACATTCACTTCAGGAGAAGAGGTCCAATTAACAAACAACTCCGTAGAAAAAAACGGATACAGTTTGTAAAGTGTCGCGACCCATGCGACTTCTGAAACATCCGGGCCGACTTACCAGGACGTCTAGTTACCTCCTCCGGTAACTGTAACGCCCTCATGGTTCCAATAGAAATTTTAGTACGGCCCATGAGAGAGGCAGAGTGTCCCTGCCGATCCTCCTTATCCGAATCGGACTTCTTCGCTAAGCGAGAAGGAAGGCACCGATTTGTGTCGCTTCCTTGAGAGGATCAAGCTGACACTCCATAACCTAAAAGGTCAGACAGGCCATCAATAGACTAGTGAAGGCCTCCATTTTGACACCACTGGAACCTCCGACCGCCGCGCATGAGTCGAGGTCTGCGTGTCAGATACGCGAGGCTGAACCGTAGCGGATCTGGGAGACAGTCTCTGACATGCCCTTGCACAGTATATGGCAGGTTAAACCTGTCAGTAACCAGGACAGTGTTTCTTAAAGAAAACACAAACGCTGAAGGGTTAAAGCTCTAAAAGAGAGAGCTACCCCAGCTGTCCCCCATTAAGAGTTAACCGCCTAAGAAAGGGTTAAAGTAGCCGACTCCCCACAACCTTGATAATGAAAAGGGTGTGCGAATCTCAAGCGCCTCTTATAAGGTCGCAGCTGCAGGGCAGCTATGCCACACTAAACAGAGCAAGTTCCAAAAGATCGCTAAAAAATTGCGCTGTTTTGTATAGCGCAATGACCGCCAAAGTTGTCAAGGAGATCGCTAATCGCTTATGCGATGCTAATGAGATCGTCCAGATTGGCAGCTACTAGCGACATTAAAAATAATCACACAAACGATCGCATAGTATGCGTCGTTATTGGGATCGTTAGCGGGAACGCTAGTGGCAGTATTAATGTCGCAGACTCCCCACAACCTCTTTATTATTATTGAAAGAGTGTGCGAGCCCCCTTATGCGACAACAGCTGCAGGACCGCGCAGATCTGTCACTCAGTAGTGCCCCAGACGGCGCCTGCGCTGTGGGGGTGAAGGGGTTAAGCTGCTGCCCGGCGGGTAGAAGCGACTCACCCAGCTGGTCACGGTTCTTGCCGGGAGTGGAGGGGAGCGATCCGGAGAGCTTTCAGCCTGCTTCTGATCAGCAATGGCCGCCGCGCTCTGTCTCCGATGTGCTCCATGTAGAGGAGCCGGAAATGGAGACTGCCGAAAAGCGCGCGCGCTCAGAGCGCGCGAAATTCAAAAATAAAAAGAGCGCGTACTCCTCTCCTTTCCCCCGTCCTGCAGGCATCCTCCTGCGGACATAGAAAAACTAGTCACCGGCATGTATACTGTACAGCGGCTGCCGCAGTAGCCGCTAAATCACTCACACACTTTAATAAAAATGTGAGTACTCACCAGCCGAAGCGCCACAGGGACCCCCAGGGGTTTCTGGCGCTATGCCCATGCTTCCCCCCCGGGCGGGGAACGCAGTGACCCCTGTGCGCGGTTTGCGTGCCCGCCAGGGAAGCCATTCCTCATCCCCCAGGGCCGGCAGGTTCTGCAGGGACCACCATCAGGGTAATTGCAGATCGCCAAGGGAGAGGTGGGGGTCCAGCAGCGCTGAGACCCCTGAGACCTCTAGACCACATTTGGTGATCCAAATCTCTTGTCCGAATAAAAATAATAAAGTTTTCTGAGGAGCTGCTTCCAGCAGCGACCATCCTCTGGGACCTCAAATTTAAGACTGGAGAAAGCTGAGTAGGAGGAGCCCGAGCTGGAGGGGCCGGTCAACACTCTTTTTAATCTGAGGTGTCAATCCTATCTGGGCTCCGCCTACCCATCAGTAATGAATACTGTGGCTCTCTTCCTTCCCTCTGCAGCTGAAAGAATACCCTTCCTACAGTGAAGAAATATGACATACAACTATAAGCAGCATTGATATACGCAGCATTGCTGTAGTAGAATATATAGTAATCATTCAGTGCTGCTAGTAGGAAATTGAAGGATCTATCGCTAAATGATACATGAAAACAAATTGGTGAAACACCAAAGAAACGACAACAGATCCAATTATATTATAGAAAAAATACCAAAATTTTTTTATTCATTTAATTACATGTATATAGACGGACAGGTGTATTAAAACAGTGAACAACTAGAAAGGTATGAAGTCAATCCAAGACATCTGTCACTTAATGCATCCACCTGGGTTCCATGATGGTGGTTAAATAGTATTGGGCATATATTTATCTGAGCGATTATAAGACAGCGGTATCATATGGTCAGTTTTAGTATAGAGGATAAATATATATATATACCTTACCAATATATCGGATAATATATATGTCACATATGTGACCAGACAAAGAAGTGACATCAGTGTGTCTAAACAAGGATGTGTATCCACTTCCAATCCATCTTAATGCCGCATACTGAAAAAATCCGCCTTAAATATTTTTCTGAAAAATTCTAATGAGCGGTCATATATAATCTGAATTGTATAGAGGATACACATATATCGCCGATACATATAAAACAAAGCATATGCCGCACATATAGCAAAATTATGACAACCATATGTCTGATAAGGATATATATCTAATTTAAACCAACATTAATGTCATGTGCTGAAAATCAGCTTGAAACACATCAGATTATGCCTATTGAAAACCACCAGTGCCTGTAGGTAATCCACAAAAACATGTGGAACTAAGTCATACCCAGCAGAGCATATTGACCGGATGTATATACATGAGGGAACATTACCTCTAAAATAGTAGCCGGCACATGTAAAGGAACACCAGGTGAGTGCAAACGTGCCCCAGGTGGATGCATTAAGTGACAGATGTCTTGGATTGACTTCATACCTTTCTAGTTGTTCACTGTTTTAATACACCTGTCCGTCTATATACATGTAATTAAATGAATAAAAAAATTTTGGTATTTTTTCTATAATATAATTGGATCTGTTGTCGTTTCTTTGGTGTTTCACCAATTTGTTTTCCTTCCTACAGTGAAGCATAACGGTGGCTCGTTATGCCTACAGTAAAGCATGGCAGTGGCTCAATAACGCTTAGAATAAAACAATGATGGTGGCTCAGTGAAGGATAGAAGTGGCTCGTGAGGTCTACAGTAAAGTATGGCGCTGGCTCGGTGATGCCTACAATGAAGCATGGTGGTGGCTAAATGAACCCTACAGTGAAGCATGGGGTTGGCTCTGTGATGCCTACTGTGAAGCATAGAAGTGGCTTAGTGATATCTATAGTCAATCATAGCAGTGGCTCAGGGATGTCTACAGTAAAGCATTACGGTGGCTCAGTAATGCCTACGGTGAAGCAGGCTGGTGGCTCAGTGATGTCAACAGTGAAGCATTGCAATGTCTTTGGTGATGCCTGCTGTAAAGCATTGCAGTGCCTATAGTAAAACAGTGATGGTTCAATGACGCCTGGAGTAAAGCATGGCAGGGGCTTGATGATGCCTACAGGGAAGCATGGCGGTGGCTCAGCGATGTGTACAGTAAAGCAAGATGTTGGCTCAGTGATGCCTATAGTGAAGAATGTTGGTGGCTTAGTGAGGCTCTGGAGCCACTTTACTTCCGCGGGAAACTTGCAGTGTGTGGAGGTTAAGTTGCTTTCAATCAAGAATCCGATTTAGATATAGGAGAAACTGTCATGTCTTTTTTTAGGAAGGTGAAGCTTGGGTATCATTGGACTTTCCAACAGGACAATGTTTCCAAGTACATCTCAAAGTCCTCCAAGGCTTGGCTACAGAATTTGTCCTTGAAGATACCAGAATGGATGTCACAGTAACCTAACTTGCAAATCTCTAGTGGGAGCTGAGGAAGCCTGTTGCAGTAAACCCAGAAATATTTGTGACCTAGAGGTCATTGTCCATATGGAATGTGGCGAGATTTCTCAGGAACGCTGCCAGAAGCCAGTATCTGGATAGGCATCACGTTTGCAGCAGGTGATAACAGCCAGACGGCCTCTACTAAGTACTAAAGACACTTGTCATAAATTATTCTGACACTGCAGGAGTCAGTAAAAGTTATATTTTGTGTCGAAATTGGAGAAATAACTTGTTATATTAGTTGTGTTGCGCTGTTTAAATTGTTCTTCCTCAATAACAGTTTTATTTATATAGAGGCAATATACTTCACAGCACTTTACAATTTAACAGTCTTATGCAATTGGTTTATTGCAAACAGCCTAAAATATTAACATTTTGCTAATAAACCAAATTCAAAATGGTGGTTCAACAGATTTAATTCCACCTATATAGTGAAATATCTCCATAATACAAATGCTTTTGACATTTAAAAATAAAAAAACAAGAAACAATGTGTCTTTAAAACCATTGACAGGAATTGCCTAGTGTAAAGACTGCCCTCTAGTGGAAAACTACAGAACTCCCAAGAAGACTTCAAATGTATTCTACTTTTCTTTTTTTTACTATTGTTTTCCCTGGCCGAGAAAAAGAAAGTGAATAAGTCAGAAAAAAAAAACCTGCAAGTCAAATACAAAACACACAGACCCAATTTCCCACAAGTATTTCTCCTGCCTTTGTAAGTAATATTTTGAATATTGCTAGATTTTACCATTATTTACTGATCAAAGGACGTTTCATTTTGGAAAATCATCACCGGTTTTAGGTTTTACATCAGTTATTTGTGAGCCAAAACCAGGAGTGGAACAATCAGAGGAAAAGTATAATAGAAACACGTCACCACTTCTGTATTTATCACCCACTCCTAGTTTTGGCTTACAAATACTGATGTAAAATACTGACCCAATACTGAACATGTGCACATGGCCTTAAGGGATTATCCAAGACTATTTAATTTTTTTAATAAGAAATAACAGTCAGGTGGTTGCTAACTATCTGCTTGTTGTGCCCGGTGCCAATCTCTGCCGAGACAGAGTGGCCATAGACAGCTCTTGTCGGCAATTCAGCGGCTTCTGCTGATGTAATGTTGACAGAGCAGCGGCTTTTCTTCTGCTCTGTTGATGGGGTGTGGACAGCCAAATGTCATACCAATTGACAGCCAGCTCCCTGCTGCACAACTGCAGGGAGCTCACTGTCAAACAACAAAATTCGGCAGTCACACCCTGTCGACAGAGCAGCCCGGAAGAGGAAGAGCTGCTCTGTTTATGTACAGCAGCTGAATCGCTGGCAGGAGTGGTCAGTGATCGCTCTGGGTCAGCGCTGAGTAGAAAATGCAGGCAATTTCGTCTGTTAGCAACTACAGAGGAAACTTAGATTTTAGGCCGATAGTAAAAAACAAAAAAAAAACAAAATTGTCCTGGACAACCCCTTTAACTAAAACTACATCCACTCAGACACAAACTGAAGAATCATCGAAAAATAGCATCTCAGGAAAAAAAGAATAGAACAGGAGAATTGCTGACTTAATCCTTTTAATTCAGCCTAATGAAGCTGCTAACAGCTGAGTTTAGTGCCCACTCTTTCTGATGGAAACCTGATTACATCTTATGGACATCGCAGGGTCACACCCGAGAAAGGTTACCTGGAGTGTGATCCTGTGTCACAGCAAATCCCTCTATGTGACCTAAACCTTATGCTCTTAAATCAAAATCAGAAAGTTCTGTTACACCAAATAGTTAATAAATAACATTTCCCACATGTCTACTTTATATCTGCATTATTTTTTAAACATTTTTTTTGTTAGGAAGTTACAAGGTTTAAAAGTTAATCAGCAGTTTCTAATTTTTTAAAATTCCATAACCATTTTTTTTTTAGGTACCACATCACTTTTGAAGTGACTTTGGGGGGACCTATATGACAGAAAATACCCAAAAGCGACGCTATTCTAAAAACTGCACCCCTTAAGGTACTCAGAACCACATTCAAGAAGTTTATTAACCCTTCCAGTGCTTCACAGGAACTAAAGCAATGTGGAAGAAAAAATGAACATTTAATTTTTTTTTTTCACAAAAATTTTACTTTAGCTTCAAATTTGTTATTTTCACAAGGGTAACAGGAAAAAATTAACCCTAAAATTTGTTGTACAATTTCTCCTGAGTATGCCGATACAATTATGTGGGGGAAATCCACTGTTTGGGCGCACAGCAGGTCTCGGAAGGGAAGTAGCACGTTTGACTTTTTGAACACAAATGGCTGGAATCGAGAGCGGACGTCGTGTCGTGTTTAGACAGCCCCTGATATGCCTAAATAGTGGAAACGCCCCACAAGTGACCCCATTTTGGATACTAGAACCGTTAAGGAACTTATCTAGACATGTGGTGAACACCTAAAACCCCAAGGTGTCTTACAGAAGTTTATAACATAGATCTGTGAAAATAAAAAAATAAAAAACGTTTTAACCACAAAAAAGTACTTTTAGTCCCAATTTTTTTTATTTTCACAAGGGTAACAGGACAAAATGAACCCCAAAATTTGTTGTGCATTTTTACTGAGTATGCGGATACCCCATATGTGGGGGAATACTACTATTTGGGCGCACGGCAGTAATCGGAAGGGAAGGAGCACTGTTTGACTTTTTGAATGCAAAAATGTCTGGAATCGAGAGCAGACGCCATGTTGTGTTTGGAGAGCACTTGATGTGCCTAAACCAGGGGTGGTGAACCTCAGGCTCCAGGGCCATTTAGGCCCTCGATGACCTTTTATCCGGCCCCGGGCAGATTCTCAGGGACTGCAGTGCTTTGGCAGGGAGCTGTATTTTGATTGCCCAAGCTCATTAATTTCTTCTTTCTTGTAAGTACACATAAGTGTTCACTACTGAACACTGAAGGGCATGCAATGAAAGATTGCGTCCTGACACCAGTGCCAGAGTCAGGATGTACTTTGTGGGCGGAGTTTGTATGGCCCCCGAAGGATGGTATAAATATCCAAATGGCCCTTGGCAGAAAAAATATTCCCCACCCCTGGCCTAAACCGTGAAAAACCCCCACAAGTGACCCGATTTTGAAACTACACAGGGGTATAGTGAGCATTTTGAACCCACAGGTTCTACACAGAATTTGATAACATTAAATCATCATTAAAAATTTTCATTTTTTTCACGAAAATGTTTTTTTTTTAGCCCCAAATTTGCAATTTTCACAATAGATAATAGGAAAAAAAGGACCCCATAATTTGTTACACAATTTGTCCGAATGCGACTATACCCCATATGTGGTCAAAAATATCTGCTTGGGCACATGGCAGAGCTGGGAAAGGAAAAAGCGCTATTAGCCTGGGATAGAATGTGAATGCCATGTTGCATTTGAAGGGCCCTTGACATGTGAAAACAGCAGAAACCCCCCAAAAGTAACCACATTTTGGAAACTGGAATTTATGTAGGGTATAGTGAGTATTTTGAACCCATAGGAGCTTCACAGAATTTTATAATGCTGAGACGTGCAAATATGACATTTTAGTAGTAAAATTTTAAGTTTTGCATTTGCTGTAAGTTTGCCAGGTACACAAGGGTTGAAAAATAAACCAGCACCCATAATTTATTGCGCAATTTCTCCCGAACGCGGTGCTGCCCCATATGTTGTCAGAAATTACTGTTAGGCCACACGTCAAGGCTGAGAAGGAAGGAGCGCTATTTGGCTTTTGGAGCACAGATTTTGCTACAATGCTTTACAGGCGACATTTGCAGAGTCCCGAAGATGCCAGAACAGCAAAAAAAAACAAAAACAAAAGTGACCCCATTGTAGAAACTGTACCTCTCCATGAATTCACCTACGGCTGCAATGACAATTTTGTAACATCCACGCCAGGTTTTTTTTTCTGGTGAACTGCAAATCTGCCAGTCTAGTACCCATATATTGTGCCCCATATAGTGTGGAGACCCCACATATTGTAGCACCCCCATACATTATGCCCAGCTTGTGCTTCTGGTGATACGCACCAGTAAATTAAGTGCCTTCTCTCCATTACAATAATGCCAAACATGTGGCCTCTTACTGTGGTTTAGGCACAGTGGGGCTCCGAAGGAGGGGGGCATTTGGATTTGGGAGTGCAGAATTCAATGGGTTTTATTTGAGGGGACGGGAGCCATGTCACTTTTCCAGAGTCTTTGTTCTAGCAGTAAAGTGGGGGCTGGTTTTGTGTACTCTGGCATTTGCTCTGGTGGTATCCATCTTTTTAGGTGTTTACAGATCTGTGGTCACCCACACTCGTGCGCTAAAGAGACGCCTAAAATGATGGGACACTCCCCGGAACAGAGACCAGTCCAAAATGACTCCATCTGCCTCATAAGTGAGTGGTACCGTCCAGGGTTTTGTCTGAATCGTGATTTTGGGGAATTTACACGGAAACCTTGACGTAAGCGCTTAGCGGAGAGTGAGGATAAATTTGAGCTAAACCTTATTCTGATTTTTGGGAGGTAGAAAGAACAAATACCAGTACAATTTTTATTTTTGCCCGGTTCAACGTGTGGTATAAGTGATAAGGCGGATTTATTCTTCCGATCAGTGCAATTACAGGGATACCAGATTTATATTTTTTTAGGTTTTGCTGCTATCACACAGTAAAAATGCTTTTTAATAAAGAGTAGTTTTTTTGTTGCCATATTCTGAGCGCTGTAACTTTTTTATTTTTTTGGGAACAGCTGTATGAGGGCTTATTTTTGCGGGACAAGTTGAACATTTTTTGGTACCATTTTGGTTACATAAATTTTTGATCGCTTTTTTTTCAGATTTTTCAGACAAAAAATGAACAAAACTTAGCAATTCAGTTGTTTTATTTCAATTTTGTGCGCCGTTCAATTTGTTCGTCAGGTCGGTACAATTACAGCGATACCCGATTTATTTTTTTTTTTTGCTTTGCTATTTTTACATACTAAAAACAATATTTTAACAAACTCAATTTGTTTTTTCATCATCATATTCTGAGAGCTGTAACTTTTCTTTATTTTTTTGCTGAATGGGCCATATTAGGGCTTGTTTTTGTGGGACTGTTTGGCGTTTTCCTTTATAAAATTTTACCTTGCATAAGACTTTTTAATTACTTTTTATTCACTTTTTTGTGAGTCAATATGATGAAAATGTGTCATTTTTGAAGCTTTTTTTTTTTTTTTTCACAGCGTTCACCAAACTGAAAAAATAACATGCCAGGTTTATAGATTAGGTCATTCCGGACGCGGTGATACCAATTATATCTACTTTTTTTTTATTTTTGTTGTACCAGAAACTATGTGTTTTGAGTGGCGAAACGGATTTTAGTGATTTGTGTGCACTTTTTTTCTGTTTTTTTTTTTATATATTTTATTTAACTTTTTTCCACTTTTTCACTATGGAAGGCTAGTTTCACACTAGCGTTGCACTGACCTGCGTCGGTCAGTGTACGGCTACCGCTAAGCTCCGCCCCGGCCGCGACTCCTCCCGATCGCTCCGCCTATGGGCACATGACGCTGCATGCGACCTGCTTACCCTATCTTTAGCATTGGGTACGCAGGCCGTGCGCAGGTATGCGTTTGCCGGCGCGCCGAGCGCACCAAAATGCAACACAGTGCGTTGGGCGCAGGTCGGCGCACTGTCAAAAGGACGCATGCGCCGGCAAACGCATAGCTGTGCACAACCTGCGTACGGCCTGCGAACCCAATGCTAAAGATAGGGTGTGCATAGGCCGGGGGCGGAGCTTATCGGCGGCCGTGCGCTGACCGACGCAGGTCAGTGCAACACTAATGTGAAACCAGCCGAACATGTATGATTTTTATTTTGATCACTGATCTCATACACTGCAGTACTCGTATACAGCAGTGTCTCACTGATACAGCCTGTGAGAGCCAGCAAATTTTTGGATCTCGCAGGCCTCTGTACCCCGAGTCATCAAATGACCTCAGAGTACCATGGTAACCATTGGGACCTGCAATACTCGTGGGAATCCGATGGTTACTAAGTGGGTCTTGTGACCCCCTTGTAACAACTTAAATACCACTGTCACAATTGACAACAGTATTTAAAGGCTTAATCGACCTCGATCTGTCACGCACCTTCCGGGGTCGATACAGCTGACACCCTCGGGAATCGCCGCCGCTCAGTGGCACTATACTCTGTGCATGTAGCTCTGTCAAAGACAAGTCCAGCAATACTTTTACATGGCCAGTCCGTTCCTCTATAACTGAGAAATCAACACTTTAATTGATATACAAATGAGGCTTAAGAGCTATAGTAGATCTGAAACCTCTGTCACTACAGCTTTATTCCCCGCCCAAAGCTGCATCCTCCTGCTCGACTGACAGCCTCTATGCTGTGTGACTTCAGGAAAACAAAAAGTCAGAAAAGCAGGAGGCGGTGGTGTTGGGTGGGGAATAGAGCTGAAGTGACACATACTTCCCATCTACCATAGAACTTAAGCCTCATTTGCATATCATCTCAAACACCGATTTCTCAGTAATGCCGGAATGGAAAAATAATAATTTCCACAATTGGATGTGCTTACATTGGATGTGTCTGTGCTGAGATAATCTTATAAATATGCCCCTGCTGTGTACTGTGTAATGGCTGTGTATGCCCATACAGGAACATGGTCTGATCATACCACATCTCCTGGGAGGGGAAGAAACAAAAGAACTGTATACACACATTACAGCAGGGGATCACAGCTGATTCATTTTGTGAAGCAAAACATTTCCCTGCATGTTTTTAAACAATGTTTTACTTCAAAGAAAAAATCATTTGTGATCCTGTGCTGTAATGCCTGTATAATCGCTTTTGTTTCCTCCCTGCCCAAGAGTGTGGTATGATCAGACCATGTCCCTGTACAGTCAGACACGGCCATTACACAGTACACAGCAGGGGCACATTTATAAGATTATCTCAGCACAGGGACATTTTATTTAAACACATTGTGGAAATTATTATTATTCCAAGATCTATAGATTAACCCCTTAGTAACAGAGCCAATTTGCAGCTTAATGACTAGGCCAATTTTTACAATTCTGACCACTGTCACTTTATGAGGTTATAACTCTGGAACGCTTTAACGGATCCCGCTGATTCTGAGATTGTTTCTCGAGACATATTGTACTTCATGTTAGTGGTAAAATTTCTTCGATATAAATTGAGTTTATTTAAAAAATGGAAATATGGGGAAAATTTTAAAAATTTTGCAATTTTCAAACTTTAAATTTTTATTCCCTTGAATCAGAGAGATATGTCACACAAAATCTACTATATAATCGTCTAATTCTGTCTGTCTGTAATGGAAATCCCGCATCGCTGATTGGTCGCATCCAGGCGGACGCACCAATCAGCAACAGGCGCATCCGGCCGCAGGATTTGAACTACGCACGCCACCGCTATCGTCGGGAGATCAGCGGCACTAGCCGCTGATCTCCCGACAGTAGCCGCGGATCATCTCCTGCCGCATGGAGGTAATCTCCCAGCTGCTCGCAGCGGAAGTACCCCGACCGGCAGCCTCCACGTAAACCCCAGCAGCAGCCTCCACATATACCCCAGCAGCAGCATGTGCAATATATTTTACCCGGAGAATCCTGTGTATTCATTGCATTATTCTTAAATCTTCATAAATAAACTACATACATATTCTAGAATACCCGATGCATTAGAATCAGGCCACCATCTAGTACTTAATAAATAACATTCCCCACATGTCTACTTTACATCAGAACAATTTTGGAAACAGTTTTTTTTGGTTAGGAAGTTATAGGAGTTAAAAGTTGACCAGCGATTTCTCATTTCTACAACAAAATTTTAAAAAAACATTTTTTTTTTTTAGGGACCACATCACATTTAAAGTCACTTTGAGGGGTATACATGACAGAAAATACCCAAAAGTGACACCATTCTAAAAACTGCACCACTCAAGGTGCTCAAAACCAAATTCAAGAAGTTTATTAACCCTTTACATGCATCACAGGAACTGAAGCAATGTGGAAGGAAAAAATTAACGCTTAACTTTTTTTTACAAACATTTTACTTCAGAATCAATTTTTTATTTTCACAAGTGTAAAAAGAGAAATTGAATCACAAAATTTGTTGTGCAATTTCTCCTGAATGCGCCGGTACCCCCATATGTGGGGTAAACCACTGTTTGGGCGCATGGCAGAGCTCGGAAGGGAAGGAGCGCCGTTTGACTTTTTCAATGTAGAATTGAAGGCTTGAATTGAGAGCGGACGCCATGTCGCGTTTGGAGAGTCCCTGATGAGCCTAAACAGTGGGAACCCCCCACAAGTGACACCATTTTGGAAACTAGACCCCTTAAGGAACTTATCTAGATGTGTGGTGAGCACTTTTAACCCCCAAGTGCTTCACAGAAGATTATAACTCAGAGCAGTGAAAATAAAAAAATCTTTTTTTTTTTTCCACAAAAATGATATTTTCACAGCCAAATTTTTACTTTCACAATGGAAACCGGAGAAACTGGACCCCAAATGTTGTGGTCTAATTTGTCCTGAGTCTGCTGATACCCCAAATGTGGGGGGAACCACTGTTTGTGAGCATGGCAGAGCTCGGAAGGAAAGGAGTGCAGTTTTGAAATGCAGAATTTGATGGAATAGTCTGCAGGCGTCATGTTGCGTTTGCAGAGCCCCTGATGTGCCTAAACAAAAGAAACCCCCCACAAGTGACCCCATTATGGAAATTTAACTCCCCAAGGAGCTTATCTAGATGTGTGGTGAGCACTTGGAACCCCCAAGTGCTTCACAGAAGTTTAAAATGCAGAGCCGTGAAAATAGAAAAAAAAAAATTTTTCCACAAAAATGGTTTTTTAGCCCTCAATTTTTTATTTTCCCAAGGGTAACAGGAGAAACCCCCAAAGTTGTTGTGCAATTTGTCCTGAGTACGCTGATGCCCCATATGTGGGGGTAAACCACTGTTTGGGCGCACGGCAGAGCTCAGAAGGGAGGGAGCACCGTTTGACTTTTTGAACGCAAAATTGGCTAGAATCAATGGTGGCGCCATGTTGCGTTTGGAGACTCTCTGATGTACCTAAACAGTGGAAACCCCCCAATTCCAACTCCAACCCCAACACACCCCTAACCCTAATCACAACCCTAATCCCAACACATTATTTTTCCCTAACTAAGGGGGGTTATAAAGAGGGGGGTTTATTTACTATTTTTTTTATTTTGATTACTGTGATAGGGTCTATCACAGTGACCAAAATGAACCAATGGGAAAAATCTTCCTATTGTTGCCAGGTGCCGGCCGGCAGATCTCGGCCGGCGCACACCATTTTCTTACCGGAAGAAAATGGCGGCGCCCATCGGGGAAAGCAGGAGCATCGGGAGGTACCGGGGGGGATCAGGGACCCTAGTTCTCTCTCCTCTGATGTGCGATCACATCAGATCAGAGAGAAATTAAATGGCACATCGGACTTTTTTTTTCTTTTTTGCAGTTGCCGTTATACGGTTAATAACGGCGATCGCAACACTGTGGTTGGTAAAAACCGACCTGTATCATGTTCTCTGGGGTCTCTGCTACCCCAGGCAGCCGAGACCCCAGAGAAAATCCGACTCTGGGGGCACTATATACTTTTTCCTCAGCGCTGTGAATTTACGGCGCTGTGGTTAAAGTACTACTGCCGTTAAAAGGCGTATTGGTGGTCGCTATGGGGTTAAAATTACATTTTGTTCATGGGAAATCCCCTTTCTGACATCGGGCGTAATAGTATGCGATGTCAGACTTCCCTGTTTGGTGTGCACCTTTCCGGGCACATGTCAGTTGATATATATAGCTGCCGCAACAGCCGAAGGTGGATTCGCGATCCTCCTGCGGCTGTTAACTAGTTAAATGCCGCAATGTCTGACAGCGGCATTTAATTTGTGCTTACGGCAAGCACTCTGGAAATCCTGCAGATCTGTGACCGCATCACGTGATCGCGGGTCACCGATGGGTTGGCCTGACAACCAGAGGTCTCCAAGAGACCTCTATGGTTGTCACTGCCGAATTGCTATGAGCGCTGCCCGGTGGTCGGCGCCTATAGCAAGTGAGCAATTCTGCTACATACAGGCGATCTGATCATAGCCTGTATGTAGGAGAGCTGATCGGATTATGGCAGCTTCTTGTCTCCCATGGAGACTATTGAAGCGAACAAATAGTTAAAAAAAATGTTTTTAAAAATATTCAAAAATTGAAAAAAAAATATAAAAGTTCAAATCACCCTCTTTTGCCCCCAATTCAAAATAAAACAATAATAAAAATCAAACATACACATTTGATATTGCCGCATTCACAATCGCCCGATCTATCAATATGAAAAAACAATCAACCCGATCATTAAATGGCGTAACGAGAAAAAAAAAGTCAAAATGCCAGAATTGTTTTTTTTTTTGGTAGCCAAAACATTGCATTAAAATGCAATAACGGGCGATCAAAAGATTATATCTGGATCAAAATGGTATCATCAAAAACGTCAGCTCGGCACGCAAAAAAGAAGCCCTCACCGAACACGAAATCGTGAAAAATGGTGCAATTTTTTTTTTTTTTTTACAAACGTAATTTTTTAGGTCAGTTTTAGCATTTAGTGAACATGGTAAAAAATAAAAAAGAAACTGTGGGATTGCACTTTTTTTGCAATTTCACCGCGCTTGGATTTTTTTCTTATTTTCCAGTACACGATATGTTAAAACCAATGGTGTTGTTCAAAAGTACAGCTCGTCCTGCAAAAAAGGGTCATTAGACCTACCGCTAATTAGGTTTCCAGGAGTCCATCCTGACAGCACCATGGGGGGACGTCCTCCTCTTTGCTGGGACAGGAAACACACAAGAGATTAAAAGTCCCCTCCCCGCCCCCTTTTCCTCAGTGTTGTATCAAGAACCATGACATGTATAATGCACAAAACACTTTAATTATTGAAAATCATATTACAGCATATGACGTATTGAAGAGGGAGGGAGCTACCAGTGCTGTCAGGATGGACTCCTGGAAACCTAATTAGCGGTAGGTCTAATGACCCTTTTCCAGGACGTCCCTCCTGACAGCACCATGGGGAGTACCAAAGAAAGCTCCTTAGGGTGGGATCACAGCCTGCAGAACTTTCCTACCAAAGGCCGTCTGCTGGTTAGAAAGTACATCTATTTTATAATGTTTGCAGAATGTATCAATTCTAGCCCATGTTGCCGCCTTACAAATTTGTTCCAGAGAGGCGCCTGCCCTCTGTGCCCAGGAGGCAGCCAATGCTCTGGTTGAGTGGGCCTTTAGGCCCGCCGGAGGTCCTGACCCTTCAGCTAAATAGGCCTCTGAAATTAAAGAGGTAATCCATCTAGCGATGGAAGGTTTAGACGCCTTTTTCCCTTTACTGATTCCTCCGTAGAGGACAAATAGGTTCGAATCTAAACGCCAGTCTTTAGTGGCATCTATGTAGTCTAGTACCACCTTTCTGACATCCAACGAATGGAGCCTCAGCTCCTTTTCGTTGGAAGGGTTATCACAGAAGGAAGGTAAGATAATCTCCTGATTACGGTTACTATCTGAAGCAACCTTGGGTAAGAAAGCAGGATCCAACCTTAACAGAATGCTGTCGTCTCTAACTTGAAAATATGGGTCTCTAGTGGATAGAGCCTGAATTTCACCTATTCTTTTAGCTGTGGTAATTGCCACCAGGAAAGCTGCTTTCCTGGTAAGCAAGGAAATAGGCATTGTGCTGTTATTACGGAATGGATCGTTACATAAAGCCCTGAGTACCAGAGTAAGGTCCCATACTGGGAGACACTGTCTAATCGTGGGCCGTAGTCTCTGAATAGCTTTAACAAATCTTATCACCCATGGGTGAGAAGCTAGTGAGTAGTCTAAGAAGGAGCTTAATGCAGCAATCTGAACTTTTAGGGTACTGGGTCTGAGTCCCATGTTGAAGCCTGACTGGAGGAAATCTAAAATCTTAGGAATGTTCGGAGTGCCTGTGACCAAGTCGGACCCGCCACTCACTGTACAGAAGTGTTTCCAGATTCTGAGATAGATAGCCGATGTGACTGGCTTTCTACTGGCCTGGATTGTGGTTATAACCTGGTCAGATAAGCCTTTGGCCTTCAAGGTCACCCTCTCAGGATCCAGGCTGAGAGATGCAATCTCTTCGGGTCCGGATGATGGATCGGACCTTGATGGATTAAGTCCGGGATCAGCGGCAGCTCTAAGGGGTTTTCGATTGACATGTCTGTTAGCAGAGAAAACCAGCTCCTCTTTGGCCAATAAGGGGCGATCATTATTACTGTAGCCCGATCCTCCTTGATCTTCCGTAATACGGCCGGGATGAGCGCTAGAGGTGGGAATGCATATAACAGATGTTCTTCCCATTTCTGGCTTAGGGCATCCAATCCTTCTGGATCGTCCAAGGGGTTCAGGGAGAAAAACCTGGGAATCTTCGCATTTCTTCTGTTTGCAAATAGGTCTATTTGAGGTGTTCCCCACCTCCGACATAGATCTCTGAAGATATCCTGGTTTAGTTCTGATTCCGTAGGACTCACTTTCTTTCTGCTCAGGTAGTCTGCTATTACATTCTGGGAACCCTCCAGGTGGATTGCCGTTAAGGAAAGGACGACCTGCTCTGCCCAGGTGAATATCATCTCTGCCAACTGTTGAAGGGGTCGATGTCTGGGACCTCCTTGGTGATTCAAAAACGAAACTGTTGTGATGTTGTCCGAGTAAATCCTGATATGCTGATCTTTGAGTTCGGATTGGTTCCTTCTTAGGGCTTCCCATACAGCGTAGAGCTCCCTGAAATTTGAGGATCGATACTGGATTTCTTCTGGCCATCTGCCCTGTAGTATTCTGCCCTTTAGATGAGCTCCCCAACCCCAGGAACTGGCGTCCGTGGTAACCTTTACGTAAGGGGAAGTCGACCATCTTACTCCTAACTTTAGATTGTCTGGCTGCATCCACCAAAGGAGAGATTCTTTTACCGTCTTTGACAGATGTAATGTCCTGTCTAACGAGCTGTAGTTCCGATTCCATGACGAAAGAATCTCTTTCTGAAGGGGTCTTGAGTGGAACTGTGCCCATCTGACGCATGGAATGCAAGCCGTCATTGACCTAGAATCTTCATGGCGAATCTTATAGAGGGCTGGTGCTTCATTAGAACCTCTGTTAAGTCCTGTATGGACTCTCGCTTCTTCCGAGGTAAGAAAGAGATTCTTCGATTTGAATCTAGTATAACACCCAGGAAGACTTTCTTTTGTTCGGGAACTAGATCTGACTTTTCCCAATTTATTACCCAACCTAGATAATTGAGTATGGAAATGCAGCGATCTCTGTGTTCGACCAGCGCCATTTCTGTTCGCGCCACTATAAGAAAATCGTCCAAGTATGGAACGATAATAGTACCTCTGCTTCTTAGAAAGGCCACAATCTCCGAAATCAATTTTGAGAATATTCGGGGAGCTGAGGCCAGCCCGAAGGGTAGGCATTGAAACTGAAAGTGGCAGGTCTGGGTCGGCAACTGCACTGCAAACCTGAGAAGACTTTGTGATGTATGATGAACTGGGACCTGGTAGTATGCACTCTTCAGATCGAGAGTGCACATGAACGCGCCCTTGTCTATAAGGTGGGTTGTAGACCTGATTGATTCCATCCGGAACCTCTTGTATGTGACCCAATAGTTTAGGGGTTTCAGATTTATTATAGTACGAGATTCTCCGGACGGCTTTAAGATAGTGAAGAGGGAGGAATAGTGACCCTTGCCTAATTCTGCTCGGGGAACAGGAATTATGACAGAAAGCTTTAGTAGGTCCTGGAGATCTGTCCACATGACCGAGTCTGTGGAGATCACCGTAGGGGGAACATATCTTTCGGGTGGCGGAGCGTAACACTCTATCCGATAACCTTCCGCTATAGTTCTGCGAACCCACTGATTCTGAGTTACCAGATCCCAGTTTGTTGCAAAACAACGGAGTCGTCCGCCAATAAAGTTGGCGTCATTGTCTCCTTGTTCTATGTGAGGAGCCAAATAACGTATTCTTGTTCTTTCCTCCCTGGGAATGGTAACTCCTATATGATCCTCTGCTTGATCTTCCCTGACCTCTAGAATCGAACTGTCTTCTAGACAGGGAACCCCGCCGAAAGGATTGAGCTCGGCGGGGTTTATCCTCTGGGAAACCCTTTTTAGCATCTGATACTGATTCTAAGATAGTATCCAGAGCCGGTCCGAAGACCCTAAGCCCTGAAAATGGAATAGAACATAATTTCATCTTAGAGGCGTTATCTCCGGACCATGATTTTAGCCAGACAGCTCTCCTAGCTGCATTAGATAAGGAGCTGTTTCTAGCGGAAAATCTGACCGATTCTGCAGACATATCAGCCAGGAAAGCTGTGGCTGAATTCATAACCGGCAGAGAGGCTAAAATCTCAGCTCTAGGAGTCTTATTGGATAACTGATCCTCCAATTGACTCATCCAATAAACCATAGATCTGGCTACAGAGGTGGCAGCAATATTAGTTCTAATAAGAGCCGCAGAGGTTTCCCAGGCTCTTTTCAGGAGAATATCGGCCTTTCTGTCCATAGGGTCACGTAGGCCAGAGGAGTCCTCAAATGGGATGGCAGTCTTTTTTGTGACTCTAGCTATTGGGGTATCGATTTTCGGAACTTCTTCCCATAATTTAACATCTTCAGGTTCAAACGGTAGTCTTCCCCTGAAGTCACGTGACAAAACTAGACGCCGTTCAGCGCTCTTCCATTCCTCCAGAATCATTGTTTTAATGTGATTGCTAACAGGAAAAACAGACTCCTTCTGAGACGTAAGTCCCCCGAACATCAAATCCTGTCTGGATTGTGTTCTGGGAGTTTCCTCGACCTCCATAGTGCTCCGTACAGATCTAATTAGATTCTTAGTATCCTCAGGTTGAAATAGAAATTTCTTTTTCCTTTCCTGAGTGTCGGGGGGAAGTTCTCCTTCTTCCTCTGAAATAGCGTCCTCTAAATCCGATCTATTTTCAGAGCTTAAATCTTGTTCTCTTGAATCCGTCTCCCATCTGGGCCGCTTACGACTAGAGCCAGGACTACATGGCCACTGCTGAGTAAGTGTAGATATAGAGGCCTGAACTTCCTCAGAAATCATGCGCCTCATTTCAGAAAGTAATGAAGGCTGTTCATCTCTCATAACCTTAGAGGTACAAGAAGAACAAAGGGTTCTGTCATAGCCATCTGGCAGTTTGCTGTGACACACCGGACACCTGGCTGATTTCGCTGAGGCTTTGCCAGCCTTTTTTGTAGTTATGGGAGCGGATGAAGTTCCTTTGTCCTATAGTAGGAGACAGGAACTAATCAGGTCGGATTCCTGGGTGGCTGTCAGGTTATGGCTGGGATTTTTTGCGCCAGGCGCACTTACCCCACCGCCATCTGCCGCGTCTGTATCCATGAGGAACAAGGTAGGCTGCTCGACCAAATTACTGCGTCCTGCTGATAGGGGAAGCGGCGATATGTCACCTGTCAAACGCGTCCTCCAGAACGCACACACATACTCACGATTAGGTGCTGTGACAGTCTCCACCAGCGTTTGTCGTTCCAGGAAACGTCTGCTCACCATACGATGAGCGTCTCCCGGATATGACGTCACCGGAAGTGCGACCGTCGAACCGGAAGTGAACCGCTCCCCCAGACGCTGGTCACAGCCGAAGCATGGACAGGTTCCAGCGCTAAACGCCCGACAGGCTGCGGGATGCTGTCCTACCAGGAACCGCCTTGGACCCCCTGCCTGAGGTCCGGGACGAGAGCCTCCCACCTGGAGGAACGTCCGCTATCCAGGGCCTGCCGCACCTGGTCTTTGGAGCTGAGGGACTCCCCGCTGGAGAGTTTCAGCCCTGGGCTGCTTCACAGGGGGAAGGATCTGGCGTGGCCTTACGATCCCCCTGAACCCGGTAAATTCTTCTGTGTGTCCCTCCATGCAGGGACAGGAAACACACTGAGGGAAAGGGGGCGGGGAGAGGACTTTTAATCTCTTGTGTGTTTCCTGTCCCAGCAAAGAGGAGGACGTCCCCCCATGGTGCTGTCAGGAGGGACGTCCTGGAAAAAAAGCCTTCACATGGTCATACTGACGGAAAAATAAAAAAAGTTAGGGCTCTGGAAAGAAAAGGAGCAAAAAATGAAAACACAAAAAATGGGAAATGGCATGGGGGTTAAAGCTGTAGGGTTTCCTATATTGACATAGCACTTCTTAGGGTGGTCACTGTTTTTTTATCAATTCGGCTTTTGGTATTTACGGTAGCAAAATTCCAAGGAATGTTTGGGTCTGTTCTGAATTTATTTTTGATTTTTAAAAAATGTATTAGCCACCTCAGTGAACCCAGTATCTCCTTGACTAGTATTACCGCTTTTTTGCAAACTGCTTCTGATTTCCCTACAATTAGGAAATTGTCTAGGTAGGTAATGAATAAAATGTCTCTCTTTTATGCAAGTGGACATCTCTGCCACTAACTTTGTGATTGTCCTTGGCACCATAGATAGGCCAAAGGGGGGACCTGGAAATGCAGATGTTTTAGGCATCCCTGAATACTACTCTGAGATACTTTTGGTGTTTTTGCTAAACAGGCACGTGGTAATAGGCATCTCTGAGGTCTATAGTGGCCATAAAACATCCTGGAAATAAGAGTTTTACTGTAGACTCAATTGTTTCCATTTTGAAGTGTTTGAACACCAGAAATTGATTCACTTTTTTTTAGATTTATAATCGTTCTGAAAGATTGGTCTGTTTTTTTTTTCCTTAGGCTATGTGCACACGTTGCGGATTGTTAGCGTTTTTGACGCGTTTTTTCGCGGCAAAAACGCTTACCCAATGCAACACATTATATCCTATGGGATTCCGCAATGCTGTGCACATGCTGCGTTTTTTTCCGCGATGCAATTTGGCCTTGGGAATCCTCAACAGTGACACCAGTAAAGCACCCCCACACCATCACACCACCTCCTCCATGCTTCACGGTGGGAACCAGGCATGTAGAGTCCATCCGTTCACCTTTTCTGCGTGCAAAGCAGTAATCAAAGCAAAAGGTGGCTACTTTGAAGAACCTAGAATATAAGACATATTTTCAGTTGTTTCACACTTTTTTGTAAAGTGTAATGTATAATTCCACATGTGTTAATTCATAGTTTTGATGCCTTCAGTGTGATTCTACAATTTTCATAGTCATGAAAATACAGAGAAATCTTTGAATGAGAAGGTGTGTCCAAACTTTTGGTCTGTACTGTATATATATATATATATATATATATATATATATATATATATATATATACATACAAACACACATATACATACATGTGTGTGTGTATGTGTGTGTATATATATATATATATATATATATATATATACACACACATACACACACACATACATGTGTGATATATATATATATATACACACACACACACACATATATATATATATATATATATATATACACACACACACACACACACACACACACACACACATACTACACACACACATGCATTTGAACAGCACCTTGGACTATAATGGGTACGTGTTCTATCCGTCAAAAATAAAGATAGAACATGTATGTGAGAAATGGACGACTGAATGAGTCCTTAATATTTTCTACTAATTATTTACCCAATATAGCAAAGTTTAATTTATTTTCATGTTTTAATAGAAGTCTAATCATCAAATTGAAAATAAAAAAATATCTATTCTTTTATAAAACCACTGTGATACAACAGAACCATTAACAGTAACATATCAAAGTAAGACATCTAGGGATAGGTAGATCTCTGATGGCGCTTCCGTTTGAGGAAGGATCCCAATGCGATTGAATTATATCCAATGTAAGTTAATTGTGATTACAACACAATAAAATTAGTTTTTATTTAACAAAAAATTAAAATTAACACAACGTGTTTCAACTCTTATGAGCCTTCATCAGGTGTATATAGGACATCAGTAAGGCATCTATTGACATCTTAGAAAACTGAATCCCAGAGCTTTGCCTTTAAATTTGTACTTTGATTACACTGGTTATTTCAGGAATTCTACATTTGAAAATTGTGTAAAATTACATTAAGTCTGGAATCACACATACAGTTTTCTTTTTAATCAAAGAGATAAACTGATATAAATTAGGAATCTTTTCTGTACATTTTTGGCAAGGAGGATTTTTTATGAGTGTAAGAAGGACTTACTTGTATCTCATGCCGGTCTTACGTGCCGTGCAGTCATCCAAGGATAGCCCGTGCATTTTGAGGAATTCCTCCATGTTCTTGGCGTGAGCCGCCACCTTGACATCACGAATTCTCTGTAGTTCCACCACATCAACCTGATGGACCTGGTTTATTCCCCATTCAGAGTGGTGCCTACTTAGCACACTCTTTAGGCTCCCACTGTATGAAACGGACAGCATTTTGCTGTCTGGTCTTGGAATCTGCGGATTTTCCAGATGGACAGGTTTAGCGGGCACAAGGGACTTTTTGACAGAGGAGACTCTGTAGTCATTGCAGGTTGCTCTCTGAGCAACAAACATTTTTGTAATCTTATGATCAAGTCCAAGAACATAGAATGAGAGCAAAAACCTTCAACAGTCGCTGACTGAAACAGCTGGGACCTCTACTAATTAATGGACCTTTATATATTATCTTTGTCCGGGACACCAAAGAGACATGTACACATTCATGTCATCGGTCATTGGATCCCAAGGGGTAAATGAATCCCGTCTCAAGACCTTAGTCAGGATAACATACTGTGAAACTGATAGGTTTCAACACTAACAAACATAGTAAACTACAGTCACTTAAGAAGCAAAATCAAAAAGGTTGAACTCGTCATGCATAACATAGGGCACTTAGAAAATGCATTTAGCCAGGTAGTCTTTCAAGACATGCAGATTAAACAATGACTAAATTAGTTTACCAAACTGGATTACAGTTCTTAAAAAGCAACCAAGATGAGGGATGCTCAAAATGCCCCATCAGGAAGGCGCATGAAGTTTTATTTAAACGATAGGATGAAAAGTAAAAGGTTCTTGTGCCAAACAACTAACCCAAAAGTTGGTGACCCTATCAGCTAATTTTCCAAAGGGTTCTCCAGAATATAAATGTGTCATCTCTGATAGACCCACAGAAACACGACAATTCTAAAATGCTGCAACATAGTAATATACACACAGAACCATTCCTAACACACGGAAGAAATATTCAGGTTGTGCATTTCCTTAGATTTTTAAGCCTCCAGAACAAACAAGAGTGCCAATGTTTACCCAGAAGATTTGATTGCTGGGTTCTTGGCAGATAGTTTTTCACTACCTAGAAATAAAATACACTTAGGGTTCAGATTACGTTTTAGTACAGGATCATGCTCCAGGGGGGCAAACAGTGGGCACAAGATGACATAATAGATGAGGCGCTGATACCATGCTGCAATAACAGAAAGGGAAAAGTGCAGCTGACCAACAGAAGCCAATGGCCTCGAGAAACACTGCACTCACAAGCTGCTGGCTGTCAGGCTGAGCTCCAGAAATGGCTAAGTGGCACTCTTCTAACCAGAGCAGACTGCTTCTCCAAAACAAGGATCTCATTTATAAAATATCTATTGATTTTAATGTAAAAGGTGGTAAAACTAAGTTATATAAACAGGAGAATCTTTACAAGCAAGTATGTGCACAGCTGAGTACCATTTTACAGTTTGTAGATAGACATATCTACATCCTGTAGTATTATACTCCAGAGCTGCACTCACTATTCTGCTGGTGCAGTCACTGTGTACATACATTACTTATCCCATACTGATCCTGAGTTACATCCTGTGTTATACTCCAGAGCTGCACTCACTATTCTGCTGGTGCAGTCACTGTGTACACACATTACATTACTTATCCTGTACTGATCCTGAGTTACATCCCATATTATACTCCAGAGCTGCACTCACTATTCTGCTGGTGCAGTCACTGTGTACATACATTACATTATTGATCCTGAGTTACATCCTGTATTAAACTCCAGAGCTGCACTCACTATTCTGTTGGTGCAGTCACTGTGTACATACATTACTGATCCTGTACTGATCCTGAGTTACATCCAGTATTATACCCCAGAGCTGCACTCACTATTCTGCTGGTGGAGTCACTGTGTACATACATTACATTACTGATCCTGTACTGATCCTGAGTTATATCCTGTATTATACTCCAGAGCTGCACTCACTATTCTGCTGGTGCAGTCACTGTGTACATACATTACTGATCCTGTACTGATCCTGAGTTACATCCAGTATTATACCCCAGAGCTGCACTCACTATTCTGCTGGTGCAGTCACTGTGTACATACATTACATTACTGATCCTGTACTGATCCGGAGTTATATCCTGTATTATACTCCAGAGCTGCACTCACTATTCTGCTGGTGCAGTCACTGTGTACATACATTACATTACTGATCCTGTACTGATCCTGAGTTACACCTGTATTATACTCCAGAGCTGCACTCACTATTCTGCTGGTGCAGTCACTGTGTACATACATTACATTACTGATCCTGTACTGATCCGGAGTTATATCCTGTATTATACTCCAGAGCTGCACTCACTATTCTGCTGGTGCAGTCACTGTGTACATACATTACATTACTGATCCTGTACTGATCCTGAGTTACACCTGTATTATACTCCAGAGCTGCACTCACTATTCTGCTGGTGCAGTCACTGTGTACATACATTACATTACTGATCCTGTACTGATCCGGAGTTATATCCTGTATTATACTTGCTTGACAAATGCCTTGAGGGGTATAGTTTCCAAAATGGGGATATGGTGAAAAAAACTTTTACAGAAAAATGTGCACTCTGAAAGCCAAATAAGCTCTTTCCCTTCTGAGCCCGCCATGTGCCCAAATAGTGTAATACATGACAGGATACATTTTTTCCTCATTACCTCTTGTAGAAATTTAAAATTTAAGAAATATATAGAAATAAATATAACTTTTCATTTTCACATGCTTACGCTAAATAAATGTGTGAAACACCTGTGGGGTATAAATGTTCACTATATCCTTACGAGAATTTCTTAAAAGGGGTGAAGCATCCGAATGAATGAAGTCATTGCATGAGAGTTTTCTCTGTACTTAAACCTCAGGGGCTCTGCAAATGACATATGGAGAAATGAAACCAATCCAACAAAATTTACACTCCAAAAGTCAAATGGCGCCCCTTCCTACCAGAGCCGTCCTGTACACCCAAGCAAGTATTCCACCAAAGAACTCAGTAGAAGTTAGGTAACAAATTGTGGAGAATTTCGTCTCGTAAAAACTCATGTGACACACCTAATATTTTGATTACTATAAAGGGGTGCACTTTGAAAAGCAGTGTGTTTTGTGTGTGGCTTCTAATATTTCAGACCCACAAAAGGCCCTTGAAAACGCAATCAACCCTCCCACACACCCCCCCAAAAAAAGTTTCTAAAAGTTTCATGACAAGCTGAGGCTAAATTTATAAAGATTTTTTATTATTTTGTCCCCAAATAATAAATGGACAAACATAATGGCAACATAAATTATACATATCAGAAAGGTTAAATTCTTAACTACCGTAGTTTATGTGGTATGAATATCAGTTTTAAAGGCAGACACTAAAAAGTTTACTAAGAGCACAATTTTCCAAAGTTTGGGGAAATTTCAAGTTGTTTTTTTTTAATCTATTAAAGACAAGGAAATTGTTATTGCATCAATCCCAACAAAATCCCAATGGAGCTGATACGGTTTAAGGTATCAATCCTACAAACCCAAAGATTAAACAGGTAAAATTGCAAAAAAATAAGCTTACTGCGCCACAACATTGAGCAGAAATGGGAAAGAGCTCACCACCTAAAACAGATAATGGATAATGTGAATAGATTTCTTGGTTTTGCCCTACAAATGACGAAGCCCCGGAAGAAGTCATTGTAAAGGCGAAACCTGGTTCGATATACATATTCGACGTCTGCCATGAGGTGGACTGCTCCATGCATTCCTCTTCATACGCTGTTTTAATTCATTTTGTGAGTATAATAAATACATTTTCGGTGCTTATCCAGTCTAGTGGATCTACACCATATTCAATTTTCTCAATTAGGTACCTTGTCACCTGGAATTATTCACTTTGCTTCATCTGAATCGTGACAGGGATACTTGCTGTTTCACTACAGATCTTCTACTGGACTGAATCATTTGGAAACCAAAGATTCTGTTCACATTATCCTTTATCTATAATAGGGGCTCGCTCGCTAACATTTCTGCCCAAAGACGTGGCATAGTGGGTTTCATGCAATTTTATTTGTTTATTTTAACTGAAAACATATAATTCTAAATGTACTTTTAGCAAAGTACAATGTGTCATGGAAAAAAAAACAGTCTTAAAACCACTGGGAAATGTAAAGGTATTGGAAAGTTATCTAATATATAAAGTTGAATGTATGTATGTGTGTATGTATGTGGGTATGTTTGTCCGGGATTGGAATCCGCACCGTCGCACTTACGGGCATGAAATTTTGCACGCCCGCACGTCTCGACCCCGAAAGAGTCCTAGGCTATGTTTTGAATCGAAATTTTAACCCCGCGCATTCCAAATCGCCAAACAATTTTGGCCCATTACATAATGGGAGAAAAGCTGATGCTTGTGTGTATGTAACGGCATGGAATCTGCATTTACGGGCATGAAATTTTGCACACCACGTCTCGACCCGGAGCGTCATAGGCTAGGTTTTTGTCGAAATTTACCCCGCGCATCCAATTGGCAAATATTTTGGCCCGGGATGGAATCTGCACCGTTGTACTTACGGGCATGAAATTTTGCATGCCCGCACATCTCAACCCCAGGAGCATCATAGGCTATGTGTTGAATGGAAATTTTAACCCCGCACGTTCCAAATCGCCAAACAATTTTGGCCCTATCTACATAATGGGGAGAAAGCTGAATGCTTGTGTGTATGTCCGGCATAGGAATCTGCATTTACGGGCATGAAATTTTGCACACCCGCAGTCTCGACCCCGGGAGCGTCATAGGCTAGGTTTTTGAGTCGAAATTTTAACCCCGCGCATTCCAAATCGGCAAATAATTTTGGCCCGGGATAGGAATCTGCACCGTTGTACTTACGGGCATGAAATTTTGCATGCCCGCACATCTCAACCCCAGGAGCATCATAGGCTATGTGTTGAATGGAAATTTTAACCCCCGCACGTTCCAAATCGCCAAACAATTTTGGCCCTATCTACATAATGGGGAGAAAGCTGAATGCTTGTGTGTATGTCCGGCATAGGAATCTGCATTTACGGGCATGAAATTTTGCACACCCGCACGTCTCGACCCCGGGAGCGTCATAGGCTAGGTTTTGAGTCGAAATTTTAACCCCGCGCATTCCAAATCGGCAAATAATTTTGGCCCGGGATAGGAATCTGCACCGTTGTACTTACGGGCATGAAATTTTGCATGCCCGCACATCTCAACCCCAGGAGCATCATAGGCTATGTGTTGAATGGAAATTTTAACCCCCGCACGTTCCAAATCGCCAAACTATTTTGGCCCTATCTACATAATGGGGAGAAAGCTGAATGCTTGTGTGTATGTCCGGCATAGGAATCTGCATTTACGGGCATGAAATTTTGCACACCCGCACGTCTCGACCCCGGGAGCGTCATAGGCTAGGTTTTGAGTCGAAATTTTAACCCCGCGCATTCCAAATCGGCAAATAATTTTGGCCCGGGATAGGAATCTGCACCGTTGCACTTACGGGCATGAAATTTTGCATGCCCGCACATCTCAACCCCAGGAGCATCATAGGCTATGTGTTGAATGGAAATTTTAACCCCCGCACGTTCCAAATCGCCAAACTATTTTGGCCCTATCTACATAATGGGGAGAAAGCTGAATACTTGTATATAGATATAATCATTACAATTTGTTATAACTAACCGTAGTTAGGTACTATGCCCGGGCAGCGCCGGGCTCTTCAGCTAGTTGTTACATAAAGTGACAAAAAAAAACTGTTTGAATTTTCCAGCACAAAACCAGAGTTTTGGTTTTGTCAGGATTATTTTATATGGATTAACGTTTAGAGATTGACATGCCTGACTTGCCAGTGTAAGGAGACTTACAGGCTGTGCAATTCTCCTCTGGGAAATTAAACTGCCTCCTTAGAGAGGAAGAGAGCTAGAACTCTCGTGCCACCTATTGGAAGTAGCAATTCTAAAAGTCAATATCAACCCTTTAACGAGCCTTGCCACGTGACTTAGGCTCCCGTCACACTCTTCAATGTCCCAGCGATCCCACCAACGATCCGACCTGGATGGGATCACTGGGACATCGTTAGCTGATCGCTGGTGAGCTGTCACATGGGCAGACTCACCAGTGATCAGGACCAGCGAGTACGCTGGTATCCAATGTACACATTGGGTAACTAAGGGCTGTGCGGCGCCTAGTTACCCGATATGTACCCTAGATACGGGCTCCCAGCTTCTGCTGTAGAGCGCTGGGAGGCGGTATCCAATGTACACATCGGGTAACTAAGGGCTGCGCGGAGCCTAGTTACCCGATATGTACCCTAGATACCGGCTCCCAGCTTCTGCTGTAGAGCGCTGGGAGGCGGTATCCAATGTACACATCGGGTAACTAAGGGCTGCGCGGCGCCTAGTTACCCGATATGTACCCTGGATAACGGCTCTCAGCGCTCTACAGCAGAAGCAAGGAGCCGGTATCTAGGTTACATATCGGGTAACTAGGTGCCGCGCAGCCCTTAGTTACCCTATGTGTACATTGGAAACCAGCTCGCTGATCGTTGGTCTCCCGCTGTCACACGCAGCGATGCACGCTGGCCAGCGGGAGACCAACGATGAAAAAATGGTCCAGGACATTCAACGACGATCAGCGATACCCAGCAGGGGGGCTGGTCGTTGCTGCATTTCACACTAAGCAAGATCGCTGGCTAGGTCGCTGTTGCGTCACAAAATCGGTGACACTTCAGCGATCTCGCTAGCGATCTCGCTTAGTGTGACGGGGGCTTTAGGATAAAAGCCAAATCAGATTCTCAATTTGCAGACAAGTGTTTCAGGGTGTTGTCCCTCCTCAGTGCAAAACAAGAGCTCTGATTCGGCTATATAACAGGCCTCCGACTGGGTTCTAAGGGGAAACGTTTCTCGATGGGGAGAGTGACATGCCTGACCTGCATACTTTATTGACAACACGCCTGGAGTGGTGATGTTACAACTACAGCATGTGACCGCTGCAGTCAATCAGTGAGCTTAAACTCTGCATCACTGATCAGCCCAGTGACTATCTGCAGTGGTCAAATGCTGTACTGATGATGTCACCACTGCGACTGTCATCGAAGCCAGGGGGTAGCAGTTAAGAAGCAGCTTTGGAATGGCAGTGGGTAAGTAAGCCTCACTAGTAATTTTAGATAAAGCAAGCCTATGGAATAAAACAAATTAAACCCCTTGTAAGATGAAATAATTTCTGCTTCATCTTGTTAAGATCTTTTAAAGTGCTACATTTACACAAGAGGGAAGCTCCGCGCCACCGTCCTCAGTCTGCTGAACGCATCTCGGAATCCATTACCATCTTCAAATGGCGCTGGCTAATTTGTGGTGTAAGATAAGCGCAGAGAAGCATTTAGCATGTGTTCCTTGGCTTCACCTTACGAAGATCAATAGCCATTAACCTGCAGGAGGTTCCTGTAAGGATTACACCGATTTCCCGGAACAGCTCCACATTGCACTAGAAGACAGCAGCAAACTTAACCGTTACGCTGCCAGTGTATACGGCATGGCTTTTATATATGCGTTTAGGGGAAAACATCGAGCAAGAGATCGACAGACATACATTAGGGGCCAATTCATCAATGCTATTTCAGGAAACGTTTCGCCGCTTTTCTTTTTTTGTTCGTCAATGTTGGCTTAGCCAATTTTAGTAGCAATTTATTTTGTGCAAATGACTCCAACTCCTTGAGCATTATTTTTTTTTATTTTGCACAGGGCTCATTCAGACGTCTGATTTTTGTGTACGAATGCAATTAAAGTTTTTAAAGGATAGCACTCGTACTTATGATATACTATGGGGTCAGTCACAGGTCCCATTTTTTCCTGAGAACAAGCAGTCTGTAGAAAATATTGGAGACATGTCTGATTTTTAGCCGAGGATCAGATCAAAATCAGAAATGCAAATCAATGGGTGCATGAAGGAAAAAAAAATAAAAATCGGACTGCACTCGGATGACATCTAAGTGTGGTCCAATTTTCCTTGATTCTTGGAATGGAAGGAGGAGGATATTTTCTCATCGTACAAGAAAATCAGAGGACACTTGGACCACACTCTGATCAGAAAAATCGGTCCAATTTTCGAGGATGCAAGAAAAGATAAAGGACATTTGAATGAGGGGAAAAAACTACGTCAATTTCAGTGGGACAATCTTATGTGGTGTCTGTCAGCAACTTACAGGTTAGCCGATCAAATGCATTTTAAAGGGATTTCTCTCATGTTGCCATCTTCAGGAGCTCACCGCTTCTCTGCCTCCCTGCTTCCCACTTGCCGGGGGAGTGGTGCGCTCTAAAGGTTGACATTTCAGGCTGATGGCATGGCTGACCTTCAGGGCCGAACTGCTTGCTGTCTGATGCTGGAGTACAGGGGCACTGAGGCTGTCTGGATCCACTGATCAGGCCAGCTTCAGAGCGGGACCTCCAGAGGTGGCCGGTAACCTTGGCAATGAGCAGTGAACTGTAGAACTAAAAATCTCTCTGTTATTGAGAACGGAAAGGAATTTTAACAAGAGGTAAATTGCAAAGTTGCTTATTTTCACAATTAGATTAATCTATGTCCTGAAATACTCTGCACTGCTGTCATCATTCTCTCACTCTAAAATTGCCCATACACATTAGATCATTAGATAACTGTTGAGTGAATTGTTCCACTGACATCTTTCGTTCCAGACTCCCCCACACTGAGAAACTCTCTTCCAGCGCTCCTGTGTTTGCTATGAGAGCTGCTGCCAGACATCTCTGGCAGAGGCTTATCACGGCCAATTAAATATCAACCATCCGATCCTTATCATAATCGGTCAGGGAACAGTCAGGAAGCCCCATACACATAAAATGGTCAGGTATCCAGGTTAAATTGGGTGGGTTCTGCCAACTTTTATCAAATGTGCATGTGGGGCCTTATAAGGGATTGTCCACCCGGGTGAAATCTTAAGCATGCGCTGCTGAATACTAAGGTGACACGACTATTTTCTCTCAGCCGAGAGTGAGATCCCGTTTTATTGGATGTGGGGAAGATGCAAAAAAAAAAAAAAAAACATTTCTCCATCTTCTCCATTCTGTCAGTCTGTGGAAATTGGACATCAGAGTGGGGTCTGATTTTCTTTGGACAGACCCACTGACCTGAATGGCCGAGTGCGCTCCGATTTATGGATGCAAATTGTGCATGATCTGATTTTTGGATAGACTTGGTCCAAGGAAAAAAAAAATGATTATGTGCACGGCTCCATAGAACAACATTGGTCCGAGTGTGATCTGATGTTTTCTATCCTGGTAATGCTGGTTGCAGTGGTTGTCACATGACCACAATTATTTGATTGCATATGTGCAATGTTTTATTAAGCAACGTGTCAGACTCTAGCGGGCATCTGATCTCAAGTCTGCAAATCAAATATTGCGGTCACTTGGGGACCACTGGAATTGGCAAGTGGAGCTGAATTCTCTTGCTATGTGCATCCAACACCAGGATGGACAACCCCTCCAAGTCTGTGACCTCCTCTTACATTCTGACTTCATGCTTCTTCACAAGAATGGAGAGCTCACAACCATGGATAAGATCACCACACTTGGCCCACTGTGCTGCTGAAAACAGCTGACATTAAAAAAAAAGGTCTTAACAGAGTAGGAAGAGTATGAGATCATACAGACAAAGGCCTGTGTGATGCATCTCTCAACCCTACTAGAAATGAGCAATTTGTTCGGATTCGAATATTGTTTTCACAATATTCATTGAACACAGCCGAACGTCAGAGTCAATGGGAGTAGAAATTACCGAATATGTTTGGAACCGATAATAAAACATACATTCGGCACGAACAGTGTTCGAATATGGCCCGAATATGTCAAAATCAGATTCGGGGCCAAAATCCGAACAAATTCGCTAATCTCTAAACCCAACCAACAATCCTTGACTATCTATCTGCAATTAAGAGTTAAATGGACAGAAAGGGTTAATTCTGCGCCATCAGTGGATCAAGGATGAGATGTAACTGGTATATAGAAACGCGGTTAATTCATCAACGTGTTTCGAAGTTCAAAACGTCTTCACCCGGACAAACCACAATGACTCCACCATAGACATGAACACTTATTCCGAACGTTTGGGCACTTTTAATAGGGAATGGAGGAAAAAAAAAAAAAGGAGACCAGAGGGTGCACTAAATTTACTACATATTTCCGCCTCTTTTTACTCCTACCTACTACTATACACCATGCATGTGGCAAAGTGAGAAACAAAAATGTGCCAGTGGCTAGTAGGTTGGAGCACATGCTATGCCCCTGCACCGCTGAGGGACGGCGCACTTTCCCATCTCTCATGCACTCAATCATCTTATAACACTATTAACAGTCCCCAACCGTCCAGAGTCCAGCACTACAAATACCAAAAAGTCTCCAGTCCACATAAAAAATCCAAAACTATAGAGCCAACGCGTTTCAGACTGCTCAATGTCAGCAAAAGCATTTCCTCCGATGACCACAGTGGATGGACTTTGCAAATAGCAAAAGCTGCAGGAAATGTAGAGCAATATTTAATAATTCATACGAGCTCAGCATAATCACAATCCAATCATCATCAAAAAAAGAGAGAATTCAAGAGGAACAATCACTGGGGAGCTAGTATAGAATCGCTGTCATCAAATATTTTTTTCATATGTCCTAACATTATACACACAATGTAATATTGTATACATGAAACATCACATTCTGGTGTCAAAACCTTCAGAATATACAGAGATCAGCGGCGTTAAATAAACTGCTAATCTCTGCCAGCAGTAGAGGTCGGATCACAGGTCAGTATGCCAGAAAACTATTCTTCTGTCTCAAGTATTTCTTCTTCCTGCATAAATAGGTTCTTCACCAGCAGTAATGTGCACTGTACCTAAACTATTGCAGAACCTCACAATGCACACCTCAGTTGCTGCAGAACCTCATACCACAAACCTCAGCTACTGCAGAACCTCATACCACACACCTCAGCTACTGCAGAACCTCATACCACACACCTCAGCTTCTGCAGAACTTCATACCACACACCTCAGCTGCTGCAGAACCTCATACCACACAACTCTGCTGCTTGCTGCAGAAACCTCATACCACACACCTCAGCTGCTGCAGAACCTCATACCACACACCTCAGCTGTGCAGAACCTATTACACACCTCAGCTGGTACAGAACCTCATAATACACACGTGGGCTGCTGCAGATCATTATAATACACACCTCAGCTGTTGCAGAACCTCATAATACACACCTCAGCTGTTGCAGAACCTCATAATACACACCTCAGCTTTGCAGAACTTCATACCACACACCTCAGCTGCTGCAGAACCTCATACCACAACTCTCTGCTGCTGCAGAACCTCATACCAACACCTCAGCTGCTGCAGAACCTCATACCACACACCTCAGCTGCTGCAGAACTATTACACACCTCAGCTGTGACAGAACCTCATATACACACGTGGCTGCTGCAGATCATTATAATACACACCTCAGCTGTTGCAGAACCTCATAATACACACCTCAGCTGTTGCAGAACCTCATAATACACACCTCAGCTGTTGCAGAACCTCATAATACACACCTCAGCAGTTGTATATCTTCATAATACACACCTCAGCTGCTGCAGAACCTCATAATATGCACCTAAGCTGCTGCAAAACCTCATACCAAACACCTCAGCTTCTGCAGAACTTCATACCACACACCTCAGCTTCTGCAGAACTTCATACCACACACCTCAGCTGCTGCAGAACCTCATACCACACCTCAGCTGCTGCAGAACCTCATACCACACACCTCAGCTGGTGCAGAACCTCATACCACACACCTCAGCTGGTGCAGAACCTCATAATACACACGTGAGCTGCTGCAGATCATCATAATACACACCTCAGCTGTTGCAGAACCTCATAATACACACCTCAGCTGCTGTAGAACCTCATAATATGCACCTAAGCTGCTGCAGAACCTCATACCACACAACTCAACTGCTGCAAAACCTCATACCAAACACCTCAGCTGGTGCAGAACCTCATAATACACACCTCAGCAGCTGCAGATCCTCATGATACTCCTCAGCTGTTGCAGATCATCATAATACACACCTCAGCTGCAGGTATGCTGCACTTTATGAGAAAGAAGGAGAGGTTCTGCAGCAGCTATGGGGTGTATAAGGACAAATACACTCATAAGTCTGCATCTCCTATAACTGGGCACTTTGACTCTGTAGCCACAACCCTTCACATTTGATGATTGAGACGCTGCTAACTTAGACATAATTATGCTTTTATTCTGCAGATTCACCAAAGTGATGCAAAAAATAAAATGCAAAGCCAGAAAGAGGATCTTCAGCATGCAAAAAGCCGAACAGCATAAGGGAGAGGACAAATGCCAGCACTGTATTCTTCTGACCACAAGTCTCAACATCAGAGCCAATAGTCGGCACATCTAGAGACATCGGACGTCTTCCTTTGCTAATCTTGAGTCTTATAGTATGAAGATTACAGTAAAAAGGAACCATTCGTACTGCAGGAAAGCATGGATGTCTACAAAGTGACTGCAGCCCATATCTTTGTTACTGTTCTCTGGAATAACACTCAGGCTTGGGGGTGGCCATGGTTCCACACATTCTCCTGCACACAAAGCTGCAGATAATGCTATGGTGTCACCAAGAGTTGGGTCCTGTGGGAAAACTTAGATCTGATACTTTATATCTTTCTACCTCTACATCCATCTCATATATAGATCTATAGGATAGATAGGAGCTAAGTTATTATATATAAGTAGTCAGACATAATGGATAGACAAGATAAACTGAGAGATGAGAAAGAGAATAATACATAAACAGGACAAAAGAAAAGAAAGAAAAAAACAAAAGAAGGAAAGTAAGAAAAAATGAGAAAGGGGAAAAAAAAAAATGAGAAATAAAAATAGAAAAAAGAATAAATAGAAAGGTATAGAAAAAAAAGAAAGTGAAAAATAGAAAGAGAAAAAGATAAATATAAAGAGGCAAAAAAGAAAAGCGAAAAAGAGGAAGAGAAAGAGGGTAAAGGAAGAGAAAAATATACAGAAAAAGAGAAAAGGAGGAAAATAAGAGAAAGAAAAGTTGAAAAAGACAAGGAGAAAAAAAAAAGAGAAAAGACAGATTGAAAGAAAATAAGAGAAAAAGCAAAAATAGAGAAAGATATGAAGAATGATAAAGAAAATAAAAAGACAGAAGAAAAAAAGATACGATTGAAAGAAAATGAGAAAAAAGCAAAAATAGGAAAAGAAAGATAGGAAGAAAGATAAAGAAAAAAAAGACACAAGAAAAACAGATAGGATGAATACATTGGTAAGTATATTTGAGGATGACAGAAGATGGATACTTTTTCAACTTCATCCACACTTCCCAAAAAAATAAATGAAAATAGTAAAATATTTACTGGATCCTGTAAATCCCAGAAGTTTATTCCACATAAGGAAAAGCAAAGATCCCCCAACAAATTCAAAGATTTGAGGAGGGAAAAAAAAAAAAAAAAAAGGAAATGAAGCACCTGGCGAGTCGTGTGATCGGTAACTTAAACACTTACCCGTTGTCTTGGTATTCTCCTCATTAAGGCCGGCACGGTGGTAGTTTATAGGAGGCCGGCAGGAAGATGGACGTGGTGTGTGAACAATCCTGCTCCTCTATGGGAGTGTCACTTACGCTTCCGAAGCTTAAAGCAATTGGTTTATAAAACAATTCCCTCAAGATCGCAGTGTTGAAACAGAAATCCATTAGTCCTGTTAGAGCCAGAAGTACGAGGAGGCTTTTGCTTTGGTGAAGTGCAAGTTGAATTATGCAAGACCCTATAGTTGGTAATGGCTGGGATCTGCTTACTGTCCACTAAGGGTTTTGGCGCCCAGCAGCGCTTTCATGGCAGAACACTGTAAAGAACGGTCATCCATGGTGTAAGTGTGAAGCTGGGTCCTACATACAGAGTTCCTGAACGACCTGTATTTATATTACGGCCGGGCTGTAAAAGTTGTCATCTTCGACAAGAATGCCGTAAGTTAAAACTACAAATTGGAATGAATGACTTTTCAACTACAGAAGTCGACAAAGACAATAAAAAAAACGACAAATCAACTTTTCACAACTGTCTGCCATAGGTCAGCATCTGTCATGTCTGTTCGTGTAAAGAAAATGATCCAGTGGTCAAAAATTATTTTCATTTATTAATTTTTTTAGTCATCCAAACCCTCAAGTGTGTAGTCATATTATAGGGAATGTGTGACCAGAGAAATGTCCTATTGTTAAAATCAGGTTACTTTATTTTATACACACACAATCACAATCTTTGATAAAAATTAAATGATTAATCTTGCAATTATCACACTGGCCACTAGGGCTATTTTAGACTCCTACATCCTTTCAGGAATACTTTTCAGCAGCCTCATTATCAATACAGACAGGATTACCATGACAGGTAACATAGCTTATAACCATTTATCCACCAATCACAATAATAGATATCACAGCTCTCCATTTACAAGGAATTTCGCACACACTCATTAGATGCTTCAGTACAAAAGTTAGGTTCAGAGTCAGTCTATTGCTGCTAATGTACGTGTGCATTTCCTGAAACAACAGCAATGAGAGTCTAGAATAGTCCCAGTGGCCCGTGTGAAAATTGCAAGATTACAAATTTTAATACAGATTGTGAAATGAGAAAAAAATGTAACCTGCCAAAAAGTATTTTAAAAATACATAAAAAAACAGAACCTGATATAAACAAAAAGTAATTTTTTGAAGACCCATTCCCTTTAAACAGCATCTGAGACAGAGCTGAAAGACAATTTTATTATATGGAATAGGACTGTTTTATTTTATTTAGAAAGATCATTAAGGTAGCAGCGGCCATACACCTACAATAGCAGCTGGTCCAATGTATCCCTTCTGAGCCGCATACATGCACGCTCAGCTCTGCCAAGCATACATGTGTACTCAATAGAAAGAAGGGACTAAAGTTGCTGCCTCTGTGGTGGTAACTTATCTCAAGTGGGTGAAAAAGGATAAGGCATGGTAAAAATCTGATATGCCCAATCCTTCCTTTGTCATAACATCTGCTGCCTGGGGCAACTTTGGTCACGTTCAGAAGTGAATTGAGTGAGACCGATTTCAAGAACTAAATTTGGTCTAATAAGGAGGAAAATCTTTGAGTAGAAACTCATCTTATTCTTGCCTCATGTCCTTCTTGAAATATACAGAGGCTTGCAAAAGTATTCACTCTCCCTTGGCTTTTTACCTACCATATTTTGCTACATTACAACCTGTGTTTAAATATTTTTTAATGCAACTTGTGTGTGATGCGTCAGCACTAAATAGTCTAAGATGGTGAAGTGAAGAGAGAACAGAGGCGTAACCTAAATTGATGTGATCAAATAACTAAAAATTTCCATGTGCATATATATTCAATCCCTAAAATTTTCTGGTGCAAGCAATTCCTTTCACATGTTTAGTGACAGGACATCCATCTGTGTGCAATATAAGTTTCACATGGTCTGTCAGTATACCGTATTTTTCGCTTTATAAGATGCACCTGATTATAAGACGCATTTAGATTTTAGAGAGGAAAATAAGAAAAAAAAAATATTTTGAGCCAAATAGTGTGCAAAAACCTTTAATAAAATACAAAAATATTATCTCTGGATGACGCTCTGTTATGGGGGATCTGTGAATTACAGTACAGTGCCTGCAGTACCGTATATTGTGACTACCACTCCCCTCATCCTCAGGAATACACCCACTTACTGTATACAGTCATGGCCAAAAGTTTTGAGAATGACACAAATATTAATTTTTACAAAGTCTACTGCTTCACTTTTTCTAATGGCAATTTGCATATACTCCAGAATGTTATAAAGAGTGATCAGCTTAACAGCAATTACTTGCAAAGTCAATATTTGGCTAGAAAATGAACTTTATCCCCCAAAACACATTTCAACATCATTGCAGCCCTGCCTTAAAAGGACCAGCTAACCTCTTTTCAGTGATTGCTCCATTAACACAGGTGTGGGTGTTGATGAGGACATGGCTGGAGATCAATCTGTCATGATTAAGTAAGAATGACACCACTGGACACTTTAAAAGGAGGCTGGTGCTTGGCATCATTGTTTCTCTTCTGTTAACCATGGTTATCTCTAAAGAAACACGTGCAGTCATCATTGCAATGTGCAAAAATGGCCTAACAGGGAAGAGTATTGCAGCTAGAAAGATTGCACCTCAGTCAACAATCTATTGCATCATCAAGAACTTCAAGGAGAGAGGTTCCATTGTTACCAAAAAGGCTCCAGGGCGCCCAAGAAAGACCAGCAAGCGCCAGGACCGTCTCTTAAAAGTGTTTCAGCTGCGGGATCAGGCTACCAGCAGTGCAGAGCTTGCTCAGGAATGGCAGCAGGCAGGTGTGAGTGCATCTGCACGCACTGTGAGGCGGAGACTCTTGGAGCAAGGCATGGTCTCAAGGAGGGCAGCAAAGAAGCCACTTCTCTCCAGAAAAAACATCATGTACAGACTGATATTCTGCAAAAGGTACAGGCAGTGGACTGCTGAGGACTGGGGTAAAGTTATTTTCTCTAATGAATCCCCTTTTCGATTGTTTGGGACATCAGGAAAACGCCTCATTCGGAGAAGACAAGGTGAGCGCTACCAACAGTCTTGTCTCATGCCAACTGTTAAGCATCCTGAAACCATTCATGTGTGGGGTTGCTTCTCAGCCAAGGGAATCGGCTCTCTCACAGTCTTGCCTAAAAACACAGCCATGAATAAAGAATGGTACCAGAATGTCCTCCAAGAGCAACTTCTCCCAACCCTCCAAGAGCAGTTTGGCGATCAACAATGCCTTTTCCAGCATGATGGAGCACCTTGCCATAAAGCAAAGGTGATGATAACTAAATGGCTCAGGGAACAAAACATAGAGGTTTTGGGTCCATGGCCTGGAAACTCCCCAGATCTTAATCCCATTGAGAACTTGTGGTCAATCATCAAGAGACAGGTGGACAAACAAAAACCTAAAAATTCTGACAAAATGAAAGCATTGATTGTGCAAGAATGGACTGTTATCAGTCAGGATTTGGTCCAGAAGTTGATTGAGAGCATGCCAGGGAGAATTGCAGAGGTCCTGAAGAAGAAGGGTCAACACTGCAAATATTGACTTGCTGCATTAACTCATTCTAACTGTAATATAAGCTTTTGTTACTCATATGTTTGCAATTATTATATTTCTGTCTGTGATAAAAACATCTGTCAAACACACATAAAAACCAGAGGGCAGCAGATCATGTGAAAATATAATATTTGTGTCATTCTCAAAACTTTTGGCCATGACTGTACATGGACGTATTCTGAAAGATGAGGGAGGTGGTAGTCACAGTTGCAATAAACACTTTGGCCACTACATTACAGTGTATATTTACACCAAATATGGCGAGAACCCCCATCATCCTTCAGAATATACCCATTGATACAGTATATTCTGAAGGATGATGGGGGTTTGCTCACCTTTCCTAAAAGGATCTCGGACTTGTGAGTACCGTAGTTGCAACATGTGTGCAGGGACAGATATGTGATTGGTGGAGGCAGCTCAGCAACAGTTCACCCAACAATCACTATCCATCCCTGCAGAGGAGGAGGAAAACCACTTTTCTCTCCATCCTCAGCTTTATGCTGATGACACTCAGATCTACCTCTCTGGCCCAGACGTCACCTCTGCTGTCCAGAATCCCTGAGTGTCTATCAGCCATATCCTCCTTCTTCTCCTCCCGCTTCCTCAAACTCAATATGGACAAATCTGAACTCATCATCTTTCCCCCATTTCACAGATCTTCTTTACCTGACCTATCTATCACGATTAACGACATAACGCTCTCCCCCGTACCGCTGCCTCGGAGTAACCCTTGACTCTGCCCTGTCCTTCAAACCGCACATCCAAGCTTTCCACCTCGTCGCCTCCATCTCAAAAATATTTCCGGAATCTGTACTTTCCTCAACCCTCAATCTACTAAAATGATTGTGCATGCCCTCATCATCTCCCACCTCGACTACTGCAACATCCTTCTCTGTGGCCTCCCTGCTCACACCCTCGCACCCCTCCAGTCCATCCTTAACTCAGCTGCCTGACCAATTCATCTCTCTCCTCGCTACTCCTCCGCTTCTCCCCTCTCCAGATCTCTTCACTGGCTCCCATTCCCTCAGCGTATCTAGTTCCAGTTGAACTAATCTCCCGATATCTTCCCTCACGTTATCTCCGGTCCTCCCAAGACCTCCTCTCCTCCACACTTATTCGCTCCTCACCCAACCGCCACCAAGACTTCTCCCGAATATCCCCCCATCCTCTGAAATTCTTCGCCCCAACACGTCCGACTATCAACCACATTCGGATCCTTCAGACGGAACCTGAAAACCCACCTCTTCAGGAAAGCTTGCAGCCTGCAATAACCATTCTGCCGCCTCACCACTACCGAGATATCACCTCAACCAGCACCAGATAAAATAGCAGAGCCCCATACCCTAGAACAATGGAGTCATATACTTTACCTAATGTGGTCGGAGTAGTCCAGGCACCCACCACACCCGATGCGTGTTTCACATTGAAATGCTTCGTCCAGGGTGTGGTGGGTGCCTGGACTACTCTGACCTCATTAGGTAAAGTATATGACTCCATTGTTCTAGGGCAGTGGTCCCCAACCTTTTTTGCACCAGGGACCGGCTTCAAGAAAGACCATTCTTCCATGGCCCGGCAGGGCGGAGATGGAGGTGTGGCAGGGGTGGGGCTTGGTCATAAGGGGGCGGGGCTATGGACGGGGTTGAAGTTTAGTAGTAGTGCATACTCCTCAATTAATTATAACATTTATAATGTGAATGTGACTCCCTTGTATACAAGGCTCCGCTCCCACCCTTGTATGCATGGCTCCGCTCCCACCCTTGTTTATATGGCTCCGCTCCCACCCTCCCATCCTGTATACATGGCTCCGCTCCCAACCTCCCATCCTGTATATATGGCTCCGCTCCCCCCTCCCATCCTGTATACATGGCTCCGCTCCCCCGTCCTCCCATCCTGTATACATGGCTCCGCTCCCCCGTCCTCCATCCTGTATACATGGCTCCGCTCCCCCGTCCTCCCATCCTGTATACATGGCTCCGCTCCCCCGTCCTCCCCCCCATCATACATGGCTCCGCTCCCCCGTCCTCCCCCCCATCATACTTACCCTCCTCGCTCCGTCGCTGAACTTCCCTGCGTCCCTCTCGGCCGTGGCAGCTTCCTCCTGTGCGCAGCGGTGACGTAATACCGCTCATTAAGGGCATGAATATGGATGCCACGCCTATGGGAGTGGCGTCACATCCATATTCATTACCTTAATGAGCGGTATTACTCACCGCTGCGCACAGGAGGAAGCTGCCGCGGCCGACAGGGATGCAGCGACGGAAGGTAAGTATCGATGTCTTGAAGCCGGCGGCTGCAGCTGTCACTACAGTACTGCAGCCGCCGGCTCCAAGTGTGTACAGCGTTCTGTGCCGTGGCTCCGCGGCCCGGCAACAGAACTGCTACGGCCCGGTAATGGGCCACGGACCGGCGGTTGGGGACCCCTGTTCTAGGGTATGGAGTTCTGTTATTTTATCACATACTTTGGACCCTTATTGGTATTTTGATAAATACACTTGTATTGTTATATAATTTAAATTTATACCGGTGTCCATTATTAGGTTAATGTTATGTATTTTTTGCCTTCCCCAAATTACTGTGTTATGATAGTTTACATATCTATATTGTTACTGTTCTGTTAGTCATATACATACATTATATTTATATGGAGTCCAGGTGACCCACCTCTTGTTTTTCTTTGTGGTGCTCACTGGTTTATTTTTAGCACGCTTTTATATCTTAAATATATTTGCTTATTTTATTATACATCTAATAAAGTATTTTTGCATTTTATTGGGGTTTTACTGGATTTTTTTTGGTGTTATGTATTGATTTTTCAATATTATAGGTGTATTTAAAGGGAATCTGTCACCCCACTTTTGCGATATCAGATAAAGATATCACTGAATTGTGCGTCCCATAAGTAATCTATAGGTACTTATCATATCTTCTGACACCCCAGTTTTCATGTCAAAATACCTTTGTAAAGTTCGTTTTTCAGTATGCAAATACATGCGGTCTGGTCCGATGGGCGGCGTTTATTCTCATTCCCCCACCACCTCCATTCTTGCCCTACGCGCTTCTTTTCTTCTGTTCACGTCGGGCTTCCGCACTTGCGCTTTGAAAAAGCCCCTCGCGCGTGCGCAGTGGGCAAAGCATAAAATCATTACTGCGCATGCGCTACTATTTGGCCTGACTTTCCTTGTCCCGGAAGTCATCCAAGGCAAGCAGTCATTTTCTGGACGCCGGAAATACTGGCACATGCGCAGACCTGATTTTCTACTTTGCCCACTATTGGGCAAAGCACACTGAGCATGTGCGAGGGCACTTTTGAACGCGCAAGAGTGGAAACAGTATGCCGTCTGTGATATTCACAGACGAAGATAAGTGGAACGGGGGGATGAGAATAAACGCCGCCCATCAGACCGGACCGCATGTATTTGCATACTGAGAAGGAAATTAGACCTATTTCCAGGTAGTCCCTCAGGACAGCACCATGGAGGACGTCCTCCCTTGACCTATAGCGGGACAGGATCACAGAGAGGTTAAAAGGCCCCTCCCACCTTCACCCTCCAGTGTTTTTTCAAAGTACCACCGAAGGATGGCAGGAAATGGTCTAAACGCGCCCTTACAAACGCGTATGTAAGAAACCATTGAACAACTTCTTCTTTATCTCTAGCCTTGGCAACTCGACGGACCATCCGCCGAAGATTGATCCCTTGCAATCCTAAAGAGAAACATAAGGGAGGGAATTAAGGGTGCTGTCCTGAGGGACTACCTGGAAATAGAATTACCGGTAGGTCTAATTTCCTTTTCCCATTACGTCCCTCAGGACAGCACCATGGAGAATACCAAAGCAATATCCCAGGGTGGGTACAGAAGCTCAAGGACCAAAGTCCCAGGCAAGAACCAGGTTAGATATAGAAATGATCTGAAAGATCAAAAAGAAATATAGATATCTAAAGAAATTCGTAAAGATAATCACAGTAGTGAGTGTCCGAAATATGTCTATAATGGCCAATTCCAGTATGAATGTGGTAAACAAGATATGCCGCAGAGGCGTCTCATACAACCGTCCCCTGTAGGGACAGGAAAAACACTGGAGGGTGGAGGTGGGAGGGGCCTTTTAACCTCTCTGTGATCCTGTCCCGCTATAGGTCAAGGGAGGACGTCCTCCATGGTGCTGTCCTGAGGGACGTAATGGGAAAAATTAACTTTACAAAGGTGTTTTGACATGAAAACTGGGGTGTCAGGAGATATGATAGGTACCTATAGATTACTTATGGGACGCACTATTTAGTGAGATCTTTATATGATATCGCAAAAATGGGGTGACAGATTCCCTTTAACTAAAGAAATGAATGAAAAACCCGGCATATGTTCCCCCGTATTTTCTATAACCAGTCAGGCAAAACTCACAGCTGGGAGCTGCAACCCTCAGCTGTCAGCAAGGTTGGTTATCAAGAACAGAGGGGTCCCCATGCCTTATTTTTAATTAATTAAAAAAATAATGAAAAGAAATGGCGTGGGGTCCCCCCATTTTTGACAACCAGCCTTGCTAAAGCTCACAGCTGGGGGGGCTGGTATTCTCAAGCTGGTAAGGGGCCATTGATATAAGCCCACTCCAGCCTAAAAAGCAGCCCGCAGCTGCTCAGAAAAGGTGCATCTATTAGATGTGCCAATTCTGGTTATTTGCTCGGCTCTTCCCACTTGCCCTGTAGCGGTGGCAAGAGGGGTTCATATTTGAGTGGTTGCTGTCACCTTTGTATTGTCAGGTGACATCAAGCCCACGGCTTAGTAATGGAGAGGCGTCTATAAGACACCTATCCATTACGAATCCTATAGTTATATGGGAAATAAAGTTATAGCCAGAATAAAGTCCTTTATTAGAAATAAGACTAAACACAGGCTTACTTATTTATTTAAAAATAACAAACACAGTTATACTCCACTAAACGCCTATTCCACTGAAGCCCTTGTTCTCCTGTAATAAACCAAAAATGAAAAAACAACATACCCTACCTGTCTGTTATTCAGTCCCATGCAGTAATCCATGTCTGGGGGAGAAACAGTTTTCAACCTGGACGGTGCCAAGATGCACCATCCAGGCTAAGAACCACTGGTGACTGGGCTGCTGCGAGCATAGCATCTTTGACCAGCGGTGACATCATCGAGGCTGGGCGCTCCATCTGCGCCGAATCCGCGGCCATTTTCCTACAGACATTGCATAGAGGCAGGCACAAATGATGTCTCGGCTTTCCTCCATCTGCGTTTGCGTCGAGTGGAACGTCGGACCCTGGAAGAAGAATGCAGACCTGGCTCGCCGCTGTACTACCACTGCTGGGCCACCGCTCACCACCGTACCACCACCGTAGGACCACCGCACACCGCAGGACCACCTCCGTGCACACAATCGCTGATTATCTCGCAGCAGCTCATTCATCAGTGTTCTCAGCCTGGACGGTCACATCTATGGCACTGTCCAGATTGAAAAATATTAATTCCCAGACATGGATTACAGAGTAGGACAGAAGGTTGGACAGGTAGGATATTGTGATTTTTTTTATTTATTACAGGAGATGAGGGATTCAATGGAATGGCCCTTAGGTGAGGGATAACCGCCTTTGTTTTTTTTTAAATAAAAAAAAGGAAAAGTGTGGGTTTGTTTTGATTTCAAATAAAGGACTTTAATCGGCTGTGTGTTTATTTACATACTATAGGATTAGTAATGGATAAGTGCCTTATAGACCCTCTCCATTACTAATCTGTGGGCTTGAATATTC
>JARQOD010000003.1:359010417-359083864 GCA_033576555.1 Oophaga sylvatica | reverse complement strand
GCTCTCTGTTCCCTCAGGCCTGTGAGCACACGGGCTAGGGCAATGTCCAGCCCGGAGGCTCGGTCTGGAGCCACACACACAGGAGGCCTTCTACCTCCAAAGTCACAGACCATGTGCTAAACCACAGCCTCCATTATGTAGTCTGTAACCACACCCACAGGTGAGGTACATATCACATGGGCTGGTCACATGATCGTGACATCACTACAGGTCCTCAAACACCTGCAGGTCCTGCAGGGAAAAGGGGGTACGATGAGCACCCCCTCATCTCTCATAGCTACCCACAACCCGGACGCAGGAGCACTAAACAACATCTTACTGCTTACGTGCACTAAAGACAAATACTCCGGGTTACATCACAGGAAGCAGCCATCCCTGTGACACATACCTCCCACTGATTATGTGGCCATTGGCCTCCTTACACATTAAAAAAACGCCACATTGCACCACACAATGTCTAGGAGACTGATGCTTTAAGCATACCTCCCAACTTTTGAAGATGGGAAAGAGGGACAAAGGCTGTGGCGTGCATAGCGCGCCGTGGCAAATTTTAGGCCACACCCATTTCACAACTAGTCACACCCATGTGCACGCCCCAACCACACCCATTTAGCACTGGTGATCACACTGACTGGTACTGAGGGCACACTGGTACTGAATAAAAGAAAGAACAGAGAGAGAAAAAAGAAAACAGAGAGAAAGGAGAGAAAGAAAGAGGGGAAAGCAACAAAGAACAGAGAGAAAGTAGAGAGAAAGAAATAAACAAAGAAGGGAAAGAAAGAACAGAGAGAAAAAAAACAAAGAGGGGAAAGAACAGAGACGGAGAAAGAAAGAGGGGAAAGAAAGAACAGAGAAAGAAAGAAAGAAAGAGGGGGAAAGAAAGAACAGATAGAAAAAGAAAGAAAGAATAGAGAGAGAAAGAAAGAAAGGGGAAAGAAAGAAAGAACAGAGAGAGAGAGAAAGAAAGAACAGAGAGAAAGAAAGAAAGAGGGGAAAGAACAGAGAGAGAGAAAAAGAAAGAGGGGAAAGAAAGAACAGAGAGAAAGGAGAGAAAGAAAGAGGGGAAAGCAACAAAGAACAGAGAGAAAGTAGAGAGAAAGAAATAAACAAAGAAGGGAAAGAAAGAACAGAGAAAAAAAACAAAGAGGGGAAAGAACAGAGACGGAGAAAGAAAGAGGGGAAAGAAAGAACAGAGAAAGAAAGAAAGAAAGAGGGGAAAAGAAAGAACAGATAGAAAAAGAAAGAAAGAATAGAGAGAGAAAGAAAGAAAGGGGAAAGAAAGAACAGAGAGAGAGAGAGAAAGAAAGAAAGAACAGAGAGAAAGAAAGAAAGAAGGGAAAGAACAGAGAGAGAGAAAAAGAAAGAGGGGAAAGAAAGAACAGAGAGAAAGAAAGAAAAAGAACAGAGAGAAAGAAAGATGGGAAATAAAGAAAGATGGGAAAGAAAGAACAGAGAGAAAGAAAGAAAGAACAGAGAGAGACAAAGAAACAGAGAAAGAAATAAAGATTCTATAAAGATACTATAGCAGCCCGGCTCCCATTGTAGTGCCCACCTGAGCCTCCCGGTGTACAGTCATGGCCAAAAGTTTTGAGAATGACACAAATATTATATTTTCACATGATCTGCTGCCCTCTGGTTTTTATGTGTGTTTGACTGATGTTTTTATCACAGACAGAAATATAATAATTGCAAACATAGGAGTAACAAAAGCTTATATTGACAGTTAGAATGAGTTAATGCAGCAAGTCAATATTTGCAGTGTTGACCCTTCTTCTTCAGGACCTCTGCAATTCTCCCTGGCATGCTCTCAATCAACTTCAGGACCAAATCCTGACTGATATCAGTCCATTCTTGCACAATCAATGCTTTCATTTTGTCAGAATTTTTAGGTTTTTGTTTGTCCACCCGTCTCTTGATGATTGACCACAAGTTCTCAATGGGATTAAGATTTGGGGAGTTTCCAGGCCATGGACCCAAAATCTCTATGTTTTGTTCCCTAAGCCATTTAGTTATCACCTTTGCTTTATGGCAAGGTGCTCCATCATGCTGGAAAAGGCATTGTTGATCGCCAAACTGCTCTTGGAGGGTTGGGAGAAGTTGCTCTTGGAGGACATTCTGGTACCATTCTTTATTCATGGCTGTGTTTTTAGGCAAGACTGTGAGAGCCGATTCCCTTGGCTGAGAAGCAACCCCCACCTGAATGGTTTCAGGATGCTTAACAGTTGGCATGAGACAAGACTGGTGGTAGCGCTCACCTTGTCTTCTCCGAATGAGGCGTTTTCCTGATGTCCCAAACAATCGAAAAGGGGATTCATCAGAGAAAATAACTTTACCCCAGCCCTCAGCAGTCCACTGCCTGTACCTTTTGCAGAATATCAGTCTGTCCATGATGTTTTTTCTGGAGAGAAGTGGCTTCTTTGCTGCCCTCCTTGAGACCAGGCCTTGCTCCAAGAGTCTCCGCCTCACAGTGCGTGCAGATGCACTCACACCTGTCTGCTGCCATTCCTGAGCAAGCTCTGCACTGCTGGTAGCCCGATCCCGCAGCTGAAACACTTTTAAGAGATGGTCCTGGCGCTTGCTGGTCTTTCTTGGGCGCCCTGAAGCCTTTTTGGCAACAATGGAACCTCTCTCCTTGAAGTTCTTGATGATGCGATAGATTGCTGACTGAGGTGCAATCTTTCTAGCTGCGATACTCTTCCCTGTTAGGCCATTTTTGTGCATTGCAATGATGACTGCACGTATTTCTTTAGAGATAACCATGGTTAACAGAAGAGAAACAATGATGCCAAGCACCAGCCTCCTTTTAAAGTGTCCAGTGGTGTCATTCTTACTTAATCATGACAGATTGATCTCCAGCCATGTCCTCATCAACACCCACACCTGTGTTAATGGAGCAATCACTGAAAAGAGGTTAGCTGGTCCTTTTAAGGCAGGGTTGCAATGATGTTGAAATGTGTTTTGGGGGATAAAGTTCATTTTCTAGCCAAATATTGACTTTGCAAGTAATTGCTGTTAAGCTGATCACTCTTTATAACATTCTGGAGTATATGCAAATTGCCATTAGAAAAAGTGAAGCAGTAGACTTTGTAAAAATTAATATTTGTGTCGTTCTCAAAACTTTTGGCCATGACTGTAGGACATATCATGATCCGCTCACATGGCCGATATCCCCGATTCCAAGGCGAGGACACGGTGATGGATCTGAAGCATTCCTTGAAGTGCCTCCATGGTTCCGTCACAATCTCCTCCCGAAATTACCTAATTTCCGGTCATCTTCCAGCACATCACTTCTGGTGGAACATCACATGCGAGTTTTAAAGTGCTCTTCGGGGCTCCGGCATGTACTCCTGTGTCCACGGGAAAAGCTCCCGGCCGGGACAGTGGGGCATACTCTCAAAATCGGGAGTGTCCCGCTGAATTCAGGATGGTTGGGAGGTATGAATGCTCCCCACCATACACCTTGTACACGCACGACTCTGCACACATCATACACACACGGTTCCGCTTTGTATGCCTCGTACACACACGGCTCCGCTCCGTCCACCTCGCACACACAAGGCTCCACTCCGTACACCTTGTACACACGCAGCCACGCTTTTTACACCTTGTACACACACGACTCCACTCCATAAACCTTGTACACATGCGGCTTTGCAGCATACACCTCATACACACGCGGTTCTGCTCCGTACACCTCGTACACACGCGGCTCCGCTACATACACACAAGGCTCCACTCCATACACACACGGATCTGCTCCGCTCTGTACACACACGGCTCAAGCACTGTACACTCCACACACACAGGGCTCCGTTTCGTACACACAGAGCACTGCTACATCCACCTCGAACACGCGTGGCGCGGCTCCGCGCACCTCGAACACGCGCGGCTCCGCGCACCTCGAACACGCGCGGCTCCGCTCCGTGCACCTCGAACACGCGCGGCTCCACTCCATCCAACTCGTACACACACGGCTCTGCTCCATACACCTCGTACACACTACAGCACTGCTACATCCACCTCGTACACACACGGCTCTGCTCCGTACACACTACATCACTGCTACATCCACCTCGTACACACACGGCTCCGCTCCGTACACCTCGTACACACAAAGGCTCCGCTACGTACACCTCATACACACACGGCTCCGCTCCATACACCTCGTGCACACATGACTCTGCTACATCCAACTTGTACACACTACAGCACTGCTACATCCACACTGTAAATCAGAGTCCCGACCCCCACACACAAACTTACCCTCATCCAGCACCATGACAACCATCACAGCAGAGTCCTGCACACAACGAGGACACTGATCATGTGACCCCTGACTCCTCCCCTCCTGTGACCTCATCACAGGTCCTGTGGGCACAGAAGAGTACAGCATAGCAGCGTCATTGCTAGCTGTGAGCGGCTGAGCTGTAGAGAAAGGGAGGGCAGGAAGGGTGCATGGGTGCGTGGCAGCTCATCTCACTGTGGGACACAGTGTCCTGAGTGGGACAGCGGGACGGGGGGTCAGAATCAGGACTGTCCCGCTCAATCTGGGACAGTTGGGAGGTATGCTTTAAGGAGGGAGGATATCCCTCAGGAAAACATCCACCGCCATGCCCAGGTACTGTAGAGAGGTCATAACACAGGCACGCCGAGGCTACACACACTAGTGAGCATCATTACCTTGTCTTGAGGCATTTCCACTGAAGTTGGATCAGCCTGTAATTTTATTTTCCATTTTGATTTTGAGTATCATTCCAAATACAGACCTCCATGGGATAATCATTTTGATTCACCTTGATCATTTTATGTTTTATTGTTCTGAACACATTCCACTATGTAATGAATGAAGATTTGCATATATACACATACATACATATAAAATACTAGTATATTCATGCAAGATATCCAGAATCCCCTGTGCATCCTGAAAATAAACAATTTAGTTAGTGCAGGTGTGGAGCCCTTATTCGTCAAAAAGAGGTTCTGCAGCAGCTGAGGAGTGCATTAAAAGTAATGTAAACAACTTCTACAAGGAATAAAGATCAGCCCTTCTACAGTGTTTAGAAAAACAGCATCCAGGTGAAAAAAATAATAATAATAAAAAAAAAAAATAGCATGTGGACATTATGCTGAATTCCAGGTCATGATCAGGCTATGTGCACAGGTGGAGTTTTTGGAAAAGAAACTATGTGGAAACACTCCAAATCCTCCTCAAATAACTTGGCGTTTCCTCTCAGTTTCTGTCCTGAAAACTCTGCGAAGGAGACTTAGTGTGCACATACCCTCATAGTGGAAAATATCTCTTGGCCATAAGGGTTTCCCTCCATGACATTCATCACCGGTCCCTTCTTTATCCCTGCCTCTGAGACATGTCTTTTTACTCCTTAAGGTACTGCCACACTAAACAATCCCGCTAGCGATCACGATAACGACGCATACTAATGCGATCGCTAGCGGGATTGTTTCTATATCGCTAAATGCGGCCACATTTAGCGATATAGTTAACGACGCTATCGCCGTTAGCGATCTTCTTAACGACTTTAGCGGTACAAAAGTACCGCTAAATCGCTAAGAAAAGGTGCCACACAGCGATTAGATACTTACCCAGCGGGAGCGCCGACGAGAAAATAGGGTCCGGAACGATTCCAGCGACGAGCGAGATCACAGCAGGAAGCTCGTCGCTGGCAGATGCCGCACTGAACAACATCGCTAACGGGATCGCTAAATAGTGACGTTTTTTAGCGATCCCGTTAGCGATATTGTTTAGTGTGGCATACCCATTATTCCCGTTCTCCGATTGTTTCTTCCTCCTCTTCCTCCCAATATCTCAATCTATTCACTTACCCTCTTCTTTTTATCTCCTAACACAACACAGGTTCGATTCCTGCCCAACACTCCTCCAAGCTAGTGCCCTTTTTTTTCCTATTTTTACCTAATTTCCTTGCTGATTTTGCTTCTTCCTTATAGTTCTCTTGCCTTTTTTTTTTAAATTTTTCCTTATATATTTGATTTTTAATTGTGTATATTTTCCCTATCCCCTTTGCAATCCTACCATTAGTCCACTTCTCAATGTCCTCTCCTTCCTCTTTTTTTTTTTTTTTTTTTCCTTGTGGACATTTTTCTTCAGTATCAGTCCTACCTCCAGCCTTTTTAAACCCCTACCCTTGAGCACTTACTATGCTTTTTTTTTTTACTTGCAAAAGACGCTAGTCCAGGGTTGAAACACGTCGTGGAAATAGGAACCATTCAACTCATCTTGGTGCCGAGGAACGTTTATTACAATAGCCCAGCTGGATAGAGGGTTATCGTCCAAATTGGTCTCTTAACAATAAAGCTGTAGGACCCCACAATGAGATGTTATTACTGAGGAGAGCTGAACACAGACCTACAAATCTTGAATATTTATGAAACAAGTCATCAAACAATAGTTACAGATGCAATCAAAAATATTCACCCTCCCCCTGCCAATTGTAAATTTGGCTTCTTCACAAAATATACAAACTTTCTGCCGTTTGCAATAAACCAATTAAGCAAGAAAAATAAATAGCTCCACACAACTAATATAACAAGTGGTTTCTCCAAATTCATCACAAAATGCTAATTTTACTGACTAAGTGTAGTCTCAAAATTATTGACCCTTTTATAACAATCGTCTTTAGTAGTAAGTAGAGACCCTCTGACTGTTATGATCTGCTGCAAATGTGATACATTGCCAGACACCAGTTTCTTGCAATTTTCCTGAGGGATCTTAACTCATTCCTCATGGGCAATTGCCTCAAGTTCACCAATATCCTAGGGATGTCAAGAAAGTGGCCCAACAAGTTAAGAGAAGAGATCAATGCCTTGTACAAACAAGGAAAAGCAAACAATAAGACACAGACATTGAATGTTCCAATGTCTAACAGGGTTAACAATAGCTCAGTGATGGGAAACAAAGGTGACTACCAATGGAACACACTTGGATTTGGTCACAGTTAACAATGGGGCTACCACAGGGGTCAGCATTGGGCCCTCTTCTTTTTAACATATTTATTAATGATCTTGTAGAGGGCATAAAGAGTAGAATTTCAATATTTGCAGATGATACTAAACTCTGCAGGGTTATCAACACAGAGGAGGACACCATAATTTAATATTACAGAGGGATTTATGTAAGCTGGAGGCTTGGGCTGAGACATAGCAATTGAAATTTACATGTAGATTTTTCGCACTCTGCGTAAATAAAGGGGAGTCCTCCCTTTTACTTGAGCTGGATATTACATTCATGTATTTCCGCATGCCTGGGTGTCCATTAGCCAGATCTCAGTCTTTCTTAGTCCTTGTCCACATGCCGGGTTACTTGACAAATAGTAAGGTTTTAATACTAGAGGTTAGGACTGCCCCGAATAGGCTCACCGTGTGACATGGTGGGGTGGCTTTTATGATTTTTTTAAAATCAAAATTATGTTAACTAAGCACCCTATATTATTTTTATGCACCATTGCTGTTTATTTACTGTAGGTTTATTATTTAATTTAGTTTTTGTCTTAAAAGCCATGAAACTTCCAAGAAACGCATAGTTTGCAAGTCCAAGGTTTATGGTATAGTACATTTTTCTGAATGTATAGAAAAATGCAGTTGACCATAATTTTTTTGTACCACCGAGAAAAAAAAAAACACATAAAAGTGAAGTACATTTCAATACATTTAAAACATAGATGTTTTTAATTAATTTTGTGGTGGTGGTGGGGGAAGGTTTTACTCCCCCAAATATAACCTCTGCGCCTCCCCACAGAGTTGACACCAGTGGGGCCATCAAAATCAGGAAGATCTAGCTGGGAAATGAAAATGAACAATTTTATTTAAAGAAAATGTATACAAACATACAAGATGGACATATTACATATGTTAAGCATAAAAATGTAAATGTAGGAAGCCATATGCTGGAGTATGGCACACTTCTGTATATGTTTTTAGCACATAAGTCATATGTGATGCCTATATAGTAACACTGCCCCCATCTAAAATCAGCAGGTTCTGCCAGCAGAATGTGATTGCTTTGCACATTTTCGCTACCTGCCTGTCGATGCAAATATCAAAATTGCATAAATCTACGTATATTATTACAAATAGCAATAAGCATACATTTCCCCACAAAACCTTTACTTTTAGGTAGGTCACATCGGCGTTATTGAATTTGCTTTGTATTTAAATAATGATAATTCTGAGCAAAAATAAAAACAAACATAAATAGAGCGGCGAAGTCGGGAACCTGCGGGTGATAATTATGCCAGTCTGTGATTGCTGAATGTGTTTATCTCTAGCAATCTGCATATATTGGACAGGTGGGAAACGCAGAAGGTTACCTTCAATAACTCAACGAGACAGATCCTGCCAACAAAACAGGATCTACACAAAATAAAAATGATAGGTGGGAGGGGGTATTTGGTGTTATAATAAAATAGTGAACAATAGCACAAAGAAAAAAAAAAAAAAAAAAGATATCGGCATCTCCAAACAGATATGGATCCATAACACCACTACACGTCATACGATTAAAGAGGTTGCCCACTACTTTTACATCCTCCAGATAGGGAATCAATGTCTGATCGATCAGGGTCCAGCACTCGGCACCCCTCGCTGATCAGCTGTTATCAGGAAGCACTTACTTGCAGAGCTTGGCTGTCGACTTGTGCATGACATGTGGACATGATTAGCATGTAATGCTTGTACAAGTACCGCAGTATTGGCCGCCAAAGTGGTTTAAATTCACCAAAACCAGCCCTTCCGCCAGAAAAAAAAATACCCAAAACAGTACGTTTTCATGAATCAACACAGGAGCAGGATTTAATAAAGAGTAAAAAAAAAAAAAAAAAAGACAATGATATGTTCTTGTTGACAAACATAAAGCTAAAAAAATTAAGTACATTAAAATAAAAGCAAACTAAGCATTATGTGTCCATGGTAAATCACAGGGCTTTTTACATAACTCAACAGCCACATAAGGTACTGAGAAAGTACCGTAACTCAAAACACAGGCAACCTATATGTCCACCAAGCTGATGTGTGCGTCTCCAGTATAACATGCTGTAACACGTGTCGACAGATCTGAAATTTCATTCCCTGATTATTTTAGTGATTTACTGCTTAGTATAAAGTGTCCATACATGCCTTGTGCACCCGCTGCAATGAATGGACCCCAAGGGATGATCAGTTGACCAGGAAAGCATCGGAAAAAATCATCCAAGTCCCATGTGGCGTCTCCATTAATGGTTAATTTGTGTGGAATTTTAAACTTCCTGCAAAAACACCTAACAATCTAACCTTTGAGGGTCTCACTCCTCTTTCCAAAATCCAAAAAAAAAATAAAAACAAACCTGAAAGTCATGATGAATTCCACTTCACAGCAGCCCTAGTTATCAGGATATATCAAAATATTCTAGGACTCATTGATCACTGGGGGTCTTTCAGCTGGGAGACTGAACCCTACAGCAAATTAGAAAGAGGCCATTAAAGATGTCACCTTTGCTGGGTCGTCCGATGCGAGAACGGTCCATGTTCCACCAGCCTTACTGTAGTGCTATGCAGACTTCAGTTTCTACTGAGCATGTGCAAGATTTCAGGAGCAGGCCAGCACGAGAAAAATTAGAGTTCGGCAATCAAGCTATAGGTGGGTAGAGATAGAGTTTACAGCCTGAGTAAACTAGGACTAGGGATGAGCAGATCGACTGTTAGGGCCCCGGTTCAGAGGCCCCATCAGTAGTCCAAGGCCGCTTGGCCAGGGCCCTGTTGAGTGCCTCCTACTTGCTGGCATTCCTGGCACCTCACCTGATATGTAGGCTGGTCGTCATCATTGTGGTGAGATGCCTGCAGGATGTTGCTTCGGGCCTACAAATCAGAAGAGGTGAAGTGATGTCAGCAGGTAGGGGGTGGTTCGTAGGGCTCTTGTCCAGTAGACCACTGACATGGTAGCTAGACCAGGCACCTGCAAATGGACTTACTCATCTCTAACGCCATCAGTCCATACATTGCAGTAGGTAATTGGACAGGGTCTCACAAATGTGTGAATCCGGGGAGGAAGGCTGCATTCATATGTTCATGTTTCATGATCAGTGATTTCTGGGCCTGATGGGACTTTTGTGACTCGAACTCAGTAGCAACATAGGCCTATAGGAGACCTGTGGCTGGTCTGGAAATTGGAGGTCTGCACCCTGACCATGCAGAAAAAAGCAGAAAGAATCATATACCATACTTACCAATTTCCCACAGTGGTCGGGCTGCTACTGGGAAAAAGAGGAGACCCACTGGACTCCCAGATTACTTTTGACGGCATGCATTCTCCTCGGTGGGCTAACCTGAATATTAGTAAGCATGTCCTATACATTGGTCAGTCAATAAGTACATGCAAAAAAAATAAAAAATTGGATGCTAGTTGGACACATTGCCTAACTTGCTTCTGACATTTGTCCATCTTTGAGAACAGGTTACATCAAGCCCAAAGTCATCAATAAAAGTTTACAAAGTTCTCTCTACTCTTCCCCGACCTACATGCTTCAGGCCTTCCATTACAATACAATGTATGAGAAATAAACAAAACTGCATTCAGGAGGCAGCGGAGGAAGCATCATCCTTTCAGAAGTGGATTGCAGAAACATCCTTATTCCCACACGAACAAGCACACGCCAAGTCATTAATAAAGAAAAAGCTTATTAAATAGTTATGGTCTCGTAAGTGGTGGCATTTTACTGCTTCTCCGTCCTGCACATTTGAAATGTGTGGTTGGAAGAAATAAGGAAAGAAAAAAAAAGACAATCTACAATGTTATGGAAGCATCAGATTTAATAGGCACGCATCATTGGGGTCATAATATGACAAGGACAGATTTTTATCCCCGGTAACGTAAATAATAAAAGTTCCCGTTCAAAGAGCACAAGTAGAGATCTTCAAAATCATAAGATACGGAATAGATACAAAGAATATTAGAAAACAGTATCATTGTGCAATTAAAGGGAACCTGTCGGCACATTTTCTTTTTTTCGTTTCATTAGTTTTTATTAGAAGTTTTTCATATTATAACAAACATACAAACTAAAAGTAATAAGATCATCATTTCAATAAGCTGATATATCAAGTATTGTTCTGACTTAAATATCAAAAGACAAAGAAAGGGAACAACCAATCTTAAGCAGTAGCCATTAAGTCATAGATGTGGCATAATCAAAGCAATATCATCTCAATCTACAGTACATTGATCACTACTCAGTATTGAATGATGAAATAAAAATGTAAAGAAAGTAACAAAATTATACATTCTAATGGAGCATAGTCAGAATGGTAACAGAGTAGGAGGTCATATATTTGCTTTGTTGTTGCAATTATACCAGGTGAAGGCTATGGGGTAAATGTGAACCATCCCTTATGTATCGTTACCGACTGAATGAGCTTTGTTGCCATCTCATCCAATTTCCATGGATTTTCTCTATTGTACCTTGTCCCCTAGCCCACATCTGTTCATACATATATGTTTGATTAATTGTGGTATATAACTCTTTAATGTTTGGGATAGTATCCGATTTCCAGTGACGAGTAAGCAGTAATTTGGCATGTATAAGTATAATACATATCAGTGTTCTATCCCCTCGGGTATGTCTCCAATACCCACCAGTAACAGTGCCATTTGGAGTGATCCCTTAACCTTAAATTGTAGTATAGTTGATATCATGTGGAACACCCTGTTCCAATAATGCTTTACTTTAGGACATCCCCATAGTATATGGAGCAACATCCCACGTTCACCACAATTTCGCCAGCACAGGGGTGAGGACTCTGGGAATATTTGGTGTAGACACGATGGAACAAAATACCATCTCAGTACTGTTTTCATAAATGATTCTATGTGTGTGCTACTTCTTAGTGATTTGTGCGCTATTCTCATAGATTTAATCCATTCTTCTGAAGTAATATCCATTCCCAGGTCTCTCTCCCACTGCCCTAGCGGATACGTTTTTTTAAAACACTGATACCTCTTCAATCATCGCATAAATCCTTCTTAGACCTTTCAACTATTCATATAAACAGCAAATATTCTAGGATGACAGCTCATCGAACTCCAAGATAGCTTCCTAAGAAGGTGGTTCATTTGAAGATATGAGAAGACATCATTGTCTCTTAGAGAGTATTTAGATTTTAGGGCTGCAAATGGCATCAGATTTTCCCCAGAATACAATTGATCTATGAAAATTACCCCACTACGTATCCAAGCTGTGACATTTAGATTTGGGATAGCGGTGGAAAGGACTTCCACAGGGATGATATTCCTAGGTAATCTAGTGCCCTTTCCCGAGCGTTTATGGAATATCTGCCAACTACCGTATATACTCATGTATAAGCCGACCCCCCCTAATTTTGCCACAAAAAACTGGGAAAACTTATTGACTCGCGTATAAGCCTAGGGTGAAAAATGATTATGCCCCCATATGATGCTCCACAGATTATGCCCCCATATGCTCCACAGATTATGCCCAATATGCTCCACAGACTATGCCCCCATATGCTCCAGATTATGCCCCCATATATTCCACAGATTATGCCCCCGTATGATCCACAGATTATGCCCCCTTATGCTCCACAGATTATGTCCAATATGCTCCACAGATTATGCCCCCCATAATATTCCACAGATTATGCCACCGTATGTTCCACAGATTATGCCCCCATGTGCTCCAGATTATGCACCATATGTTCCACAGATTATGCCCCCATATGCTCCATATTATGCCCCCATATGTTCCACAGATTATGCCCCCATATGCTCCATATTATGCCCCCATATGTTCCACAGATTATGCCCCCATATGCTCCATATTATGCCCCCATATGCTCCATATTATGCCCCCATAGCTCAGATTATGCCCCTATGTTCCACAGCTTATGCCCCCATATGCTCCATATTATGCCCCCATATGCTCCATATTATGCCCCATATGCTCCATATTATGCCCATCCCTATATGCCCAATGCCCAGATTATGCCCCATATGTTCCACAGCTTATGCCCCCATATGCTCCATATTATGCCCCATATGTTCCACAGCTTATGCCCCCCATATGCCTCCATATTATGCCCCCATATGCTCCAGATTATGCCCAAATATGCTCCAGATTATGCCCACATATGCTGCATAATTATGCCCCATAGTATAGGCCTCATATGCTGCTGCTGCTGCAAAAAAAATGACATACTCACCTCCCGTCGCTGGGGGCCAGGTGCTGGTGTCCTGAGCAGGCGGTGACACCGGTGCGCTATGGGGGACAGGTGCCGGTGTCACTGCTCGTCAGGACCCCGGCACCTGAGATATTTACCTGTCCCTCGGTCCACCGCAGCGCACTGCTCCCTCGGTCTGACTCCTCTGTGTGTGAATGATCTGGCAGGGGGCGGGGCGCGCACTAACGACGTCATCGCGCCCTCTGCCTGATCATTCACAGCCAGAGGAGTCAGACCGAGGGAGCAGTGCGCTGCGGTGGACCGAGGGACAGGTAAATATCGCTATACTCACCCCTCCACCGCGCGTCCCTGCAGCCTCTCCTCTTCTCCCGGCGGTCTCCGCAGCGCTTCAGTCCTGCAGCGGTCACGTGGTACAGCTCATTAAAGTCATGAATATGTGCATATTCATGACTTTAATGAGCGGTGCCATGTGACAGCTGCAGGAAGGAGCCGGAGATCGTGGGAGAAGCAGGGGGCTGCAGAGACCGCGCCGGCGGAGGGGTGAGTATGATCCGACACCCCCGCCCCCATCCCCCTCCGACCCCCGTATATGACCCGCGTACAAGCCGAGAGGGGGACTTTCAGCCCTAAAAAATGGGCTGAAAATCTCGGCTTATACATGGGTATATACGGTATAAACCGCCGCTTTGGTAAGCGGTAGTAATGTAGCCGACAGAGGGAGACCTATCAAAGACGATACTAGTATAGCTCTGTATGACAATGGGGACATTTGAGATTCTTCCATATGGACTCAATGTGTTTGTGATTGTCCAAGCCAACCTAATGTGTTGTGAATGGGTTTGAGATGAGTTCTGAGCAGAGCCTCCCTCTGGTGGTTACAAGCGGTACTAGTGAGGATTGTGAAGACTGGGAATCAGGTGTTACTGATTGGTCTTATTTAAGGGAATCATTTTCCCATCAGGGTTGCCGGTGATCAATTGTTCTGGTCTGAATCCTTCTTTCCAGTTTCCCTGTAGCCTGCTGTGTCCTGTCTGCATCTCCTGCTATCAGATAAGACAATTTCTTATTTTTGTGTTTTTGCTATATTTTTGCATTTGGTCCTGCACTTCTGTGGGGGCCTTCAGGGTCCCCTCCGGGGGCTTTTGCCCTCTCAGTTTAGTTCAGCCACTGTGTTTTGTACTTTTGTTTTTTCCAGTTTTTTCAGTGGCTGCTGTTTTGATTTTTTTTTACACCAGAGAACTAATTTAGGTGGTAGAGGTCGTGTGATCTCAGGTGATTTTGAAATTAGTAGAGTTGGTGTTTTTCAGGGTTTTCTGGGATTGCAGTAAGTACCCTTCCTGTCCTTTTCTATTTAGATAGTTTGGGCCCCAGCGTTTGCTCATACTATTTTCTTTCTGTGTCAGTATTTCCTCTTGTCTAACCGCCATTACATGTTTGGGGGCTTTCTATTATCTTTGGGGTTCTGCTCCGGGCAGATAGCTTTCCTATTTCTATCTTTAGGTGTAGTTAGTTTCTCAGGCTGTGACGAGGCGTCTAGGACCAACGTAGGAACGTTCCACGGCTGCCTCTAGTTGCGGTGGTTAGTCAGGGTACTGCAATCTCTTAGATTCCAACTGCTCTGGTGTATTTCCTTTTTTGCCTGCACTCCTCAGCTACCGTAACATAACAGTATCACCGGCCATAAAAATTGTATGGTACTCACAGAAGGGAAAAAATATTTTGAAGGAAGAAAAGTTGTCAGAGATATTTTTCTGTTTGTTGCATTTTTTTTTTTTTTTCCCTCTGTATCTCTGGGTGCTGGGGAGGATCTTTTCTCCCAATGGAGTTTGCACAGTTGTCTGGCCGTGTGGATCAGCTTGCCACTGAGGTTCAGAGTATTGTTGCATATCTTGCTAGGTTGCCTGTTGTGGAACCTAGGATCCCCATGCCAGATTTGTTTTTAGGGGATCGAGCTAAGTTTCAGAATTTCAAAAATAATTGTAAATTGTTTTTTGCCTTAAAATCTAAGTCCTCAGGAAACGCAGCGCAGCAGGTTCAAATTATCATCTCTCTCCTGCGCGGCGATCCTCAGGATTGGGCTTTTTCCCTGATACCTGGGGATCCTGTTTTGAGTGATGTTGATGCATTTTTTCAGGCTTTGGGGTTATTGTACGATGAGCCTAATGTCACTGATCAAGCTGAAAAAGCCTTGTTGGCATTAAATCAGGGGCTTGATGACGCTGAGTTATACTGTCAGAGATTCCGTAGGTGGGCAGTCCTGACCAAATGGAATGACGACGCTTTGGCGGCCCTTTTCCGGAAGGGTCTGTCGGATAATGTAAAGGATGTTATGGTGGGATTCCCTGTCCCCTCTGGTCTCAATGATTCTATGTCATTGGCGATTCAAATTGACAGACGTTTGCGTGAGCGGAGAAGTATGCGTGGAGTGGTGTTGCCTTGTGAGCCAGCTGCTGAGCCCATGCAGTGTGATGGAGTGGTGTCTGGGGCACAGCGTCATGAGTTTCGAAAGCGCAATGGGTTATGTTTCTACTGTGGTGATGCCTCTCATGCTATTTCAGTCTGCCCTAAGCGGGGAAGACATTTTGCACGCTCAGTTGTCTTGGGTAGTGTTCAGACTAAGTTTTTATTAACTGTCACTCTGATATGCTCTCTGTCCTCATTTTCTGCTCAGGCTTTCGTTGATTCTGGAGCAGCTATTAACCTGATGGATTATGATTTTGCTAAGCGTTGTGGGTTTTCCTTGATACCCCTACAGAAGTCTATTCCTTTACTGGGGATCGATTCTACCCCTTTGGCTGAGAATAAACCCCAGTTTTCTACTCAGGTGATAATGAGGGTTGAACCTGATCACCAGGAGTGCTGCAAATTTTTGGTTCTATATAATCTGCATGACATTATAGTGCTGGGTTTCCCTTGGTTACAGTCTCATAATCCTTTTTGGATTGGAAATCTGTGTCTGTAACCAGTTGGGGCTGCCAATGTGTTAGTGCCAACACTCCTGTTTTTTCTGCCTCCCCCCAGGCTGAGGATGTTCCTGACTTTTTGTTTGATTTTTCTGATGTGTTTAGCGAAAGTAAATCTGCATCCTTACCTCCCCATAGGAGCTATGACTGCGCTATTGAATTAGTGCCGGGTAGTAAATTCCCTAAGGGTCGCCTTTTTAACTTGTCTGTACCTGAACATGACGCTATGCGGTCTTATATCAAGGAATCATTGGAGAAGGGTCATATCAGACCATCCTCTTCACCCTTAGGTGCCGGTTTTTTCTTTGTGGCCAAAAAAGATGGTTCATTAAGGCCGTGTATTGATTATCGTCTCTTGAACAATATTACTGTGAAATATCAATACCCGTTACCCTTGATTTCTGACCTGTTTTCCAGGGTGAAAAACGCTACTTGGTTTACTAAGCTTGACCTCAGGGGGGCGTATAACCTTATTCGCATTAAGCACGGGGATGAATGGAAGACGGCATTTAACACCCCTGAAGGGCATTTTGAGACCTTGTGATGCCCTTTGGGCTCACTAATGCTCCTTCCGTCTTCCAGTCCTTCATGAATGACATTTTCAGGGATTTTGTGGACAAGTTTCTGATTGTTTATTTGGATGATATCTTGATTTTTTCTAATGACTGGGACTCTCATGTGAAACATGTTCGAACTGTATTCCAGATTTTGAGAGAGAATGCTCTGTATGTGAAGGGATCAAAGTGTCTTTTTGGCGTACAGAAGATCTCATTTCTGGATTCATTTTGTCCCCATCTGTTATTGAAATGGACCCGGTCAAGGTTCAGGCCATCTGTGATTGGGTCCAACCTACTTCATTAAAGGCTCTTCAGAGATTTTTGGGTTTTGCCAATTTTTATCGTAAATTTATTGGTAATTTCTCTGTTATTGTTAAACCATTAACTGATTTGACCAGAAAGGGTTCTGATGTGGTGAATTGGCCTCCTGAGGCAGTCTCTGCGTTTCAGGAACTTAAGCAGAGATTCACTTCTGCTCCTGTTCTACGGCAGCCTGATGTTTCCTTGCCATTTCAGGTGGAGGTTGATGCCTCTGAAATTGGGGCAGGTGCAGTTTTGTCCCAAAAAGATCCAGAGACCTCTAAAAGTAACCCTTGTGCCTTTTTCTCTCGAAAATTTTCTCCTACTGAACGTAATTATGACGTGGGTAATCGGGAGTTATTGGCCATGAAGTGGGCTTTTGAAGAGTGGAGACATTGGCTGGAGGGAGCCAAACATCAGGTGGTGGTCCTTACGGACCATAAGAATCTGGTCTATCTGGAATCTGCCAAGCGACTCAATCCTAGACAGGCCAGGTGGGCCTTGTTTTTCACACGTTTTAATTTTGTGGTTTCCTTTCTTCCTGGCACTAAGAATGTTAAGGCGGATGCCCTCTCGAGGAGTTTCCTTGCGGACTCTCCTGAGCTATCTGATCCCTCTGTTATTTTGAAGGAGGGTGTAGTTCTTTCCGCCATCTCGCCCAATTTGAGACTTGCTCTGGAGGGGTGTCAGGAGGATAGGCCCGAGCGCTGCCCTGTTGGAAAATTGTTTGTCCCGGACCAATGGAAAAAGAGTGTGATGTCTGAGATTCATTGTTCCGCATTGGCTGGGCATCCCGGAATTTTTGGTACCAGAGACTTGGTTAGTCGGTCCTTTTGGTGGCCTACCTTGTCTCGCGATGTCAGGGAATTTGTGCAGTCCTGCGGGACTTGCTCTCGCTCCAAGCCTTGCTCTCGCTCTAGTGGTTTGTTGATGCCATTGCCTGTGCCCAAGAGACCATGGACCCATATCTCTATGGATTTCATTTCCGATCTTCCTGTTTCTCAGAGAATGACCACCATCTGGGTAATTTGTGATAGGTTTTCCAAAATGATACATCTTGTGCCATTACCTAAGTTGCCTTCCTCCTCTGAATTGGTGCCGTTGTTCCTTCAGCACGTGGTTCGTTTACACGGCATTCCTGAGAACATTGTGTCTGACAGAGGAGTCCAGTTTGTTTCCAGATTTTGGAGGACTTTTTGTTCTAAACTGGGTGTTCAATTGTCTTTCTCCTCGGCATTTCATCCTCAGACCAATGGTCAAACTGAGAGAACAAACCAGACATTGGAGACTTATCTAAGATGCTTTGTGTCTGCTGATCAGGATGACTGGGTCTCTTTTTTGCCTTTGGCTGAGTTTGCTCTTAATAATAGGGCTAGCTCTGCCACTTTGATGTCTCCGTTTTTCTGTAATTCTGGGTTTCACCCTCGATTTTCTTCAGGACAGACGGAGGCTTCTGTCTGTCCAGGTGTTGACTCTGTTGTTGAGCGTATGCAGCAGATTTGGGACCAGGTAGTGGAGAGGTTGTCCTTCTCTCAGGAGAAGGCCCAGCGGTTTGTAACCGGCATAGGACTGATGGTCCTCGGTTTAAAGTGGGGGACTTGGTCTGGTTGTCCTCAAAGAATATTCCTATGAGAGTAGCATCTCCTAAATTTAAGCCTAGGTTCATTGGACCTTATAAGATCATGGAGATTATTAATCCTGTTTCTTTTCGTTTGCTTCTTCCAGGGACATTTAAGATCCATAACGTGTTCCACAAGTCCTTGTTGAAGAGGTTTGTTGAGCCAGTGGTTCCTGCTGCTGTGCCTCCTGACCCTGTTTTGGTTGAGGGCAATCTGGAGTATGTGGTTGAGAAAATATTGGATTCTCGTTTTTCTAGACGAAGACTCCAGTATTTGGTTAAATGGAGAGGTTATGGTCAGGAAGATAATTCTTGGGTGTTTGCTTCGGACATCCATGCTAGGAGACTTATCCGTGCGTATCATAGAACTCATCCTGACCGACCTGGTTGCTCAAATGAGGGTTCGGTGACCCCTCCTCAAGGGGGGGGTACTGTTGTGAATGGGTTTGAGATGAGTTCTGAGCAGAGCCTCCCTCTGGTGGTTACAAGCGGTACTAGTGAGGATTGTGAAGACTGGGAATCAGGTGTTACTGATTGGTCTTATTTAAGGGAATCATTTTCCCATCAGGGTTGCCGGTGATCAATTGTTCTGGTCTGAATCCTTCTTTCCAGTTTCCCTTGTAGCCTGCTGTGTCCTGTCTGCATCTCCTGCTATCAGATAAGACAATTTCTTATTTTTGTGTTTTTGCTATATTTTTGCATTTGGTCCTGCACTTCTGTGGGGCCTTCAGGGTCCCCTCCGGGGGCTTTTGCCCTCTCAGTTTAGTTCAGCCACTGTGTTTTGTACTTTTGTTTTTTCCAGTTTTTTCAGTGGCTGCTGTTTTGATTTTTTTTACACCAGAGAACTAATTTAGGTGGTAGAGGTCGTGTGATCTCAGGTGATTTTGAAATTAGTAGAGTTGGTGTTTTTCAGGGTTTTCTGGGATTGCAGTAAGTACCCTTCCTGTCCTTTTCTATTTAGATAGTTTGGGCCCCAGCGTTTGCTTATACTATTTTCTTTCTGTGTCAGTATTTCCTCTTGTCTAACCGCCATTACATGTTTGGGGGCTTTCTATTATCTTTGGGGTTCTGCTCCGGGGCAGATAGCTTTCCTATTTCTATCTTTAGGTGTAGTTAGTTTCTCAGGCTGTGACGAGGCGTCTAGGACCAACGTAGGAACGCTCCACGGCTGCCTCTAGTTGCGGTGGTTAGTCAGGGTACTGCAATCTCTTAGATTCCAACTGCTCTGGTGTATTTCCTTTTTGCCTGCACTCCTCAGCTACCGTAACATAACACTAATGCCAATGTAGAGATCTGAGATGCTATATAATAGTTAGGAATGTCTGGCACTCCCAAACCACCCATCCATTTATCTCTAGATAAAATATGACTGGCTATCCTGGGCTTGTGTCCCGCCCAGATATATGTCGACATCAAACTCTTAATGGCTCTGAAAAAGGTCTGTGGAAGTATTATGGGTAACATTTTCTTTTTTTTTACATATGGCGTTAGTGATATGGCTTTATAGGCGTCCTTACCACCCAATAAAAAGGATTAGTTGTTTTTTCAGAGATCTGATGTGCTAGTAACGAGAAATTTAGTGTAAAATCCATATTAAAATTGGACTGAAAGTGCACTGGGGGCGTGTCAATGCACTTGGAAGAGGCAGTCCGAGTGCACTGACACCTCAGGGCACTTCAAGCATTATTTGAATACGGCTTCTACTCCAGATTTCTCATATTGGGGACAAGCGCCTACACAGTCATACAACTGCTTCCATATGTAAAAATGTGAATAACTGGTTCCCTTTGCTAAACATGGAAGCTCATAAGAAAAGAAGCTTAAAAAGGGGGACCCGATATTAAAAATTATAGAAGGAAACATCCCTCAAAGTCTTTAATCCAAATAAAGTGGCTGTCCAGTATTAGAAAAACAGTACCATACCTGTCCATAGGTTGTGTAGGCAAGGAGTGGCACTTTTTTTTTGTGAAGGGGAGATAGCTTATTTTCTAATTCTGTACATGTGTTTCATTGAAGACTCCAAAGCTTTCGACAGTACTGAACATGACAAATTATGGCAGTGCCTGGAAAAAATGAGGACAACACTGCACCTTGTACGTTTTATAAGATCACTCTACCAAAATCAAGAGGCCACGGTAAGAACGGCATATGTAGTAGACATAATTGGTAAAATCCCCCCACAAAGCTGCATTCTGTCACCTTTGGAGAAGCTTATTTGCGGATTAAGGAATTGAATGAGAAATTCGAGTTATATCTAAACATCAAGAAAACAAAGATCATGACAAAAGAGCAAATGGCTAACCTCAATATCAAGGTTGACAACAAGGAGATAGAAGTGGTCGACGATCACGTATTCTTTGGCTCCAAGATCAAATGCAATGGTGACTGTATATCTTAGGTCAATCGATGCATAGCAGAAACTTCACCCTCACTACTAAATGCAGATTGTTCAAGGCAATTGTCTTCCCAAGAGCAACATATGGATGTGAGACACTCAGGATGGCTAACAGGAAGAAAATTGATGTATTTGAACCGTGGTGTTGGAGGAGACATCTATGGATTCCACAGACAGCGAGGATCACCAACGGAGGTGTCTTGGACCAAGTCAAGTCAAAATTGTAGCTGGAAGCAAAGATAACCAAACAATAATTAGCTTATTTTAGCCACATAACACCGAGTCAGTTGTTGGAGAAAGACGGTGCTTGGATCTGTCAATGGCAGAAGAAGAAGATCGCCAAGAACCCGCTGGATTGACACCATCAAGAGCAACATGGGAATGGTTGACAAACTGAAAGATGCAACGCAGCAAAGAACTGCCTGGCGAGCAATGATCAATAGAATGCCCAAGAGTGGGATTGACAAGGCTACGGATAAGGTAGATTCATAACTGGAACAGTGATCGTACTCAAATAGTGGTAATAAACGGCTGTACATCCGGTTGGACGAGTGTTTCAAGTGGGGTACCACAAGGCTCTGTCCTGGCCCCAATGTTGTTCAACATTTTTATAAATGATCTAGATAAAGGAACTGAAGGTAAACTAATCAAATTTGCAGATGATGCAAAACTAGGAGGGAAAGCTAACACTAGAGAAGACAGAGAAAGGATTCAGAAGGATCCAGAAAAGCTTGAACAATGGGCAGGAACTAATAGAATGGTATTTATAAGGGAGAAATGCAAGATTCTACATCTGGGCAAGAAAAACGGAAATTAGATCTACAGAATGTGAGGAATAGAACAGCAACAGCACGTGTGACAAAGACTTGGTTATACTAATAGATCACAGACTGCACATGAGTCAACAGTGTGATGCAGCAGTAAAAAACTTTTTGACAGTGAGGGTGATCAATGAGTAACAGGCTGCCACGAGAGGAGGAGAGTTCTCCTTCAATGGAAGTCTTCAAAGAGAGGCTGGACAGACATCTGTCTGAGATGTTTTCGTGAATCCTGCATTGAGCAGGGGGTTGGACATGATAACCCTGGGAGTCACTTCCAATTCTAACATTCTATGATTCAACGAGACGTACTCCACTGAATGGTTGAGAGAGAAAATTATCTTGAAAAATACCGTATTTTTCGGACTATAAGACGCACCGGACCATAAGACGCACCCCAAATTTTCAGAAGGAAAATAGTGAAAAAAAAAGTGTCAAATGGAGGTCCGTCTTACAGTCCAAATTCAGCTTACTTGGGAAGCGATCGGCACGGGTGGAGGAGTGGTCATAGGGGTCGTTTGGTGGTCCAGGCTGGTGCGGTTGCCTCCAGGAAATCCCTCCCAAGTGTGCGCTGCCTTCCAGGAGCTGTGTGCTGGGCGGGGGGCTCTGTGCTGGGGCAGGGGGCTTGTGCTGGGGCAGGGAGCTTGTGCTGGGGCAGGGAGGCTTGTGCTGGGGCAGGGAGGCTCTTGCTGGGCAGGAGGCTCTGTGCTGGGCAGGGAGGCTCTGTGCTGGGGCAGGGAGGCTCTGTGCTGGGGCAGGGAGGCTCTGTGCTGGGGCAGGGAGGCTCGTGCTGGAGGGGCTTGTCTGGGCAGGGAGGCTCTGTGCTGGGGCAGGGAGGCTCTGTGCTGGGGCAGGGAGGCTCTGTGCTGGGGCAGGGAGGCTCTGTGCTGGGGCAGGGAGGCTCTGTGCTGGGGCAGGGAGGCTCTGTGCTGGGGCAGGGAGGCTCTGTGCTGGGGCAGGGAGGCTCTGTGCTGGGGCAGGGAGGCTCTGTGCTGGGGCAGGAGGCTCTGTGCTGGGCAGGGAGGCTCTGTGCTGGGGCAGGGAGGCTCTGTGCTGGGGCAGGACTCTGTGCGGGCAGAGGCTCTGTGCTGGGGCAGGGGGGCTCTGTGCTGGGCAGGAGGCCTGTGCTGGGGCAGGGAGGCTCTGTGCTGGGGCAGGGAGGCTCTGTGCTGGCAGGAGCTCTGGGGCAGGGAGGCTCTGTGCTGGGGCAGGGAGGCTCTGTGCTGGGGCAGGAGGCTCTGTGCTGGGGCAGGGAGGCTCTGTGCTGGGCAGGGAGGCTCTGTGCTGGGGCAGGGAGGCTCTGTGCTGGGGCAGGGAGGCTCTGTGCTGGGGCAGGGAGGCTCTGTGCTGGGGCAGGGAGGCTCTGTGCTGGGGCAGGAGGCTCTGTGCTGGGGCAGGGAGGCTCTGTGCTGGGGCAGGGAGGCTCTGTGCTGGGGCAGGGAGGCTCTGTGCTGGGCAGGGAGGCTCTGTGCTGGGGCAGGGAGGCTCTGTGCTGGGGCAGGGAGGCTCTGTGCTCCGGGGCAGTGGCAGCGGCTCTCTGTGCTCTGTGGGGGGCTCCGCTGGCATTTCGTCAAAGCCCAGAGGCCCCCATACATCTGTTGCTGCCATGTTGCGGTGGCCTAAGGGAACATGGACTCCGGGAAAATGGCCGTCGGCGGCGCATGCTCAGATTAAAATCTCGGCAACGAGATCTCATCCCAAGATCTCGGGACGAGATCTGAATCTGAGCATGCGCCGCCCTCGGCCCGGCGGCCATCTTCCCAGAGGCCATGTTCCCGGAGGCCACCACAACATGGCAGCAACGGATGTGCGGGGGTCTCTGGGCTTTGATGAAATGCCAGCGGAGCCCGCCATAGAGCACAGAGGGCCCTGCCACTGAGCACAGCCCGCCACCACCACACCACAGAGCCCCGCCGCACCGTCACAGAATTTGTATGTATATTGCGACCATAAGACGCACCCACATTTTCCCCAAAAATTTTGGGGAAAAAAGTGCGTCTTATGGTCCGAAAAATACGGTACCTTGAAAAAGAGTGATAACTAGTATGGCCACCATACTAGTGACGAGGCGGAGTGACGCAGCAGGGGGATGATGGACGGCTGGGAGGAGGAAGAGATAGGGGGAGACGCCATACTTATGGGACTCAATTAAGGTATGGGGACCTATTTATAAAACTCAATATTTCGGCGGTACTGGGGAGCAGAAACAAAAAAGCCACCTTCACAGACTGCAGCCTTAGGCCTCTTTCACACATCCGTCTTTTTGTATCAGGCATGATCCGTCCTATGCCTGAAGGGACGGATCCGGAGCTGAAACAAAAAAACTGATGCAACGGATCCGGTTTTTTGCTGGATCCGACATGAACTTTTGAACCCAGAAAAAGAGGGTTTCTGATGCCCGGAGACACTGGAAAATGTAGTAGTAGTAGTATAGAGAGTAGCTGATTGAAATATAAAACGTAACCTTTAATCTATTATTAAAAAATATAACAAAAAGTGCAATTAGTGCTGAAGGTGCATGTGCAACACAAAAACCAAACCAAAACACAGTGTCTATGACCTTAAAAGACAAGAAAAACCAATGGTTTACCAGAAACCTTTGAATGGACAATAGTGCATCTATACCAAAAAATTCACCGCATTAAATGGGACTGTTACAAGAATCAATTTCCCTTGTATTGGCGGTATTTTTCAAGAATATTGTTCCTTTTAGGTATAGGTTAGACTTTTATAACTGAAGTCAGCGTTTTCTCTATCACTGATAATGGCCCCTTATGTGCACTTTATCCATATATAATCTAATGAATAAATAACTGGTTTTTATGGACATAAGTAAAATGCTCCTTGAGATTATGGAGCTATAGATTAGTAGTCACCTGCCAAATATATATATATAAATAAACATGCCCCTTATAGAGGAATAAACGCAATACCATCAGGGAAGTAACAGGGTAAATAGGACTCTGTCTATATTAACCTCCACTGTGGTTTTCAAAAATTTGCGATACTCATCTGTGGCTTCATGATATGGGCATGATTCCTTTCTCCTGGGGGAGATCCGTTCCATACACATATGTCATGTTAGGCGGTCTCTACCCCAGGGGCGTCTCCCGACGCGTTTCATCACATAAAGAATCTTCAGGGGAGATTTAAAATCATTTCATGCTGAGACAGGACTAAATAATCTCAAGGAGCATTTTACTTATGTCCATAAAAACCAGTTATTTATTCATTAGATTATATATGGATAAAGTGCACATAAGGGGCCATTATCAGTGATAGAGAAAACGCTGACTTCAGTATAAAAAGTCTAACCTATACCTAAAAGGAACAATATTCTTGAAAAATACCGCCAATACAAGGGAAATTGATTCTTGTAACAGTCCCATTTAATGCGGTGAATTTTTTGGTATAGATGCACTATTGTCCATTCAAAGGTTCTGGTAAACATTGTTTTCTTGTCTTTTAGGCTAAGTGCACACGTTCAGAATATTTGCGTTTTTTTCGCGTTTTCGCGGAAAAACGCGTCAAAAACGCATGTATAAGCATCCTATCATTTAGATGAATTCCGCAAATTTTGTGCACATGTGCTTTTTTCCGCAAAAAAAACGCATCGCGGAAATCTAGCATTTGTCCATTAATTTTGCGGATTTCTAGCGTTTCCCTCTTATTATTGACTAGAAAGTTCAGGAAAAAATCGCGGTAAAAACGCGTCAAAACGCGCAAAAAACGCACCAAAAACGCGCAAAATCCGCGCAAAAACGCGCGTTTTGCGCGCAAAAGTCCGGTTTTGCTCAGAATATCTGCAAACATTCTGCAAACGTGTGCACTTAGCCTCAAGGTCATAGACACGTGTTTTGGTTTGGTTTGTGTTGCACATGCACCTTCAGCACTAATTGCACTTTTTTATATTTTTTAATAATAGATTAAAGGTTAAGTTTTATATTTCAATCAGCTACTCTCTATACATATATTCTTTGGATTGAATACGTTTGCCTTTGCTCATACATAGTAGTAGTAGTACTCGATTTCCAGAATCCGGATCAGACTTTTGCCGAATTGCACAAAAGTCTGATCCGGTTCCATTGAATTCTATTGTTTCCGGCCGCCTGATGCGCCGCTTCAGGCACATCAGGCAGCTCTGGCAAAAAAAAAAAACCTTACATGCTGCGTTGTGTCCGGCCGCCGGAATGTACATTTCCGCCGGATCTGGACAAAAACGGATACAACGCACTGACATCAGGCGCCATCTGGCGCTAATGAAAGTCAATGCAAAAAAACCCGCATCCGGATGCGGTTGGACAAAAAAATGCCGGAGGGCGCCGGAGGGCGCACAACGGATGTGTGAAAGAGGCCTTAGTGCTGCTGAAGTTGGCTCTTTTACTTAAAAACGCCCGGGGGAAGGGGGAGGCGACAGGTTCCCTTTAAAGCCCTCACAGGAGATGTCCCACACCTTTTCCAAATTAAATGGTACTGCAGTGGGTTGACTGACCATTTAGGATTCTGTAAAAGCAGGGAATATATAACTGAAACATTGAATTCACATAGTGAATCGTCACACAGACACAAGAGAGCATAACATCAGAATAAGTCTGTGAGCTGGAACTCCAAAGGATTACACAAACAGCCCACAACTAGTTAAAGTTTCCCCTAATCTGGTCATCACGGGTTGCAAAGCAATAAAACCCTTCAGTGGTGATCAAAAATTTCAATATGTCTAAAAATTATTCTAGGTGGACTTCCCCTTTAAGGATGTAATTCCAGTGAGGCTTTAAGACACAGACAAATGCACTTGTGCTTCTTTTACCTGCAGAACTAGAATACATTGCTGACAAGCTAAGTCTGCTATTCATTTAGCAAGAAGTAAAATATAATTTACATTATTTCCCCTGACGAGGTAGGACTGGTTTCCTGCAGACATTTTATACTGGTTCCATTACAGACAAATGTGCTTGTGGTTATGTTATAAGAATGACTGTCGATGGAGAAACTTCAATGAACCGGAAATTGGTGAGAAGACTGATGACTGTATAGTTTCTGCAAAGTACACTGTATATGGCTCCATATAGGTTACAATATATATACAGTACAGACCAAAAGTTTGGACACACCTTCTCATTCAATGATTTTTCTGTATTTTCATGACTGTGAAAATTGTAGAATCACACTGAAGGCATCAAAACTATGAATTAACACATGTGGAATTATACATTACACTTTACAAAAAAGTGTGAAATAACTGAAAATATGTCTTATATTCTAGGTTCTTCAAAGTAGCCACTTTTTGCTTTGATTACTGCTTTGCATGCAGAAAAGGTGAACGGTTGGACTCTACATGCCTGGTTCCCACCGTGAAGCATGGAGGAGGTGGTGTGATGGTGTGGGGGTGCTTTGCTGGTGACACTGTTGGGGATTTATATATATACACATACATACATACATACTACACACACACGTTTATTATTATTAAAGTGAGTATTCCAATACGAAGAAGGTATCACCTATCCATAGGATAGATCATAACGTCTAGATTGGTGGGGGGTCCACTGCTGATAGACCCATAAATCACCAGATAGAGGTATAAACAGCACTTGACCACCTCTGGCAGCCCCATAGACAATGAGTAGAGAGGCACGGTGCATTCTCGATTTGTGGGGTCTAATCAATTGAACCCCCACTAATCTAAAAGTTGGCATCTATCCTTCTTACTGGAATACCTATTTAATAATAAAATCAAACAACACACAGAATATATTGGAGTCGTCGTTCTATAGAGTTGATACAAACTTTATGCAGAAGAAGAAGAAGCTAAGCAGCATATCCACATAGCTGTAGGGTCATATTATTCATCTAACAAGTGTATGGCATATCCTTTAGTCAAGCATTGACAGGTTCATTGGTTGTCACCCATCTTTCCCATGAAAACTTACTTAAAGGGATCCTATCCGCACATTTTTATATGGTAGTAGTATGGCTATATAGACACTTGTCCCCTTAGAAAAATTATACTTTTTTTTTTAGTAGAGATCCAATGCACCAGTAATGAGAAATCTAGAGAAGAAGCCACATGCAAATCTGGTTAGAAGTTCCTTGGGGGCGTGTCAGTGCACTCAGAAGAATCAGTTCAAATGACACGCCTCCAGTGCACTTCCAGACTGATTTGCATTCAGCTTCTAGTCTAGATTTCTCATGACTGACACATGGGATCTCTGCAATAATAAAATAAAAAAGGGTAATTTTTATAAGGGGACATGCCATATACAGCTATGACACTACTACCGCATGGAAAAACATGCTGACACCATCCTTTAATTAGATTTTAGAACAACTTGATATAAGAGATAGACTCTTATCAACAGGCCCTGTCTGGTGTTGCAGTTTAGTCCCATAGACCTGGCAGAGGAGGGGGTAAGCTGTAATTTCACATATAGCCCGTTGGTAAGAATTGCACTATATCGGGGTAAGAAAGCAGTTACTAGAAAAATGCATTTTTTGCTGTCTCCATTTCAATTTCCAGAACCCAAGTGATGATAAAGGAACCAGTATCTGTATTCATGTATCCGTCTGATGACAGGGTGCGATGCACACACCAGCCATGGGTCTCCTAACCCAAACTTGTCAGCCCGATAACCATATATGAGGTGGCTGAGTTCAGGTACAGAGACCTCTGGCCGGTCCGGACATCATGGTCTGTACTCAGACTGCAAAACACTGTTGTGTGAATCAAGCCTAGGTGGTAAAGAATGTTGTGATTCAGGGAGTTCAGGAGGTAAAATATATTGAAATATGGTAGATTTGTTGCAAAATTCTCTGGTTAATTCATGTGAATGGACTTTGCAGAAATGACTTTATTCAAGTCTGTAGCATGTGAACTTATACTGTACTTATAGGCTGTGGTTAATGTAAGCTAATTTATGATCATTCCATCCCTGCTGTCATGATCCAAATACACCAATTCCATGTCAGCTTGTGCTACAACCAAGCGATCCAACATAAACAAGCAAAGCTGTAGTGCAAAGCATGAGGGATAGACTGATGAACTAAGACAACAGTGACCTAATGAAGCAGAGAATAAACAAATAAAAATCCTATATATTATACTGAACTGGTGCCACCTCGGGCATTGACAAACGGAGGAGCAATCATATGATTGCAGCAGTCAATCAGAAGCCACTGATTGGCTGTAACAAAGTGACACCAACCCTAATGATGATGCCCTGCAACAGGCGGAGGGCAAACTACCAAGTGCAGAGGAACAGCAAAACATTGTTTGAACATCCACTTTGAACAGCCATTCCCTAAACACCAGAATTACTCCTAGAAAAACCTCATTTTTTTATTGTATTTTTTTTTTAACTGATAGCACTTGGACGTTTTATAGTGCATGGCTGTGCTCACTGACGGACTGTGAAAAAATAATGCAGAGAAACGTACACGTTTGGTCTACAAATCGAGAAAAGTCAGAAGGGTTCAAGAAAATAAATAAACTGCGTAGTGATGCCATCCGAGCTGCATCGGTGAATGGTCTATGTTTACTAACTGGTCGCTCAGAGAACTTTACGAAGCCTCCAACAATAAAAAGCAGATAAGACACAGATATTAAAAATGGATTCATGGACCAAAACCAGATGAAAATTAGGTTAAACAGTGATAAAAATCAGAAATTTTTGGGGCACGTTCACACTGTCATCATTTTACATCAGTATCTTTAAGACAAAACCAGGAGTGGAACAATCAGAGGAATGTATAATAGAAACACGTCACCACTTCTGTATTTATCACCCACTCCTGGTTTTGGCATACAAATACTGATGTAAAAAAAACCTCACCAAATAAACAACTTTTACAAAGAACTCATGTGTGAACTTGTCTTAACTTCGGTCCAAAACTACTGATCAAGACATTAAAGTTCACCCAAAATGTAATATAACAGTCTGTGTCATCCTAATGGATCTCAGCAAGTAATTCACACAGTTCTGACACTAATATTATGTCATTGCTATTTTAGTGATTCCTTTGAAGAGACTCAGCCGGATTTCATCCACCAAACTATTTCTATGTGCATGTAGCTCTTTCGAACACAAGTCCAACAATACCTTTACATGTCCAGTCCGATCCTCCATTACTGAGAAATCAGGGATACAATTTTTATGGGCTAAAGGACTATGGTAGATCTGAAGCCTCTGTCACTCCAGCTCTATTCGCCACCTCCTTCTGTTTGACTGACAACTTCTATGCTGTGGGACTGTATCCAAAGGAGTTGGGAGTCAATTAAGAGGAGGCCATGCTGGGCAGGGAATAGAGCTGGAGTGACAGAAGCTTTGGATCTACCATAGCTCTTCAGCCTCATTTACATATTAATTCAAATGCTGATTTCTCAATAATAGAGGAACGGACCGGCCATATAAGCTTGCAGTCATCTTTCCTTTCCCCCTGCATATACCAATCAAGACTATGCTTACACAGAGTAAGGCTCTGTTCTCATCGTCATTTGTGTATACCATTTTAGGAACAGACGAATAGAACAGGCGATCCACTGCACAAATTATAATAAGGGAAGCCAATCTGAGTTCTGTTTTTTTAAGAATGGAAGTAAACATTGTGCACGCAGGTCTAAAAACGAACACCAAATGTAACCCGTAATAATCAGTGGACCCCACATTTCACTTGGTACCAGCAGACAGACAGAAAAGGGCCCCTATGCAAGAACAATATATGGGCCCTTTATAGTCCAATCGCTGGTCATAAGGTACAATGCTACCTGCTCTGGAGGTAGTAGTGCCCCCCTTACCTCTTGCACCCCTGTTATGATGATGATGGCCGCCCAGCTGCTTTAAGCATTTCCCTTTAACCTGTTGCAGATAACCGACAAAGTATGAATGATACAAGAAAGAACATGGGTTATTTCTCATCAGGGGCGAATATATCGTTGGGTGCAACCTGAGCAGCCACACAGGAGACGAAGAGGAATGGGGGCTCATTTATACCTCCGTAGCATTTTGCATGATCCTGAGCTATTGGACTGCAAAGGGTCCATATATCGTTCTTGCACAGGGACCCTCTTCTGTGTCGGCTAGGGTTTCCTATGTAGTGAATGCTGTGCGGTCCACTAGGCTCTGCGTAGGATGCCTGTTTCTGTACCCTTAGGGACCCTCACATACCCCAAGAATATTACAGGCTGAACAGTTATCGTACAATTCCTAGGAGAAGGAAAGGATCCTGATCACTTCTATAGGCTTCCCCCTTTACCCCTTCTCTGGCAATACCAGCTATTTTCTCTCTGGTACAGAAATGCTGGTTGAACTCCTACTTTAAGACATTTTGGAACTAGTTCAGCAACCTTAACTCCAAACATATCTGCACTGATTTCAATGCAGATCTATCAACCCCAAAAATTAACACTGACCCTAATAAAGTTATGGGATGGACACCCCAAGATATAAACGTGACCACTAGCAGTGCAGCAGAATTGGGTGCATCACTTAACACCTTGATGCCTGGGTCCGTAATGATCCATAAATCCCAGAAGCCTGGTAATGTTACGTCAGCTGCCAAGTAACTGCAGCATTCCCCTTTAATAGATAGCCAGCTGTTCAGTATACATTATTCGGCTCCGCAACGCACAGCCTTTCATATAGATTTATGCCCATTAATGCCATTCTCCAAATGAGCTTTTCTTACTGCAGTGCACGTATATGTAACTGTCCTGGAGGTTCCGCAAGTACGATGGGCACCAGATCTAGAGTAGAAGATGGTTCATGGAGTTATGACCCAACCAGCGACTTATGCAGCACACAAAAATACACTTTATACTAAGTCAGTGCATGAGGAAAACGCAGGCTACTGTCAGCGAGCGGCAACATCAAAGTGTCACATCACCCGCCACCTAGACTAATACATCATACATAACGCTGTACCTGTCCATCCAATAGGCCTGTATGACAATGCACCAGTGCCACAGCCTGAAGACTATAAAACGTGCCACGGCGTAAATCACACCTAATCACGTTTATCACCCTCCGCTAAGTGATTGCATTTCATTTTCAACGACAAATTAAATAACGGATCAAATAATCTACTGCAGATACAATACAGAGAAAATGACAGCAGCAAAAAGCAATGAGATTGTTAACTCACTTCTGCGGCAATGACATTGACCAGTCTGCAGAGGGACCACACGACCCAATCACTAGAGACAAGTAGGGGATGGCGCCTGCTGGACCCAAGTGTTCACAGCAATGCAGGGTGGAGAATTGGGTGGTGTAAAAAGGAAGGGGTGGCGGGACAAATGATGATACGGCAAATCCCCAAAGTGTTGCAATAAACACGACTGTCACTCAGTGGCATGCATTCCTGCACAATATGCCAGCGCCACAGCCGCACGGACACACGGAGCTTTATTCTGCAGTCAACTAAATACAAGAATAACGCTAAAAAATGAATCTTAAATCTAGGACAAATCTGCAAGAGAATGTGGTTGAGCGCTGCTCTGAAGGCTTTCAGTCTAGCAGACCCACTGTGTCTTCCCCTCCTGCATAGCTGCAGCACAGGAAGGGGAGGGAGGGGGCTACGGGCAGATTTTCTTTTTTTTTATGCCAGTGGTCCTTATTCTACACTGTGTGGACTTATTATGGGGAGATTACATACTGAAGTGCAAGTGGATTCAGTCAGGATGGGGGATACGGAGACATAAGAGAGGGATGGGAGTGTAAAACAACCTGGGAGTGCGTGGTATAATATGTTTATTATTGTAGTGATACAAAACTGCAACATTAAATACAAAGCAGAGCAAGGCTTTCACTGCAGAGTACAGTGTGCGTATGTCATATCACAGGAGGATATGTATGATGTGCATGTGTACATGATCTATATTATAGTGAGTGTGTAGAGTAGACCTATAATATATTATAGTGTGTATATATTATATATATATATATATATTATTTCCTAGTGTACATGCAATTGTACCAGTGTGTATATCTGACACTATGTATATAATGTAGGACGATGTATATTATAGTATGTTATAGTGTATGTGCAAATGTGTGTACCAGTGTGTATATATTAGTGTATGCATATAATATAGGATGATGTATATTCTAGTATTATAGTGTATTTGTAATTGTGTGTTCCAGTGTGTGTATGTGTATATATATATAATATAGAATGATGATGTATATATGATGTGCATTAGTTTTAGTGTATATATATATATATATATATATATATATAAAATCAACAGTAGAGTGTACATATATGAACTATATCTATACTTTATAAGGAAGATGTACTGTAGATAATAACATACATAAATGTATCTACAGTATAGTTTGTGTATAAATGTGATATTATATATGATCTATATTAAGATGTATGTGGATATACTATAGGATGATGATGTATAGATTTGTATTACAGTTTGCGAATGTGTAAATATATTAGTGTATATTAGAGTATAAATATAATTACATGGATGATATATATTAGAATGTATATATAATGATCTACAGTATAGTGTGTGTGGCTATTTGTGATGTATAGTAGTGTGATATGTATGTGTGTATATATAGCCCTATAGCTGTACCTGTGGATATAGGCACATGGAGGTGACATATAATGCGCCATATACAAGGTGCACACACACTAAATCCCTGTGTATCGGTGAGTGAGCGCCCTAGATTGCACTGACAGCTGCGCGGCGTTGGTGACTAGGGGAGAGGTAGACTCATTGCGCACCTGCAGCTTGTATTCCCCGCAGCCTCCTCCTCCTGCAGCACCGGGGCCGCCGCCACCACCGTCTCCTCTGTCTCCCCCGCAGTCCCCGTTGTGTCGCCGCCGCCGCCTCCAGTTCAGCCCGCACTGCTCACCTCGTGGGAGAGCAGCTGTCCAGCCCCGCCCACTGCCAAGCAAAAGACTATTACATGGTCTATTCTCCCGGCTCCGTAAACAGTATGCTGATTGGCTCAGAAGTGTGTCAATCAACCAGGTGACATTTCTAATTGGCTGTCTGTAGTACAGGTCTGATCATTTCTTGCCTGGATTGGTGGATTGGTGTGTCAATCATTTTGACGCATTTGGTATAAAAATGTCATTATTGTCTCGCTGTCTAGACTGTGTTTAGCGAGCTGCGGTTCTGTATGTGCGGCTGCAGCGCCCTAACCAGGTGTGTAGTAAAGGAAGGAGTATGTATCTGTATTCTCCTTAGGTGACTGACACACTTATCCAGATGTTTCACTACAACTCCCAGAATTCTCAGGCAGAAAAATGAATGGAGGAGATTACTGGGAAATGTAGTTATATAGAACAGCTGGAGACCTGTGGGCTGCTGCAGGAGATTCCAGATGCCCTAGTCCTATCTAGCTCGAGCCCTAGTCCTATCTAGCTCGAGCCCTAGTCCTATTGCTAGTCCTAACTCTCATACATCCCTAACCCTAGTAACATCTCTAGCTTTAGTACTATCCCAAACTCTAGTCCTATCCCTAACCCTGACCTAACCTAACCAATGTAATGCTAGTCCTAATCCTAGACCTAGTCCTGTCCCTAACTCTAGTGTAATCCCTAATAATACTCCCCCACCCTCAAAATTCTTCATTATTTGCTCTCCCACCTTTAATTCACCATTTGCTCTCCCCACCTTCAATTCAATTGCTGCCCCTGTCCCTCACACTCACATCATTTGCAGTCCCCATCACCCCCACTTCATCATTTGCAGTCCCCATCACCCCCACTTCATCATTTGCAGTACCCATCATCCCCACTTCATCATTTGCAGTCCCCATCACCCACACATCATCATTTGCAGTCCCCATCACCCCCACTTCATCATTGCAGTCCCCATCACCCCCACTTCATCATTTGCAGTCCCCATCACCAACATCATCATTTGCAGTCCCATCACCCCCACTTCATCATTTGCAGTCCCCATCACCCCCACTTCATCATTTGCAGTCCCCATCACCCCACTCATCATTGCAGTCCCATCACCACACATCATTTGCAGTCCCCATCACCCCCACTTCATCATTTGCAGTCCCCATCACCCCCACTTCATCATTTGCAGTCCCCATCACCCACACATCATCATTTGCAGTCCCCATCACCCCCACTTCATCATTTGCAGTCCCCATCACCCCCACTTCATCATTTGCAGTCCCCATCACCCACACATCATCATTTGCAGTCCCCATCACCCCCACTTCATCATTTGCAGTCCCCATCACCCTCACTTCATAATTTACATTCCCCTGTCCCCCTTCACTTCATCTGCAGTCCCCCTTACTTCATCACTTGCAGCCACCCATCCCCCTGTCATTTCATCATGTGCAGTACCCCCTCAAACACACTTCATCATGTGCAGTCTCACTCCCCCCCACCTCACCCATTTTTAAAAAAAGAAGCTTTTTTTATACTTACCTCAGTCGTTCCTGGGTCGTCTAGTGTTTTCAGCAGTGAAGCAGCTAGAATGTATGGGCTGTATTGAGTCCCTGCAGGTAGCCCATACATTCTAGCTACAACCGAGCGGTAGTTGCCCAGCCGACTAGGTAAGACAGCCGTGGACAGCTCCAATAAGGCTCCTGAGCCCCAGCGCCGATGTGTGTGCCACAGTGCACAGTATTTTAGTGCACGATGGGGCCCGATCAGCAGAAGCACAAGAGTGGGGCCTCAGACCTGCGGGCCCCTCTGTGTACTGCTGGTGACCAGGCCCCATACAGCAGTAAGGGCAGTAATGGCCTGATGGCGGCCCTGTCTGCAGGTACATGGCCTCATCATGTGCTATTCAGGAAGTCTGTCCTCTTGCAGGACCTTCCAACACAGAGACCATGTGAATATAAATATATTAATGTAGACAGTAGTGAGCTGAGAATATATATATTTATCTATCATCAATATTTTTTAACAATCTGACCAGAAAAAAAGAACCTTACCAAAGTCCACGAAGAAACATATATGATGTCCTTATCAAACAAAGAATAACCCTTCAGATCATAAATGGCCGGTCAAGTGGCAGTGAAAATAAAACCGCAAAACATCTATATACCTCATAGTCACATTTAAATGGACATGGACTATCCTATATTGTACAGTGATATGAACAACCTAGGAGACCAAGTGTATTTAGTCTCCTCTCACCCCGCCTGGCTGATAGCTGCTGCTTGTACTATGCAGTGTGAGATCTCAGCAGGGAGGAGGGACACTGAGGAGCTGTTAGGCACCTTCAGAACTCAATAAGTTCTGCCTAGTGCAATGGATATGAGATTTCCTCTGATTGGTGGAAAATGAGTGAAGATCAGTTGTATTCTCCTGGACAGTCCTTCTTAACACTAGAACTACTGATGGAGTCATTTTGACTCCTTTCGTTTTTTATTTCTCTTCTGTGACTACATTTTTCAGAATTCCGGCTTGAAACTCGGTGACTTTTCCTCAAATATGATGTGAAAAAAGATTTTGTGAGAATAAATAATTTTGGTGAAAAATTTGCGCGTTTTTTTTTCAAAATTTACCAAGAACTACTGAAGGGAGTCATTTTGACTCCCTACTATATTTTGAGGTCCTTTTGTCACTAAATGTTGCTATAAAGTTTTGTGCATAATTTTTTCACTCTGTCTTATTTACCCTGATGTTCATATAGATGTAGTTCAATTTACATGTCAACTTTTCACATTTTCCTTGTGTTTTACCTGCTTGTATTACTGTGTAATGCTGAACAAAATAGCTTGTTTACTCTAGGCTCTTATCTTATGCTAATGAAGGGTGGTGTTTTTCTAAGGTCCTAGCAGGAGACAGTATTCTGGATAGTAACTTTACTTTCAGTTCAGCTGAAGAGACAAAGAGAACAGACGCAGACATACGAGCTCTGAAGACTCATACAGGTATGAATTGTTATGAAATAGTTTAGCTGTCTGTCAACTGATTCAGCCCACCTACTTTTGAAGGTGGCAGAACAGTTATTATTTCTTTTAGTTTTCATTTCATTTCTATTTTTCAGCAGGGAACTATATTGAATTATGGAATTTGTGAGGTATATGGAGAGAAGACGTTTGATAAAGCCTCAGGATATTCTGCTACTTTGCAATCCATACCGGAGGATGAATCGGAATCCGAATTGCAGGAACATGTATTTGATTCTGACAGTGATGAAGATTTCATTCCTCAGAACATATCAAGTGAATCTGAAGACTCAGAAGGAACAAATCCAGAAGGTAAGTAGTTATGTGTATTTATTTGTTCTTCCACACACTGAGTTAGGGCCTGTGCACACTAGCAGAATTCTGGCTGAATAGCCATCTGGATATTCTTGCCGCAATACAGGCCGTACCTGCCCGCTCATGTCTGAAGCTCCGCTCCGAACCCCGGGCTGGAGCCGCTGTCAGGGACAGAGCAGCGCTTGCTTACGCGCGAGCAGGCTCCGTCCCAGACAGCGGCTCCAGCCCGGGGTTCGGAGGGAGCTTCAGGTATGAAACTCCGCTCTGTACCTGAGCGGGCAGGTATGGGCCGGATTGTGGTGAGAATATCCGGTCGGATATTCCGCCGCTAATCCAGCCAGTGTGCACGGACCCTTACAAAACAAAAATTCTAAATATTCATCAACTTTTTTCCAGATATTCCAAGCACATCAACTGGGGATCGGGCTCATGCAGTTATGTTGCCTCGTGACCATCCTCCTGGTCGTGGACAGAAAAAATCAGCAAAACGTCCCAGAAATGAAAGAACAACAGATAACGATGGCGGCGAAGGTAATGCAACAACAAACACCAGAGAAGGCGAATCTGAAGGAATACTAGTTTCAGCGGATGGTATTCAATGGAAACCTGTTGAAATTGGAGAACACTTGCCTGGTAGGCGTGACAGCCAAAATATTCTTCGAGAAGCACCTGGCCCTACAGGATACGCCAGAAGAAATATCATTATCGATAGTCCTTTGAGCGCATGGCGTTTATTTTTTGATTCATATATATTGACACATATAAATAACTGTACGCTTGCAGAAGCATGCAGGAACAATAATTTACAGTTTACTCTATCTGATGAGGAGCTAGATGCATTCATTGCGATATTCTATGCTCGTGGAATATCTGGCACGAACCGTCACTCGATTAGCAGTATTTGGTGTAATGACTGGGGAATACCGTTTTGCAAAGCGACAATGTCTAGGGACCGTTTTGTTGAAATTATGAGGTTTCTCAGATTTGATGAGAAATCTACTCGATCGGAGAGACTGCAAACGTACAAGTTTGCTCTATTTTCTACTGTGTGGGACAGGTTTATTGAAAATTGTATTGCGTGTTACAAACCTGGCCCATACATAACGGTGGATGAGCAACTTTTCCCAAGCAAAACTAGGTGTCCATTCACGCAGTACATGCCTTCCAAACCAGATAAATATGGCCACAAATATTGGCTAGCTGTTGATAAGGAGAGCAAATATCTGGCAAATGGCTTCCCTTATCTAGGCAAAGATGACACACGCCGTGCTGAGGACCGTTTAGCTGACCATGTGGTAATGAAGTTATTGGACCCGTTTTTGAAAAAAGGTCGCAATGTTACAACCGATAATTATTTTACTTCAGTAAAATTAGCTAAACAGCTAAAAAGCAAAGGAACAACCATCGTGGGAACACTGAACAAGATAAGGCGAGAAGTGCCTAAAGAAATAAAATCCATGAAAGAGGAATTGTACAACACTAAAGTGTTTAGAAATGAAGACAATTTTACACTTACAGTATATCAAGGAAAGCCCAACAAAAATGTTGTCATTTTGAGTTCCGTCCATCCAGATGTTGTTGTTGCGTCTGATTCCGCTAAAAAAACTCCAGAAACGGTAAAGTTTTACAATGAAACAAAATATGGAGTAGATGTAGTGGATCAGATGGCACGAAAATATACCACACGAACATGCACAAGGAGATGGCCTGTTCATGCATTTGAAAATGCCTTAGACTTTGCGGGTATAAATGCATGGATAATATTCAATGAGATAACCCACCAAAAAATGTCACGCAAGGCATTTTTGCAAACGCTTGTGAGAGAGTTGAGTGGTCCTTATGTCACAGATAGGGAAAAGGGTTCCACGTCCCAAGTTTCTACATGCTCAGAAGTGATGGTTCAAACAAAATTTTGCCAGATCAAAGAAAAGTGCAGGAAAAATAGATCTGTCGGCAATTGTAAAGGGTATGCCACACTAAACAATATCGCTAACGGGATCGCTAAAAAACGTCACTATTTAGCGATCCCGTTAGCGATGTTGTTCAGTGCGGCAGCTTCCAGCGACGAGCTTTCTGCTGTGATCTCGCTCGTCGCTGGAATCGTTCCGGACCCTATTTCATCGCTGGCGCTCCCGCTGGGTAAGTATCTAATCGCTATGTGGCACCTTTTCTTAGCGATTTAGCGGTACTTTTGTACCGCTAAAGTCGTTAAGAAGATCGCTAACGGCGATAGCGTCGTTAACTATATCGCTAAATGTGGCCGCATTTAGCGATATAGAAACAATCCCGCTAGCGATCTCATTAGTATGCAACGCTAACGAGATCGCTAGCGGGATAGCTTAGTGTGGCAGTACCTTAAGACTTGTGGTAAGTCTTTGTGTGGGCAATGTACTGCCATAAATCAAAGGCAATGCCTAAAATGCGAAACACCAAATGTTTAGAAGGTGAATTCTGCGCCATATTTTCATTTTTATGCTCCTCCACCTACATTTTCTCTGCTTTTTGTTCTTCAGTTGTTGTTTTAGTGTGCACTTGAAAAAAAAAAATGTTTGAAAAACGTCTATTATAATTATTGTTATTTTCTGTAGAAAAATAAGAAAAGCAGAAAAAAAACAATCAAAAGCATTACTGTTGGATCTCACAATAATAATACATTACAAAAAATATAATTATTAATAAATAACCACAAATGAAACTTTAAAAATAAACGAAAACAAGCAAGGAGTCAAAATGACTCCTTTCAGTAGTTCTAGGCGGGGTCACGAGTCAAGTAGTCCTAGTGTTAAATGATTATTCCCAAAGTTTGCAGATGGGTATGGTCTGATAGTGCTTGTAAAAAAAGCCATAGTGCAATTTACTGCTTCTTAATATTTTCAGTCGTTTTTGAGATATTATCACTTTTCTTTTGTTTACAGGTTGTTGCCTAGGAGACCGTCCACTGCTGCTGTCTAGCTTGTAAGCACTGTGCTGGAGCTGACTGGGATTAGGCGGTAACAGCGCGCCCCGGTGATCCTGGGCAGCTTCCAAAACAGCTCAAGCTCAATAGAAAAGAGCTAGTAAGCGCTGTACATGTTCCGCTGTACAGAAGCAGGAGTCGGTCTCCAAGGCAACAAGCTGTAAATAAAAGTGTTAATTTGTCAAGAACGGACATTTTTAATAATCTGTAAATTGTAAAACTGCTTGTATTTGCATTCACTATCCAACAATGGCCATTTAAGAAAATGGGAGTAACCCTGTAAGATCTATGTAGGCTGGAAGATTTCAGCTCTGAAGTCAGCAGAAATTAGTCAAAGCAGAATTATACAGTAATAAATGTACTCAGATTTATGACATCACATGGTTGGTAGTAAGCATCATGCAAACTACAAGTCCCAGAATCCCCGTGCAGCATAATCAATGGTGGAGGTTCATGGGAAATGTAGTTACAGTGGGTTTGTCATTAAAGCAGGTAGTCAGATAACTAAATAACTACAACTCCCAGAATCCTTGCTAATAGAAATACACGGAAAAGCCTCATGGGAAATGTAGTGTAACTCCTTTATAAAGCCGCCAGTTACTGTGCCGGCCGCCGGCTTCTCGCCGTGTTCTTGTATTGTGTGCACAGCTATAGCAATCAGTCTGTCGCCGTCACCGTCCTATCAGCTCTGAGCCGCGGCAGAAGCCATAGAAGAAGCGTCTCAGCCGAGAGATTTCCGTAACCATAGCAACAGACGCTGGATGACGGACGAAACCATTCAATCGTTTAATAGGTGGGTAGTGCGTGATTGGATATTATTCAAATGCTTGTTATTCCTATTTGCTTATATTAAGGCAGCCGATAAAATATGAGTGTAGGGCTCGGTATGAGAACAAGATTCTGACACATAACTGGGTGCACAGCGGCAAAATATATGTAGTCAGGATCCGAATACCTCCCCCATGGGCGGATAGTAGTTTCGCTCCAACGTAAACTTACATGGAAGATGGCAGCTCGGAGCCGAAGAAAGGAGGTGAGTGGTCTGCGGGGTGTAGAGAGGCAGAGAAGGTGGAGGTGATACGGGAGGCTGGGACTTCTGGTTCTACAAAGAGCTGGGGAGGTACTCCAGGGTGTAATACATCACTGTATAGTTAAGAGCTTTCTATAGACTATCTATTATCATTTATCTATTTATCATTTATCCAGGCCCGGATTTAGGGGGGGGGGGGGGGGGCTCCCATCAATATAGGGATAAATATCTCAAAACATGTCTAATACACGTCTCTTTGCTGTGAACTGTTTCTAATGATAAGGAACATTTAACAAAAGAAACTATTAAGGCTATGTGCACACGTTCGGAATTGCCGCGGAAATCCCGCACCTCCCTGCCGCAGGAAATACACATTTTATTGGTATGCGTATTCCCGCTAAAAACTAGCGTTTTCCAAGCGATCTGTAGCATCGCTTGGAAAACTGATTGACAGGTTGGTCACACGAGTCACATAGTGTTTGACAAGTGTGACCAACTTTTTACTATTGATGCGCCTGTGCCGCATCAATAGTAAAAGGATATAATGTAAAAATAATAAAAAAAATAATAAATCATGATATTCTCACCTTCCGGCGGCCCCGCAGCTTCCTGGTCCTCGCGATGCTCCCGGCAACTCCCGTTCCCAGTGATGCCTGGCGACAATGACCCAGTGACGTAGCATCAGCGAGACCGCTACGTCATCTGGGGTGATTCTCGCAATGCATTACTGGGAACGGGATTGGCCGGGAGCGTCGCTGAGAGGCGGGAAAGCTGCGGGGGCCGCTGGAAGGTGAGAATATCATGATTTTTTATTTTAATTATTGTTTTCCCATGAATATGGTACCCAGGGCAGAGTCTCCTCTCCTCCAGACCCTGGGTACCATCCGCACATTAACTGTGCGCATGGTGGGCGTAGCCACATGCGGAAAGTAAGCGGATCAATGCAATACTATGGCGGCGGAATCACCGCGATTCCGGAAAAAGAATGAACATTCTGCGTATTTTTCCGTGATGCGATTCCGCCGCGGAAAAATACGCAGCATTAGCACAGCATTGCGGAATCCCATAGAATATAATGGGTTGCATTGTGTAAGCGTTTTTGCTGCAAAAAAACGCGGCAAAAACACTAAAAATCTGAAACGTGTGCACATAGCCTGAAAGTGTAGGGACCTGGCTACAGTCCTACATCTCAGTGGCTGGCGCAGAGCGGCAGAGTCAAGGCACCTGACCTGCGTCAGGATCCACTGACCTGGCTAGCCAGACTTCCTTAGTACCCTGTACCTCAGGGTTCCCCAACTCCAGTCCTCAAGGCCCACCAACTGGTCATGTTTTTCAGGATTTCCTTAGTTTTGCTTAGGTTATGGTAATTGCATCACCTGTGCAATACAAAGGAAATTCTGAAAACATGACCTGTTGGTGGGCCTTGAGGACTGGAGTTGGGGAACCCTGCTGTACCTAATGCTTAGCTTATGGCATGTGGCAGCCTTCTCCGATCCCAACAGAAGCTTCTAGGAGCTACCTAAGATATATCAAGCAAATTTAGCCATCTGAAAGAACTGTCTTCAGACAAGCTTAAGGCCACAGCAGAGGAACTCGTCAGGTCTTATTCAGATGACTTGGACATTACATTTTTAGATGAACACTTTCCCAAATATTGAGATAGCTCTAGGGATATATCTAATTTTGATGGTAACAAACTGCAGTGGTGAGCGTTCCTTCTCAAAACTCAAATTAGTTGAAAACCGATTAAGGACATCCATGAAGCAGGAACGACTTGTAAATTTGGCTATCATGAGCATCGAGTCAGATATACTGCGTGAATTGGACTTTAGTGACATCATTAGTGATTTTAACCCCTTACTGCCATCAGACGTACTATCCCGTCCATGGTACCTGGGCCCGTATGACCATGGACGGGATAGTACGTCCGTGCGATCGGACGCGCTCCCGGGGGCAGCGCAGCCGATCGCGGCAGGGTGTCAGCTGATTATCACAGCTGACACCCAGCACTATGTGTCAGGAGCGGTCACGGACCGCTCCCTGCCAGGGCCGGATTAAGAACATGATGGGCCTGGAGCTGAAGGGGCGGGCAAGGGGTGGGGCCAAACACGGCAATTCACAAAGGCCAAAAATGTAACGTAAAAGAATATAAACAAAGTAAATAACAAACAACCAAAAAAATGTCCAACAACATATTATGCACATACCAAAGAGACCTTCACCATATAGGGAGATCCAGAGGGTGCATGGATGGATGGGGGTGTGTAATTATACAACTACTTACAAAAAGGATACAAAGTATCCAAAAGCACACCACTCACAAAGGGATATATATAGTAAAATATCAAAATTTTATTAAGGTAACAATACAAAATATTAAGTATAAACATACAAGGGAAAAGGATTAACCCAAAATGTAGTGCACAAAAAGTAACTGAAGGAAATATGAGTGTATATAATTGTACATATAATAGTTTAAACAGCACAGCTGGTAAACAATGACCATTTCACAAAACATATATTGCTGCAAACCATCAGAATTAAAAGGTAAAGACCTAATGATAACACATACCCATATTAACCCCTCTCTGACATTAGACGTACTATCCCGTCCATAAAACCCGTGCCATTCTGCCCATGGACGGGATAGTACGTCATAGGCGATCAGCTGCGCTCCTGAGGGGAGCGCAGCTAATCGCCGCCGGCTGTCAGCTGATTATCACAGCTGACACCCGTGACTGTGTGTCAGGAGCGGTCACGGACCGCTCCCGGCACATTAACCCCTAGCACACCGCGATCAAACATGATCGCGGTGTACTGGGGGCACAGGGAAGCATCGCGCAGGGAGTGGGCTCCCTGCGCGCCCCCCTGAGACCCTCAGACCAGCGCGATGTGATTGCGCTGTTCTGAGGGCTTCCTCCCTCCCAGGACCCGGATCCAAGATGGCGCCGGGGTCCTGGAGGGAGGCGGCTTCCTCAGTGCCTGCTGAGAGCAGGCACTGAGAAGCCTGCTGCACTGCCTGAGCGATCGCTGGTGTGACAGTGTGCTGTGCACACTGTCACACCAGCGATTTGATAAAATACAGTGATGTCCCACCCTGGGACAAAGTAAAAAAGTTAAAAAAATAAAAATAAACATGTTATAAAAAAAAATCCAAAATAAATAAAAAATAAAAAAAATATTCCCCAATAAATTCATTTCTTCCTGTAAATAAAAAAAACAAAACAATAAAAGTACACATATTTGGTATCGCCGCGTCCGTAACAACCCCCCCTATAAAACTGTCCCACTAGTTAACCCCTTTAGTGAACCCCTTAAAAAAAAAACGAAGCAAAAAATCAATGCTTTATCATCATACCGCCGAACAAAAAGTGGAATAACACGCGATCAAAAAGACCGATATAAATAAACATGGTACCACTGAAAACGTCATCTTGTCCCGCAAAAAACGAGCCGCCATACAGCATCATCAGCGAAAAAATAAAAAAGTTATAGCTCGCAGAATAAAGCGATGCAAAAATAATTATTTTTTATATAAAATTGTTTTTATTCTATAAAAGCGCCAAAACATAAAAAAATGATATAAATGAGGTATCGTCATAATCGTACTGACCCGAAGAATAAAACTGCTTTATCAATTTTACCACACGCGGAACAATAAAAACGCCTCCCCAAAAGAAATTCATGAATTGCTGATTTTTGTTCATTCTAACCTCCCAAAAATCGAAATAAAAAGCGATCAAAAAATGTCACCTGCTCAAAAATGGTACAAATAAAAACGTCAACTCGTACCGCAAAAAATAAGACCTCACATGACTCTGTGGGCCAAAATATGCAAAAATTATAGCTCTCAAAATGTGGCGATGCAAAAAACTATTTTTGCAATAAAAAGCGTCTTTTAGCGTGACAGCTGCCAATCATAAAAACCCGCTATAAATAGTAAATCAAACCCCCCTTTATCACCCCCTTAGTTAGGGAAAAATAATAAAATTAAAAAAAAGTATTTATTTCCATTTTCCCATTAGGGTTAGGGTTGCGGCTAAAGTTAGGGTTAGGGTTGGCGCTAAAGTTAGGATTAGGGTTAGGGTTGGGATTAGGGTGTGTTAGGGTTAGGTTTGTGGTTAGGGTTGGGACTAGGGTTAGGGGTGTGTTGGGGTTAGGGTTGGAGTTAGAATTGGGGGGTTTCCGCTGTTTAGGCACATCAGGGGCTCTCCAAATGTGACATGGCGTCTGATCTCAATTCCAGCCAATTCTGCGTTGAAAAAGTCAAACGGTGCTCCTTCACTTCTGAGCTCTGCCATGCGTCCAAACAGTAGTTTATCCCCACATATGGGGTATCAGCGTACTCTGGACCCCAAGATTTATTGTGCAATTTGTCCTATTTCTTCTGTTACCCTTGGGAAAATAAAAAACTGGGGGCGAAAATATCATTTTTGTACAAAAAAAATTATTTTTTTGTTTTTACGGCTGTACATTATAAACTTCTGTGAAGCACTTGGGGCTTCATAGCGCTCACCACACACCTAGATAAGTTCCTTGTGGGGTCTATTTTCCAAAATGGGGTCACTTGTTGGGGATTTCCACTGTTTAGGCGCATCAGGGGCTCTCCAAATGCGACATGACGCCCCCAGACCATTCCATCAAAGTCTGCAATCCAAAACGTCACTACTTCCCTTCCGAGCCCCAACGTGTACCCATACAGTAGTTTTCTCCCACATATTGGGTATCAGCGTACTCAGGACAAATTGGGCAACAACTTTTGGGGTCCAATTTCTCCTGTTACCCTTGTAAAAATAAAATATTGGGGCGAAAAAATCATTTTTGCAAAAAAAAAAAAGATTTTTTATTTTTACGGCTGTGCGTTATAAACTTCTGTGAAGCACTTCGGGGTTCAAAGTGCTCACCACACATCTAGATAAGTTCCTTGTGGGGTCTATTTTCCAAAATGGGGTCACTTGTGGGGGGTTTCCACTGTTTAGGCGCATCAGGGGCTCTCCAAATGCGACATGACGCACCCAGACCATTCCATCAAAGTCTGCAATCCAAAACGTCACTACTTCCCTTCCGAGCCCTGACGTGCGCCCATACAGTAGTTTTCTCCCACATATTGGGTATCAGCGTACTCAGGACAAATTGGACAACAACTTTTGGGGTCCAATTTCTCCTGTTACCCTTGTGAAAATAAAATATTGGGGGCGAAAAAATCATTTTTGTAAAAAAAAAAAAGATTTTTTTATTTTTACGGCTGTGCGTTATAAACTTCTGTGAAGCACTTCGGGGTTCAAAGTGCTCACCACACATCTAGATAAGTTCCTTGTGGGGTCTATTTGCCAAAATGGGGTCACTTGTGGGGGGTTTCCACTGTTTAGGTGCATCAGGGGCTCTCCAAATGTGACATGACGCCCCCAGACCATTCCATCAAAGTCTGCAATCCAAAACGTCACTACTTCCCTTCCGAGCCCCGACGTGTGCCCATACAGTAGTTTTCGCCCACATATTGGGTATCAGTGTACTCAGGACAAATTGGACAACAACTTTTGCGTTCCAATTTCTACTGTTACCCTTGTGAAAATAAAATATTGGGGGCGAAAAAATCATTTTTGTAAAAAAAAAAAAGATTTTTTATTTTACGGCTGTACGTTATAAACTTTAGTGAAACACCTGGGGGTTCAAAGTTCTCACCACACATCTAGATAAGTTCCTTGAGGGGTCTAGTTTCCAAAATGGTGTCATTTATGGGGGTTTCCACTGTTTAGGCAGATCAGGAGCTCTCCAAACACGACATGGCGTCCAGCCAATTCTGCGTTGAAAAAGTCAGACGGCGCTCCTTCCCTTCCAAACTCTGCCATGCACCCAAACAGTGGTTTACCCCCACATATGGGGTATCAGCGCACTCAGGACAATTTGCACAATAACTTTTGGAGTCTTGTTACCCTTGGAAAAATAAAAATTGGGGTGAAAAGATAATTTTTGTGGAAAAAATATGATTTTAAATTTTACGGCTCTACGTTATAAACTTGTGTGAAGCACTTGGGGGTTCAAATTGCTCATCAAAAATCTAGATAAGTTCCTTAGGGGGTCTAGTTTCCCAAATGGGGTCATTTGTGGGGGGTTTCCACTGTTTAGGCACATCAGGGGCTCTCCAAATGCAACATGGCATCCAAACTCAATTCCAGCCAATTTTGGTTGGAAAAAGTCAAATGGTGCTCCTTCCATTCCGAGCTCTGCCGTGCGCCCAAACAGTGGTTCCCCCCCACATATGGGGTATCAGCGTACTCAGGACAAATTGTACAACAACTTATGTGGTCCAATTTCTCCTGTTACCCTTGGGAAAATAAAAAATTAGTGACTAAAAGATAATTTTTGTGGGAAAAAAATAGGATTTTTTATTTTCATGCCCGGGCATTATAAACTTGTGTGAAGCACTTGGGGGTTCAAAGTGCTCACCAAAGATCTAGATAAGTTCCTTAGGGGGTCTAGTTTCCAAAATGGGGTCACTTGTGGGGGGTTTCCACTGTTTAGGCTCATCTGGGGCACTGCAAACGGAACATGACCCCCATTAACGTCTGCATTCCAAAACGTTACTACTTCCTTTCCAAGCCCTGCCGTGCGCCCAAACAGTTTCCCCCCCCACATATGGGGTATCAGCGTACTCAGGACAAATTGGACAACAACTTTTGGGTCCAATTTCCTTGGGAAAATTCAAAAATTTGGGGCTAAAAAATCATTTTTGTTGAAAATTGATTTTTTTTTTTTTCACACCCAGGCTTTATAAACTTTTGTGAAACACTTGAGGGTTCAAAGTGCTCACAACAGATCTAGATAAGTACCTTAGGGGGTCTAGTTTCCAAAATGGTGTCACTTGTGGGGGGTTTCCACTGTTTAGGCGCATCAGGGGCTCTCCAAACGCGACATGGCATCCAATCTAAATTCCAGCCAATTTTAGTTTGAAAAAGTCAAACGTCGCTCCTTCCCTTACGAGCTCTGCCGTGTGCCCAAACAGTGGTTTTCCCCCACATATGGGGTATTGACGTACTCAGGATAAATTGTATAACAACCTTATCTGTCCATTTTCTCCTTTTACCCTTGTGAAAATAAAAAAAAAGTTTGTAAAAGATCATTTTTGTGGCTAAAAAGTAAAATATTCATTTTTTTCCTTCCACGTTGCTTTAGTTACTGTGAAGCACCTGAAGGGTTAATAAACTTCTTGAATGTGGTTTTGAGTACCTTGAGGGGTGCAGTTTTTAGAATGGTGTCACTTTTGGGTATTTTCTGCCATATAGACCCCTCAAAGTGACTTCAAATGTGAGGTGGTCCCTAAAAAAAATGGCTTTGTAAATTTTGTTGTAAAAATGAGAAATCGCTGGTCAACTTTTAACCCTTATAACTTCCTAACAAAAAAAAATTTTGGTTCCAAAATTGTGCTGATGTAAAGTAGACATGTGGGAAATGTTATTTCTTAACAATTTTGTGTGATATATTTCTCTGTTTTAAGGGAATAAAAATTCAAAGTTTGAAAATTGCTAAATTTTAAAAATTTTCGCCATATTTGCGTTTTTTTCAAAATAAACGCAAGTTATATCGAAGAAATTTTACCACTAACATGAAGTACAATATGTCACGAGAAAACAGTCTCAGAATCGCGAAGATCCGTTGAAGCGTTCCAGAGTTATAACCTCATAAGAGACAGTGGTCAGAATTGTAAAAATTGGCCCGGTCATTAACGTGCAAACCACCCTTGGGGGTGAAGGGGTTAAATCAACCGATCCAAACAGTCACAGCAGCCCCGACGCGCGTTTCGCATTTGCAGCTTTCTCAAGGGGGATGTGCATGCCATGTCCTAGCCAATACCCAGTTATATAGCCCCCAAAAACACATTGGGCCAATAACAGAGCCCTCTTTAGCGACCCCTCCATGGATTTAACAGGTGCAACAAGTTATATTATAATAAGTTGGCGTTCTTGACGCGCACGGCGCCACCGCCCCCAGATCTCATCACCTACTGCATCCGGCGCTCGGTCTCAGTGTGCGGGAGGAAATCCCCATGACGTCATATCCGCCCATTGAGACCACTAGAGGCCTTAGGCAGCGAGCGTGTGAGCCGGGCGTAGCGCGCATGCGCGTCGCCATTTTATTGAAGCCTTCAATAGGTCTATATTAGTGCCAGTGAGTATGCCGCATACTGGATCGCATACATCAACCGAAATGGAAAGACACTATATATGCGCACATAAGTTCCTGCCCGGTATGTGTTATCATTAAATGCAAAAGATCACCACATATAGTCATGATGCGCCATATCGTGCTTACACAAACTATCGAAGTGTTAACAATAAATGCTGGCAAAAAATACATATATAAAATATCACAGAGCAGTATATATACACATATAAACAAAAGTGCACATAAAGATATGCGCATATAGGTTCCTGCCCGGTATGTGTTATCATTAAATGCAAAAGATCACCATATGTAGTCATGATGCACCATATCATGCTTACACAAACTATCGAAGTGTTAACAATACATGCTGGCAGAAAATACATATATCGAATATCACAGAGCAGTATATATACACATATAAACAAAAATGCACATAGAGATATATATGAAAATCCAGGGAGTTGCTTTAACTCGTTCATATGAAGTCATAAAAGGTCCAATGTGGATAAGGGGTCACACAACGGATCCGGACACAGTAACATATTGGATAAACTAAGATGGAGTAAACAATACACAAGTCAATAAAAGACACACACAAAAGACAAAAGAGCACATAATAGACTTTGTTTAAAAAGTAAAGATGCATCTATAAAAAAGGAGCGAAGCTCAGTTTCTCATTGAGTCCCACAGGGGCCATGGTGCCCAGTTCCACTATCCATTTCGTTCTGCTTGAGCTAACAGGGATTTCACATCACCACCTCTAATGCCACCTCTTATTCTATTGATTCCGTGAACCTTAAGGCCACAGGGATCTGAATTATGACATGATCGAAAATGTTTGGGCAGTGTTCTCAGTAGTGAAGGATCCTCCACCTCCACCGCCGCAGCAATATTCCTGACGTGTTCCCTCACTCTTACACGTAATTCCCTTGTTGTCAATCCAACATATAATTTGGGACAAGGACATTGTGCCAGATATATAACGTATGAGGTAGTACAAGAAATATAATGCATGATATCATATTGACGAGTACCCTCAGTACCACCAAAGGTTTTTGCCCGAATGATATTATTTAAATTACATGCCCTACAACCGCCACAGGGGAAACAACCCCATCTCTGACCACTGGATCCAAAAAAATTATTTTGTCCAGCAATATAGTGACTTTGGACTAAATGGTCTCTTAAGTTTTTACTTCTTCTAGCTGTAACCAGAGGTTTCTCTGAAATTTCCTTATAAAGAATTGGATCGGTTCGAAGGACCGACCAGTGTTTAGTCAGGATCTGGCGGATGTTATCCCACTGGCAGTTATACGTAGTAATAAATCTCGTATGTAAATCTTCTTTCTTTTTGGGTCCCAGGGGTTTATGTAATAATGCTTGTCGTGGGGTGTATTTCGCTCGATGATATCCATGCCTTACATTCCTGTGGCTATAGCCTCTGGCCAAAAAACGTTCTCTAAGGTCTTTAGCCTGATGTTCAAATTGGTCCACTGTAGAGCAAATGCGTTTTGCCCTCAGGAATTGGCCAATGGGAATGGCTTTAATTGTTGAATAAGCATGTCCCGAGGAGGAATGAAGGAAGGAATTGACTGAAGTATCCTTCCGATGGATGTCAGTGTGGACAGATCCCGTGTCATCTATTGACAAAGCGATATCCAAAAAATCAATCTTTTGTCTATGCCACCTATATGTAAGCCTAATATTATAGGCATTGTTGTTAAGGTTAGACATGAATCTATCAAGTTCAGGAATCGGTCCCTGCCATATAATCAAAAGATCATCAATGTACCGAAGCCAGCACTGCACATGGTCGGCGGCGCATGCCCCGTCCCCACGAAACACCTCCCTCTCCCAAAGGCCGAGGAAGAGATTTGCGTAGGCGGGCGCACACGCCGCCCCCATGGCAGTGCCACGCCTCTGTAGGTAGAACCGATCCCTGAAGGTGAAAAAGTTATGATATAGAACAAACTCCAAGAGTTCCATTATCAAATCAGCAAGGGATCTGTCCACACTGCTCATCTCTAGAAAAAACCGTACAGCACGAAGTCCATGTTTGTGATCAATGCATGTATACAAGGACTCGACGTCCGCAGTGACAAAGAGCATGTCGGAGTCCAAGGACAAACCGTCGACTCTCACCAGGACGTCGGTGGAGTCCCTGACATAGGAGGGGAGCGTCTCTACCAGAGGTTTAAGATAGTGGTCAATAAACTTGCATACTGGGTCGCAAAGCCCTCCTATGCCAGAGACTATATGACGCCCCGGTGGGTCGACAAGGTCCTTATGGACTTTAGGGAGGAGATAGAAGGTTGGAACCTTGGGAAATTTAATCAATAGTCCATAATAGTCAATAATATCATTCGGGCAAAAACCTTTGGTGGTACTGAGGGTACTCGTCAATATGATATCATGCATTATATTTCTTGTACTACCTCATACTTTATATATCTGGCACAATGTCCTTGTCCCAAATTATATGTTGGATTGACAACAAGGGAATTACGTGTAAGAGTGAGGGAACACGTCAGGAATATTGCTGCGGCGGTGGAGGTGGAGGATCCTTCACTACTGAGAACACTGCCCAAACATTTTCGATCATGTCATAATTCAGATCCCTGTGGCATTAAGGTTCACGGAATCAATAGAATAAGAGGTGGCATTAGAGGTGGTGATGTGAAATCCCTGTTAGCTCAAGCAGAAACGAAATGGATAGTGGAACTGGGCACCATGGCCCCTGTGGGACTCAATGAGAAACTGAGCTTCGCTCCTTTTTTATAGATGCATCTTTACTTTTTAAACAAAGTCTATTATGTGCTCTTTTGTCTTTTGTGTGTGTCTTTTATTGACTTGTTTATTGTTTACTCCATCTTAGTTTATCCAATATGTTACTGTGTCCGGATCCGTTGTGTGACCCCTTATCCACATTGGACCTTTTATGACTTCATATGAACGAATTAAAGCAACTCCCTGGATTTTCATATATATCTCTATGTGCATTTTTGTTTATATGTGTATATATACTGCTCTGTGATATTCGATATATGTATTTTCTGCCAGCATGTATTGTTAACACTTCGATAGTTTGTGTAAGCATGATATGGTGCATCATGACTACATATGGTGATCTTTTGCATTTAATGATAACACATACCGGGCAGGAACCTATATGCGCATATCTTTATGTGCACTTTTGTTTATATGTGTATATATACTGCTCTGTGATATTTTATATATGTATTTTTTGCCAGCATTTATTGTTAACACTTCGATAGTTTGTGTAAGCACGATATGGCGCATCATGACTATATGTGGTGATCTTTTGCATTTAATGATAACACATACCGGGCAGGAACCTATATGCGCATATCTTTATGTGCATTTTTGTTTATATGTGTATATATACTGCTCTGTGATATTTTATATATGTATTTTTTGCCAGCATTTATTGTTAACACTTCGATAGTTTGTGTAAGCACGATATGGCGCATCATGACTATATATGGTGATCTTTTGCATTTAATGATAACACATACCGGGCAGGAACTTATGTGCGCATATATAGTGTCTTTCCATTTCGGTTGATGTATGCGATCCAGTATGCGGCATACTCACTGGCACTAATATAGACCTATTGAAGGCTTCAATAAAATGGCGACGCGCATGCGCACTACGCCCGGCTCACACGCTCGCTGCCTAAAGCCTCTAGTGGTCTCAATGGGCGGATATGACGTCATGGGGATTTCCTCCCCGCACACTGAGACCGAGCGCCGGATGCAGTAGGTGATGAGATCTGGGGGCGGTGGCGCCGTGCGCGTCAAGAACGCCAACTTATTATAATATAACTTGTTGCACCTGTTAAATCCAGGGAGGGGTCGCTACAGAGGGCTCTGTTATTGGCCCAATGTGTTTTTGGGGGTTATATAACTGGGTATTGGCTAGGACATGGCATGCACATCCCCTTGAGAAAGCTGCAAACGCGAAACGCGCGTCGGGGCTGCTGTGACTGTTTGGATCGGTTGATTTAATATGGGTATGTGTTATCATTAGGTCTTTACCTTTTAATTCTGATGGTTTGCAGCAATATATGTTTTGTGAAATGGTCATTGTTTACCAGCTGTGCTGTTTAAACTATTATATGTACAATTATATACACCATATACCGATACTCATTTCCTTCAGTTACTTTTTGTGCACTACATTTTGGGTTAATCCTTTTCCCTTGTATGTTTATACTTAATATTTTGTATTGTTACCTTAATAAAATGTTGAAAGTAAATAACAAAGTAAATATATGATACATGCCTAATATAAATACAGTGGATATAGAAGCAATTAAACCATGTCAGTTAAGGCGCATGGCAAGTTCTGTGTCTGTATGTATGTCAGCAGCCCATCTATAACATTAGTACTACCTGCCTATATACCAGTATCACAGCCATATATACCAGTACTGTGTGTGTATATATGTCAGCAGCACATCTATGTATAACATTAGTACCTGCTTATATACCAGTATCACAGCTATACATAGCAATAACATGTCTGTATATATGTCAGCAGCACAAGATGTATTATAACATTAGTACCTGCTCCACACGAACACACAACTCACACCTCAGTCTGACGTCCTCCTATAGCAGTTTTTCTCAACCTTCTCAGCCTCAGGGCACCCTGGGAAAAAATTAAAGTCCGGCCGATCAGACAAGAATTTGGACAGTCTAAACGGCCCTCAATACTGCCACACATAGCCCCCTTATAGTGCCACACACAGCCCCCTTAATACTGCCACACATAGCCATCTCAATAATACTGCCATACATAGCCACATTAGTAATATTGCGTCAGAGAAGCCCCATACACAGATATATGGCAACATTGAGAGGCCCATTCTAGTATATGGTGCAGCGTTGAATGTCCCACAGTAATATAGGGCAACATTGAGAGGCCCATTCTAGTATATAGCGCAGCATTGAATGGCCCATAGTATATATAGCGCAGCATTGAATGGCCCATAGTTGCGCAGCATTGAATGGCCCATAGTATATATAGGGCAGCATTGAGAGGGCCTCTCAATGCTGCCCTATATTACTATGGGCCATTCAATGCTACGCTATATACTATAATCGGCCTCTCAGAGGCCCATTATAGTATATACCGTAGCGTAGCATTGAATGGGGGCCATAGTATATAGGGCAGCATGCCAGCATTGAGAGGCAGAGGCCCATAATATAGCGCAGCCTCTATATTGTAATGCACTCCCCATAGGCAGCCTTATTTATAATGCACCCCATAGGCAGTCTTATTTATAATGCACCCCATAGGCAGTCTTATTTATAATGCACCCCATAGGCAGTCTTATTTATAATGCACCCCATAGGCAGTCTTATTTAAATGCACCCCATAGGCAGTCTTATTTATAATGCACCCCATAGGCAGTCTTATTTATAATGCACCCCATAGGCAGCCTTACGTATAATGCACCCCATATGCAGCCTTACTTATAATGCACCCCATATGCAGCCTTACTTATAATGCACCCCCATATCCAGCTGTACTTACGTACTTATAATGCACTCCCCCATATGCAGCCGTACTTATAATGCACCCCATATCCAGCCGTACTTATAATGCACCCCATATCCAGCCGTATTTATAATGCACCCCCATATCCAGCCGTACTTATAATGCACCCCCATATCCAGCCGTACTTATAATGCACCCCATAGGCAGCCTTACTTATAATGCACCCCCATATCCAGCCGTACTTATAATTCACCCCATATGCAGCCTTACTTATAATGCACCCCATAGGCAGCCTCTGTACTGTAATGTACCACCTTTACAAAAATAATAAATTCTGTACTCACCTCTCTTGCTCCAGGCTCCTGCGCTGCTCACTGCTCTCCCTCTCAGCGTCTGACTGCCGGCGCCGGGCAGTGACGTCATCGCGCCCGCTGTCAGACGCTGAGAGGGGGATTATGGGAGAGAAGGAGCGCTCGCTCCTTCTCTCTCAATGCGGTCAGCTGTATTGGCTGGATGCCGATACAGCTGACCCTGCGATGACGGGCGGGGGGCCCACTGCTGGCACCAGGCCCCCCACCGCCTGCTCAGGGCCCCATAGCGGCCGGGCGGCAGAGCAGGGAGATTGATTCTCCCTGCCATGCCGCAGAAAGTAACTGTGTCGGCGTGCTGTGCACGACGATACAGTTACAGTAGCGTAGCTCCAGGTGGGCCCCCTCTGCCCCCCCGGTAGCTACGCTACTGGGCCTATCTCTAACAAGGGGCCTGGAGCTGTAGCTCCATCAGCCCCTACGTTAATCCGGCCCCGCTCCCGGCACATTAACCCCTGGCACACTGCGATCAAACATGATCGCGGTGTTCTGGGGGCACAGGGGAGGATCGCGCAGGGAGGGGGGTCCCTGCGCGCTCCCCTGAGACCCTCAGAGCAGCGCGATGTGTCGCGCTGTTCCGAGGGTCCGTCCTCCCTCCAGGTCCCCGGATCCAAGATGGCGCCGGGGTCCTGCAGGGAGGCGGCTTCCTCAGTGCCTGCTGAGAGCAGGCACTGAGAAGCCTGCAGCACTGCCAGAGCGATCGCTGGTGTGACAGAGTGCTGTGCACACTGTCACACCAGCGATCTGCTAAAATACTGTGATGTCCCACCCTGGGACAAAGTAAAAAAGTTAAAAAAATGAAAATAAAAAGTGGTAAAAAAAATCATAAAAAAAAAAAAAATATTCCCCAATAAATTCATTTCTTCCTGTAAATAAAAAAAACAGAACAATAAAAGTACACATATTTGGTATCGCCGCGTCCGTAACGACCCCCCCCCTATAAAACTGTCCCACTAGTTAACCCCTTTAGTGAACCCCTTAAAAAAAAAAAAACTAAGCAAAAAATCAATGCTTTATCATCATACCGCCGAACAAAAAGTGGAATAACACGCGATCAAAAAGACCGATATAAATAAACATGGTACCGCTGAAAACGTCATCTTGTCCCGCAAAAAACGAGCCGTCATACACATCATCAGCGAAAAAATAAAAAAATTATAGCTCGCAGAATAAAGCGATGCAAAAATAATAATTTTTTAGATAAAATTGCTTTTATTCTATAAAAGCGCCAAAACAAAAAAAAATTATATAAATGAGGTATCACCGTAATCGTACTGACCCGAAGAATAAAACTGCTTTATCAATTTTACCACATGCGGAACGGTATAAACGCCTCCCCCAAAAGAAATTCATGAATTGCTGATTTTTGTTCATTCTAACCTCCCAAAAATCGAAATAAAAAGCGATCAAAAAAAGTCACATGCTCAAATATGGTACCAATAAAAACGTCACCTCGTCCCGCAAAAAATAAGACCTCACATGACTGTGTGGGCCAAAATATGCAAAAATTATAGCTCTCAAAATGTGGTGATTCAAAAAACTACTTTTTGCAATAAAAAGCGTCTTTTAGTGTGACAGCTGCCAATCACAAAAACCCGCTATAAATAGTAAACCAAACCCCCTTCATCACCCCCTTAGTTAGGGAAAAATAATAAAATTTAAAAAATGTATTTATTTCAATTTTCCCATTAGGGTTAGGGTTGCGGCTAAAGTTAGGGTTAGGGTTGGCGCTAACGTTAGGATTAGGGTTAGGGTTGGGATTAGGGTTAGGTTTGTGGTTAGGGTTGGGACTAGGGTTAGGGTGTGTTGGGGTTAGGGTTGGAGTTAGAATTGGGGGTTTCTGCTGTTTAGGCACATCAGGGGCTCTCCAAATGTGACATGGCGTCTGATCTCAATTCCAGCCAATTCTGCATTGAAAAAGTCAAACGGTGCTCCTTCACTTCTGAGCTCTGCCATGCGCCCAAACAGTAGTTTACCCCCACATATGGGGTATCAGCGTACTCTGTACCCCAAGAGTTATTGTGCAATTTGTCCTATTTCTTCTGTTACCCTTGGGAAAATAAAAAACTGGGGGCGAAAATATAATTTTTGTAAAAAAAAAAAAGATTTTTTTGTTTTTACGGCTGTATGTTATAAACTTCTGTGAAGCACTTGGGGCTTCATAGCGCTCACCACACATCTAGATAAGTTCCTTGTGGGGTCTATTTTCCAAAATAGGGTCACTTGTGGGGGGTTTCCACTGTTTAGGCGCATCATGGGCTCTCCAAATGCGACATGACGCCCCCAGACCATTCCATCAAAGTCTGTAATCCAAAACGTCAATACTTCCCTTCCGAGCCCTGACGTGCGCCCATACAGTAGTTTTCTCCCACATATTGGGTATCAGCGTACTCAGGACAAATTGGACAACAACTTTTGGGGTACAATTTCTCCTGTTACCCTTTTGAAAATAAAATATTTGGGGCGAAAAAATAATTTTTTTTTTAAAAAAATGGATTTTTTATTTTTACGGCTGTACGCTATAAACTTCTGTGAAGCACTTTGGGGTTCAAAGTGCTCACCACACATCTAGATAAGTTCCTTGTGGGGTCTATTTTCCAAAATGGGGTCACTTGTGGGGGTTTCCACTGTTTAGGCGCATCAGGGGCTCTCCAAATGCGACATGACGCCCCCAGACCAATCCATCAAAGTCTGCAATCCAAAACGTCACTACTTCCCTTCCGAGCCCCGACGTGCGCCCATACAGTAGTTTACTCCCACATATTGGGTATCAGCGTACTCAGGACAAATTGGAAAACAACTTTTTGGGTCCAATTTCTCCTGTTACCCTTGCGAAAATAAAATATTGGGGGCAAAAAAATCATTTTTGTAAAAAAAAAAAAAAAAAAGATTTTTTATTTTACGGCTGTACGTTATAAACTTCTGTGAAGCACTTGGGGGTTCAAAGTGCTCACCACACATCTAGATAAGTTCCTTGAGGGGTCTATTTTCCAAAATGGTGTCATTTGTGGGGGTTTCCACTGTTTAGGCAGATCAGGAGCTCTCCAAACACGACATGGCATCCAGCCAATTCTGCGTTGAAAAAGTCAAACGGCGCTCCTTCCCTTCCAAACTCTGCCATGCACCCAAACAGTGGTTTACCCCCACATATGGGGTATCAGTGTACTCAGGACAAATTGCACAATAACTTTTGGAGTCTTGTTAACCTTGGAAAAATAAAAATTGGGGTGAAAAGATCAATTTTGTGGAAAAAATATGATTTTTTAATTTTACGGCTCTACGTTATAAACTTGTGTGAAGCACTTGGGGGTTCAAATTGCTCACCAAAGATCTAGATAAGTTCCTTAGGGGTCTAGTTTCCCAAATGGGGTCACTTGTGGGGGTTTCCACTGTTTAGGCACATCAGGGACTCTCCAAATGCAACATGGCGTCTAATCTCAATTCCAGCCAATTTTGGTTGGAAAAAGTCAAATGGTGCTCCTTCCCTTCCGAGCTCTGCCGTGTGCCCAAACAGTGATTCCCCCCCACATATGGGGTATCAGCGTACTCAGGACAAATTGGACAACAACTTTTGAGGTCCAATTTCTCCTGTTACCTATGGGAAAATAAAAAATTAGTGACTAAGAGATAATTTTTGTGGGAAAAAATAGGATTTTTTATTTTCATGCCCGGGCATTATAAACTTGTGTGAAGCACTTGGGGGTTCAAAGTGCTCACCAAAGATCTAGATAAGTTCCTTAGGGGGTCTAGCTTCCAAAATGGGGTCACTTGTGTGGGGTTTCCACTGTTTAGGCTCATCTGGGGCACTACAAGCGGAACATGACCCCCATCAATGTTTGCATTCCAAAATGTTACTGCTTCCTTTCCAAGCCCTGCCATGCGCCCAAACAGTTCCCCCCCCCCCACATATGGGGTATCAGCGTACTCAGGACAAATTGGACAACAACTTTTGGGGTCCAATTTCCTTGGGAAAAATCAAAAATTTGGGACTAAAAAATCATTTTTGTGGAAAATTTTTTTTTTTTTTTTCACACCCAGGCGTTATAAACTTTTGTGAAACACTTTGGGGTTCAAAGTGCTCACAACAGATCTAGATAAGTTCCTTAGGGGGTCTAGTTTCCAAAATAGTGTCACTTGTGGGGGTTTCCACTGTTTAGGCGCATCAGGGGCTCTCCAAACACGACATGGCGTCCAATCTCAACTCCAGCCAATTTTAGTTTGAAAAAGTTAAACGGCGCTCCTTCCCTTACGAGCTCTGCCGTGTGCCCAAACAGTGGTTTTCCCCCACATATGGGGTATTGGCGTACTCAGGAGAAATTGCACAACAACTTTATCTGTCCATTTTCTCCTTTTACCCTTGTGAAAATAAAAAAAAGTTTGTAAAAGATCATTTTTGTGGCTAAAAAGTTAAATATTCATTTTTTCGTTCCACGTTGCTTCAGCTCCTGTGAAGCACCTGAAGGGTTAATAAAATTCTTGAATGTGGTTTTGAGTACCTTGAGGGTGCAGTTTTTAGAATGGTGTCACTTTTGGGTATTTTCTGCTATATAGACCCGTCAAAGTGACTTCAAACGTGAGGTGGTCCCTAAAAAAATGGCTTTGTAAATTTTGTTGTAAAAATGAGAAATCACTGGTCAACTTTTAACCCTTATAATTTCCTAACAAAAAATAATTTTGGTTCCAAAATTGTGCTGATGTAAAGTAGACATGTGGGAAATGTTATTTCTTAACTATTTTGTGTGACATATTTCTCTGTTTTAAGGGAAAAAAAATTCAAAGTTTGAAAATTGCAAAATTTTCGCCATATTTGCGTTTTTTTCAAAAATAAACGCAAGGTATATCGAAGAAATTTTACCACTAACGTGAAGTACAATATGTCACAAGAAAACAGTCTCAGAATCGCGAAGATCCGTTGAAGCGTTCCAGAGTTATAACCTCATAAAGATACAGTGGTCAGAATTGTAAAAATTGGCCCGGTCATTAACGTGCAAACCACCCTTGGGGGTGAAGGGGTTAAAGCACGAAAATCAAATAAAGTGCCTGGATTGTAAAAAATTAATGATTTTACCTGAATTACTCTGCGTAAATGATTCTTGTAAATAAACTTGAGTTTGTTTCATTTTGTGTTTTTTGCATTACATATTGCAACACCTTGAAAAATGGGCCTCCTTCCTAAATGGGCCCCGGGCCACCCACCTCTTAAATCCGGCCCTGCATTTACCGTATTTTTCGGACTATAAGACACACCGGACCATAAGACGCACCCCAAATTTGCAGAAGGAAAATAGGGAAAAAAAAATAATGTGTCAAATGGGGGTCCGTCTTACAGTCCGAATTCAGCTTACCAGCGAAGGGATCAGCACAGGTAGAGGAGTGGTCACAGGGGTCGTTCGGTGGTCCAGGCTGGTGCGGTGGTGGTGCTCTGTGTTGAAGGGGTGCTCTGTGTGGTGGCTGTGCTCTGTGGGGTGGCTGTGCTCTATGTGGTGGTTGTGCACTGTGTGGTGGTTGTGCACTGTTGGGTGGCTGTGCTCTGTGGGGTCGCAATATACTTACAAATCCTGTGGCGGTGGTCCCGTGGCGGTGGTCCCAATGCAGCCTCCTGTGCTCTGTGGTGTGGTGGTGTCGGGGCTCTGTGATGTCGCTGCAGCGGGGCTCTGCTGCGTGGGGGCTCCGCCGGCCTTTACGTCAAAGCCCGAAAGCCCCCCGCAGCTCTGTTGCTGCGACGCGGAGGCCTCCTGAAAGGTGGCCGCCAGGGGCCTCCGGAAAGATGGCTGCTGGAGGCGGCGCATGCTCAGATTCAGATCTCCGCAACGAGATCTTGTCCTGAGATCTCTGGAGATGAGATCTCGGGAAGAGACCTCGTTGCCGAGATTTGAATTTGAGTATACGCCGCCTCCAGCGGCCATCTTTCCGGAGGCCCCTGGCGGCCATCTTTCAGGAGGCCTCCGCGTCGCAGCAACAGTGCTGCGGGTGGCTTTCGGGCTTTGACGAAATGCCGGCGGAGCCCCCCACGCAGAACAGAGCCCCGCTGCAGCCACATCACAGAGCCCCGACACCACAGAGCACAGGGAGGCTGCATCGGGACCGCCGCCGCCGGCACCGGATTTATAAGTATATTGCAACCATAAGACGCACCCCAATTTTCCCCCAAATTTTTTTGGGAAAAAAGTGCATGTTAATGTCCGAAAAATACGATATCTATCATGTATCTAACTATATCTATTATCTATCTCTCTATTTATTTTTAGAAAAAAATGGAGCAGCACAAAATTAAATAACAGGTGCAAATCCTCTTCAGCAATAATCCAATACTTGCCAACTTGAGTATCCAAAAAACAGGCAGCACTCCATTGATCAGTAGGAAAAAGTGGATATTTATTACACCCACATACTATGGCAACGTTTCGGCTCCATGAGCCTTCCTCAAGCAATGATTAACACACATATGCAGGTTTTTATAGGATCAATTCTTCACAATGTGTCATTATATCCAATTATCATATCACATAAATACCACATGCATACTATGCAAGAAACGCTCATAGAATAAATTAGCATGAATAGACAACTCATACTTGTATCACAGACTGTGTTCAATAAAGGTGATTTCACCTATATGATCATAAACCTTCATACAATCAACTGGTTGTTAATATTAAACAAGTTAGCACAGCTGTGACAACTAAACTATGTTCCAAATTATTATGCAAATTGGTTTTAAGTGTCATAGCATTTTTTCTTTTTAAATGAAACTCATTGATGGTATTGTGTCTCAGGATTCTTTGGATCACTGAAATCAATCTCAGATACCTGTGATAATTAGTTTGCCATGTGAGCCCAATAAAAGGAAAACTGGATGTTCCACACTATTAAGCAGGCCAGAGTTTTCAAGTAAAATGGGAAAGAAAAAGGATCTCTCTGCTGCTGAAAAGTATCAAATAGTGCAATGCCTTGGTCAAGGGATGAAAACATTACATATTTCCTGAAAACTTAACCGTGATCATCGTACTGTTAAGAGATTTGTGGCTGATTCTGAGTACAGACGTGTTCGTGCTGATAAAGGCAGAATGAGGAAGGTTTCTGCCAGGCAAGTTCATCGGATTAAGAGAGCAGCTGCTAAAAAGCCATTACAAACCAGCAAACAGGTATTTGAAGCTGCTGGTGCCTCTGAAGTCCCTCGAACCTCAAGGTGTAGAATCCTTCAAAGGCTTGCTGTGGTGCATAAACCTACTATTCGGCCACCCCTAAACAGTGCTCACAAGCAAAAACGGTTGCAGTGGGCCCAGACATACATGAAGACTAATTTTCAGTCTTGTTTACTGATGAGTGTCGAGCAACCCTGGATGGTCCAGATGGATGGAGTAGTGGATGGTTGGTGGATGGCCACCATGTCCCAACAAGGCTGCGACGTAATCAAGGAGGTGGAGGAGTCATGTTTTGGGCCGGAATCATGGGGAATCAGCTGGTAGGGCCCTTTAAGGTTCCTGAAGGTGTGAAAATGACCTCTGCAAAGTATATAGAGTTTCTGACTGACAACTTTCTTCCATGGTATAAAAAGCAGAAACGTGCCTTCATGAGCAAAATCATCTTCATTCATGACAATGCACCATCTCACACTGCAAAGAATACCTCTGAGTCATTGGCTGCTATGGGCATAAAAGGAGATAAACTCCCCTGACCTCAACCCTATAGAGAACCTTTGGAGTATCATCAAGCAAAAGATCTATGAGGGTGGGAGGCAGTTCACATCAAAACAGCAGCTCTGGAGGCTATTCTGACTTCATGCAATGAAATACAAGCAGAAACTCTCCAAAAACACAAGTTCTATGGATGCAAGAATTGTGAAGGTGATATCAAACAAGGGTTCCTATGTTAACATGTAACTTGGCCTGTTAGGATGTTTTGGTGTTAAGTAGCTTTTTGTTCAGTGAATGTGACCTCCTAATGCTGCAAATTCCACAAATGAGCATTTTCAGTTCTTTAAAACATATCAAATGTTTAGAAATTCTACTGTGCCTAATAATTTGGAACAGTACATTTTGAGTTTTTATTCATTTTGGAGATTATACTGTTATCATTGGGAGGTTTCTTCAATAAAATTCGATGTTTACTCTAACGGGTGATGACTTTCATTAGACTGACTGTCAGTATTCCGGGTTTTCTAGGTAACTTTGTCAATGATTTTGCCCTTTGTTAAAATGGAGTTTGCTGTTTTCTGTGCCCTACTTCCTGTTCGTTTGTTTAAAACCCGGCTCAGGTGCTGGCTTCACTGCTGGAATATTCTGCTTCCGTTTCCCTGCAACCCAGCTGCTTTGTTCCTCACAGATCTTTTGTGTATTTACCAGGAAGGTGCATAACCTTATCTTCAGGTGTTTCTCAGCCACAGCAGTTTCTACCCATGGCTCTGGACATTCTCTGCATATGTAAGTTGCACAAAGTACTGTGTTATCACTAAACTGTTGACTTGGGAATTTAACCCTTGGTTCACTCCATCTGATAAGAACTGTGTTTCTGAACTGTTGCTGTTTAACCCTTTGTGCATTACCTCTGGTGAGAGCTGTTGGAACTGTTACTGGAACCTTACTGACATATGAACTTGTTGTTGGACTTCACTGAATTAAGCCACAACTGAGATTAACTTGTTCCTGGACCTCCCTGTGTTTTCTGCATACCTGGATCTGACTCTTCACACACCAGCAGTGTGTAAATCCAGCCACGTTACCTGTGCATCAGACTTACCTTGTGGTCACATTTGTGTGAGGACTCCGTCGTAAGAACTTTACCACCCTCGCTATAGAGGTTCAAGGACTTATATATCCGGATTCATATAACTGGACTTGTGTGTGTGTGTATATATATATGGACTCATTGCATGTCACTACGGGTTGTTTGAATATTGTTTTTGGGTGTTTTGCTGTTTCACAAATACATTATTTGCATTCAAAGAAACCCGTCTCTGATTGTTCATTGCCCCACGCTATCAGAATCCTCGAGTTCCTACAATAGTATTACAGGATATTCCAGCCTAAAAAAAGAGGATTCTGCTGGGGCAATGACGGAGACACGGCAGACAAATTGTTCACCATAGTTAACTCCTTGCAGCAGGAGGTGGCGGCTGCACTCAATCAGATTAGAGACTTGGAGTCTCGGGTTAACCACAATGCACAGGGGTTTGGTCAGGCTCTCCAAGATCTACGTTCTAGGTTAGGAGTCCTGGAGGCCTTACCTACTGAGCCTACCTCATCCACCAGTATGCCCAAATTGCCTCCATTCCGTTTTAATGGTGACCGAAGTCAATTCCGTGGGTTTGTTAATCAATGTATATTATTTTTTGATGTACATGCCTCCTACTACCGGTCTGATAGATCTAAGGTTCTATGTATTATTATGTTATTGACATCACGTGCACTGGCTTGGGCAAATCCTATGGTTGAAAGTCATGATACCCGTCTAAATAATTTGGACAATTTTCTGGCAGCCATGGCGCAAATGTTCGACGATCCCAACCGCCGTGCTACCGCTGAATCTGCCTTGCTTTCCTTACGCCAGGGAAACGGTCAGTCATAGAATATGTTACTGAATTTAAAAGGTTAGTGGTGGACACCCAGTGGGAAAACAATGCTTTATTACCAATCTTTAGAAAAGGTTTGTCAAATGCAATCAAGGATGAGCTAGCTCGTTCAGAGTCTCCACAGGAGTTTGAATTGTTTATACAGCACTGTGTACGTATTGATACCCGTTTAACTGAACGCAGACAAGAAAAATGGGCCGCTGTAAATCGCATTACTAATTACTCTCTTCCGTCCAGGGAAACCACAGGCAAAAACCCGCGAGAGGCTGAGGAGGTGCCTATGCAGGTGGACTCACTGCAGAGACGTGAGAATAATGAACGCCGCGAACACCGTCTCCGTGAGCGCTTATGTTTCTATTGTGGTCAATCGGACCATTTCCTCATCAATTGTCCTAAATGTCCTAGGCGACCCAACAAGGTGTTGGCGGTAGTAGGGGATTATGATAACACAGACGCTGAGTCTGAAGTTTCGGAAACCAGTCTACATCTAGATGCGGTTTTTCCCCCAATACTGATGCCGACTTCCCCTAAAGATCAAGGGGAGAAATATTCACATTGTTCTCTTCCTATACAGATTCAGTGGGAGGAACAGTGGTTATCAAGTTCTGCCATGATAGACTCTGGAGCAGGTGGGAATTTCATGGATTCTTCTTTTGCAGAGGAACATGGTATAAAGACACAACTAAGAGCTTCACCAATCACTATGGAAACGGTGGATGGTTCCCCATTAGTTTCTGGACCAGTAGATCGGGAGACAGTGCCTCTGGAGTGTAAGATGGAACCAGACCATCAAGAAACACTTTCATTCATGTTAATATCTTCTCCTCATTTTCCTGTAATTTTAGGAATTCCTGGTTACGGTCACAAAATCCAATCATCAATTGGGAAACCAAGGAGATAACCTTTCTCCCGAAGTGCAGTTCTACCATCAGTCCAACTGTGGCGGCTCCAGTTACCCAGAACTTGGAAGAGGTGATACAGGTACCTACTCTCCCTCTGATTTATCAGGAATTCTCAGACATTTGTGATAAAAGGAAGGCAGATCAACTTCCCCCACATAGACCGTATGACTGCCCCATAGAATTGCTTCCTGGAGCAGCGATTCCTTTCGGCCATGTTTACCCGTTGGCGGCTCCGGAATTAAAATCTTTACGAGAGTATATAGATGAGAATTTAGCCAAGGGTTTATCCGACCATCTTCTTCACCAGCGGGAGCTCCAATATTCTTTGTAAAGAAGAAGGATGGTACTCTAAGACCCTGCATTGACTACCGGGAGTTAAATAAGGTAACCATTCGTAACAGGTACCCGTTGCCCCTAATTCCAGAATTGTTGGAAAGAGTTCGCCAGGCCAAAGTATTTACCAAATTAGATCTTCGTGGGGCATATAATTTACTCCGTATACGGCCCGGAGACGAATGGAAGACAGCTTTTAGATGCCGGTATGGACATTTTGAATATTTGGTGATGCCATTCGGACTCTGTAACGCTCCTGCTGCTTTTCAACATTTAGCCAACGACATTTTCAGGGATTTATTGGACCAATATGTGGGAATTTACCTTGATGACATCTTAATCTTTTCTGACTCCTTACAGGAACATCAGGAACATGTCAAGACCGTACTTAGACGTTTGAGAGATAATCATTTGTACATCAAACTCGAAAAGTGTGAGTTCCATTGTTCTGAAATTCAATTTTTGGGCTATGTTATCTCGCCTCAGGGATTGAATATGGAGTCCAGCAAGATCCAGGCAATCTTGGACTGGCCGGTACCAGGAAACATTAAGGAGGTACAACGATTCATTGGCTTTGCTAACTTTTATAGACGGTTTATCCGAAATTTTTCAGAAATTGTCCGTCCCATCACTCTCCTCACCAAGAAGGGGAAGAAGTTTGAATGGTCTTCGCAAGCTCAGGAAGCCTTTGATCGCCTGAAGGGTTGTTTTACCACGGCTCCAATATTGATGCATCCGGATCCTGCACAGCCTTTTATCGTGGAGGTGGACGCGTCTGACTGTGCATTGGAGCTATCCTCTCACAGCGTACCGAGACAAAGGTTTGCTGCACCCGTGTGCCTTCTCTCGTAGGTTATCTTCTGCAGAACTAAACTATGATGTGGCAGATAAGGAACTTTTGGCAATTATTTCTGCTTTAAGGAATGGAGACCCATTTGCAGGGGCAACTCAGCAGGTAGTAGTACTCACGGATCATCGCAATTTGGAATTCCTTAAGTCTGCCAGGTGTCTTTCTCCTCGACAAGCTAGGTGGAGTTTGTTCTTGAACCAGTTTAATTTTATTATTTCGTACCGCCCAGTTCACGTAATGGGAAAGCTGACGCATTATCCCGAATCCATACCGTGGATTCCGTGCCTGGGACCCCGCGAAGACCATCTTGTCGGAGGCCAATTTCGTTTGGAGTGCTCCGGAACCGGGACTTGTGGCAGGAGATCAAGCTGGCCTATGACGGTGACGTATTTCTTGCAGCTCCACCTGACAATGTGAATCTTGTCCTTCGGAATGGTGTGTGGCTTAGAGATCGATGTATTTATGTCCCAGAGGCTGTAAGACTTCGAGTTCTCAAATTGGTCCACGACTCTAAATTGGCTGGTCATAGGGGGGTACAGAAGACGCAGGAATTGTTAACTCGTTTTTTTTTTGGTGGCCTACCTGCTTGAAGGATGTGAATGACTATGTCCGCTCTTGTGAAGTTTGTGCCCGGTACAAGGTTCCTCGCGTTTCACCTACTGTCTTCTTAAACCGCTACCTGTACCGTCTCGCCCTTGGGGGGCTATTTGATGACTTTATTGTGAGTTACCCACCTCTGGTGGTAAAAATACTATTTTGGTGGTAGTAACGTTTAACGAAAGCTGCTCATTTCATTCCGTGTGCTGGTCTTCCCTCAGCTACAGAGACAGTAGATCTAGTTATCCAGAACATTTTCCGGCTGCAGGGGTACCAGATGACATCATTTCTGACCGGGAATACAATTTACCTCTAGATTTTGGAAAGATTTTGTTCTGCGCTCCACATTAATGTTTGCTTGTCTTCTGCATACCATCCTCAGACCAACGGGCAGACCGAACGGACAAATCAAACCTTGGAGCAATATCTACGCTGTTACGTCAGTCATTTGCAGGACGATTGGCTGAAGCTACTTCCTCTAGCGGAATTTTCGTACAACAACTCCCAAAGCAGTTCCACGAAGGTAACGCCTTTTTTTGCCAACCTGGGTTATCATCCAAGTATTTTGCCTAGGTCTCCGGTTACGATTTCGGTACCAGCGGTTGAAGACAGAGTGACGGCGTTGCAACGTAATCTTGAAGTTTTGAAGGACTCCCTGACCACAGCACAGGAGCGTTACAAAAAGTCGGCCGATAGATTCCGGAAACCAGCACCTATGTATAAGGTAGGAGACTCAGTTTGGTTGTCCCCAAGAATCAAAAAATTGGGTGTTTCCTTCGCAGAAACTGGGACAGAAATTCATCGGTCCATTCAAGATCACTGGGATTGTGGAGCTCTGTTGCCTGTCGGTTGAAGCTACCACGGACTTTAAAGGTACACCCAGTATTTCATGTTTCCTTATTAAAACCAGTCTCTCCTAACACGTTTCAGGGACGTATCGTACCTCCCCCTCCACCAGTGTTGGTTGATGGCGAAGAACAATTCGTGGTACAGGATATTGTTAATTTCGAGACTTCATAGAAACCGGCTTCAGTATCTAGTTAGATGGCAAGGTTACTCTCCTGAAAATGATTCTGGAACCATAAGTAACATCAATGCGCCTCTGAAGATTGCTCATTTCATCGGAGATACCCGACAGGCCTGGTCCAGGACCGTCCGAGGCCGTCTTTAGGGGGGGAGTAATGTCAGTATTCCGGGTTTTCTAGGTAACTTTGTCAATGATTTTGCCCTTTGTTTAAAATGGAGTTTGCTGTTTTCTGTGCCCTACTTCCTGTTCGTTTGTTTAAAACCCGGCTCAGGTGCTGGCTTCACTGCTGGAATATTCTGCTTCCGTTTCCTGCAACCCAGCTGCTTTGTTCCTCACAGATCTTTTGTGTATTTACCAGGAAGGTGCATAACCTTATCTTCAGGTGGTTCTCAGCCACAGCAGTTTCTACCCATGGCTCTGGACATTCTCTGCATATAAGTTGCACATACTGTGTTATCACTAAACTGTTGACTTGGGAATTTAAACCCTTGGTTCACTCCATCTGATAAGAACTGTGTTTCTGAACTGTTGCTGTTTAACCCTTCGTGCATTTACCTCTGGTGAGAGCTGTTGGAACTGTTACTGGAACCTTACTGACATATGAACTTGTTGTTGGACTTCACTGAATTAAGCCACAACTGAGATTAACTTGTTCCTGGACCTCCCTGTGTTTTCTGCATACCTGGATCTGACTCTTCACACACCAGCAGTGTGTAAATCCAGCCACGTTACCTGTGCATCAGACTTACCTTGTGGTCACATTTGTGTGAGGACTCCGTCGTAAGAACTTTACCACCCTCGCTATAGAGGTTCAAGGACTTATATATCCGGATTCATATAACTGGACTTGTGTGTGTGTATATATATATGGACTCATTGCATGTCACTACGGGTTTGTTTGAATAATTGTTTTTGGGTGTTTTGCTGTTTCACAAATACATTATTTGCATTCAAAGAAACCCGTCTCTGATTGTTCATTGCCCCACGCTATCAGAATCCTCGAGTTCCTACAATAGTATTACACTGACTGTCATTTGCACCGACTACTTAGGAAAATAAGAGAAAAATATCATTTGCATAATAATTTGGAGCATAGTGTATTCATAGAAGTACTCACATAACAGGTGGGATAGTGCTACATGTGGAGGACGCCATAGACGCTATGTTCAGCATGTACACATGCCAACTGCGTCATTGCAGTGTCAAGGCATGTAGCCAATCAGAGCAAAGTGTGTGTCATTTTACAATAAATCACCTTTATTGAACACGGTCTGTGATACAAGTATGAGTTGTCTATTCATGCTAATTTATTCACTGAGCGTTTCTTGTATACTATGCATATGATATTTATGATATGATAATTGGATATAATGACACATTGTGAAGCATTGATCCTATAAAAACCTGCATATGTGTGTTAATCATTGCTTGAGGAAGGCTCATGGAGCCGAAACGTTGCCATAGTATGTGGGTGTAATAAATATCCACTTTTTTCTACTGATCTATGGAGTGCTGCCTGTTTTTTGGATTATCTATCCATCTATCTATTTATCTATCTACCTATCCTAATTGATTGACGTGTCAATTCTTCAGGGTGAGAGACCAGTGGACGCTTCTTCCCCCTTAAAGAGTTTGTCTCATTGTCTCATATTTGCATGTAAAATTGCAAAGTTCTTCTTAAACATATAACTCTGCAATTTACTTATTGAAAAAAAAAAATCTCAAAGGATGGATTTAATTTTTTTATAGTGTACAACTTGTAGCCTAGGTTACAGGCCACCTGAAAAGTGGCCAGTTTCCCAAGCAAAGGAGCGTGTGCATTCTCTAGCTTGTGAGCGCAGCTCTGGTGGCGGGATCTGGTTCGCTTTAGAGCCCATGTGCGTCTCTGTTGCTGCTGAGGCAAAGCGGCCCCCTGCCAGTATCATTACCGAGCGAGGCCTTCAGGCCACACATGCCGCAGCCCCCATCTGTCAGCACTGAGGCGCGCTGCTCTACGATCGGACTGCTGCGTGTGTGGTGATACTAACATGTATATGTTCCTAGGCGGAGAGCAGGCTGCTCTAGAGCTTGTAAGCGCTGCTGTGAAGGCAGCGGGGCAGGTGATGTCACACAATATTGGGGTGAAATGGCAAAACACAAACAAAAAAGCCCCCACATTTCTGGTTTCTTCTTGAGGTCATCCATGTGTGGTGAAAACGATTCTACACTCGATGCGACCATCGTGAATTATAGTCTTAATTTTCTTTATTTTTGTACTAAAATCGGAAGTTCTTCAAATATGTCAATGTATTTTTAATATTATATTTTTTTTTTTCTATTATCTTTACCATTATAGTCCCCCTAGGGGGCTTGAACCTGCCACTGGTTGATCGCTTGCTATATACAGGAGCTGTAGACACAAGATGGTGGCGCGGGACTGGAGATCACTGGTAACAGCTGAAAAAGGCGGGTGTTGAGTATAATATTGGATGCAGGGAACTTAAATTAGTTTGCACCATTCCGTGCTGAACCCCCCCCCCCTCCCAAAAATAAAAAAAACTATTAAATGAAACTTAAGATGGCGGCAGCGAGAGGCTTTAGTAGAGGCGACAGAAGGGTTTAAACAGCAGGGTTGGAGTTAGCTCTGGTCTATTATTGGCCGATGCTGGCTGAATAACAAGTATGATTGGCAGTCCGGCCCTTTTTTGATGATCCAGCACTCATTGGCTCCGCTCACCAAAAAGAGCCTCCTAAATGGATCCCTATTAAATATGTGTTCACCATAGGTGAACACATATTTAAGGTGATGTCAATAAGGCTGAAACTCCGCCCACCAGTGGTAGAAACCACGCCCATCTGCCAATTAAAATTGATGAATGGGGAGGTTACATATGCCGAACTTGGGAAATTTATATGCCCATGAGAGCCGTATAGAATTCACAGGGGTGCCGGCTCCTATCGTTCACAGCACGGAGCCGGCTCTTTGTCCGGATCGTCTGGAATGACCTATCACTAAAGCAAGGCTGGCACTCGTTCGCTGTGTATGGCGCAGGCTCAGCTCCAGAGCCTGCTATACACACCTGGATGTCAGAGCAGTTAGGTCTTGGCCTAAACAACAGTGGCATGTAAAAGTTTGGTCAAAATGACTGTTTATTTGTGAACAGTTAAGCAAGTTGAGATGAATGATCTCTAAAAGGCTAAAGTAAAGATGACACTTTCCTTTGTAATTTTGGCAATAAAAATATATATAGAGAGAGAGAGAAAGAAGAAAAAGGGTAAAATGATTTGAACTTTAACGTTCAGGCCCATACTCAACATCCACTACTGCTTTGATCCTGAGACTACCATCATTTTATAGACATCATCTTGGATATCTCATACATAAATTTGTCCGTAACTATTTAGCATATATAGTTTATGCAGATTCTGTTGTGTCACTGCATGTTACTATTTTGCTTTTAAAAATAAAATTTAATTGTATATTTATTAGTATTTTGTAAATCCACCTTTGCTTTCAGCACGGCTTGAATCCTTCGGGCAGCTCTCCATCAATTTAAGCATGCGTAACCGAAATCTGATCCCAGGTCTCTATACCGTTCCCAAAGTTGGTGTATACTGGTCACTTGGGTATGTAACAGCTTTTTCTTCACTCTACCCACAAGTGTTTGATTGGGTTGACGTCTGGGGACTGTGAGGACATTCCAGCATCTCTACTTCATTGTCATTGAACCATTTCTTCACCAATCTCGACTATGCTTCTGGTCGGTCCTGCTGGAACACTGTCGTCTTTTTCATACCCAGAGTACTCGGGTGTACAAAAGTAACTAGTCTTGTAGATACTTACATATAGCTCAGCATTGACACCACCATTGATCCTGGTCAAGTATCCAACACCTTTGGCTGTGAAACAATCTCATATCATCAGCTTCCTCCACCGAACTTGACAGTTCCTTCAATTTCTAGATCTGTTAGTCCCTTTTCCCCTCATTTCTTCAGACCCAATTTGCACCCATCAGTGCCTAGTCTATTGACTTTTATCTCATCACTCCAAATCACCTGTTTCCAAACTTCTATTATCCACTTTTCGCAAACTGAGCCGCCACTTCTTATGATGAATTGGAGTTGAGGCTTCTTCACCTTTTTTTTCGCGCCACCATTCCAGACTTGTGTAATGTGCATTGCACAGTGCTGGCATGGACATCTGTGATCTCACTATTAGAAGCATTGAGCCACCTCACTGCCGTGTTTGTTCGCTCCAGAAACTGATAGACCTTTGAGGAGCTGACTTGTTGATTCCGATATTTGCCCCAGCTGTTCACCTCTTGGCTTCTGAATGGATGGACGGACTTCATTTGGTATTCTTCCACTGTCATGGCACTCACAGGATGCAGTTTGCAATTTTCTTGGCCGTGAGACAGCCATCGATGAGCTGGATGATGCTGTTTCTCTTTTCTTGGAAATCTCTTCTATGGCTGCTCCTCAATTCAACCTTTCACTTGGGAATCAACCTGATAACACACTGAGCTATTGGGGAATGTGAGAACAGTTGTAATTTGTAGTATTCGGGAAGAAAAAGATTTTTCCACCACCAGGAGCAAAACAGGAATAATGCAGTGACATGACGAGAACTGCATAAATTTAAACATATGCTAAATAGTTATTTGTCAAATTTATGTATGAGATCGCCAAGACGATTGTCTGTAACAGATTGATAGTCTTACAATCAAAGCTGTAGTGAATGGTGAATATAGAGCCTGGAAGGTCAAAAGTTTTAAAACATTGTTATTGTTTTGCTCGTTACGTATAATGTCATTTTTTACATTAAAATTTAAATAGGAAAAATTTTGGGTAATGTAAAAGTTAAAGCCACCCTACAAGGTTAATACCAGTAGCACCTCCTTTGCAAGTAGCATAGCTTCTCAATGTTTTTTTGTAGCCGCCAAGAGTCTTTCATTTGTTTAGGGTTTTCATCCATTCTTCCTTGGGATATTCTTCCAGTTCTGAGAGATTCTTGGGTCGTCTTGCATGCACTGCTATTTTGAGGTCTACCAAGATTTTCAAATGTTCCATCAGGGAGTGAGTGCCGTT
>JARQOD010000003.1:358851902-359010317 GCA_033576555.1 Oophaga sylvatica | reverse complement strand
CAATCAAAGCTGTAGTGAATGGTGAGATATAGAGCCTGGAAGTCAAAAGTTCAAAACATTGTTATTGTTTTGCTCGTTACTGTATAATGTCATTTTTTACATTAAAATTGAAAATAGGAAAATTGGCTAATGTAAAAGTTACGCCACCCTACAAGGTTAATACCTAGTAGCACCTCCTTTTGCAAGTAGCATAGCTTCTCAATGTTTTTTTGTAGCCAGCCAAGAGTCTTTCAGTTCTTGTTTGAGGAATTTTCATCCATTCTTCCTTGGGATATTCTTCCAGTTCTGAGAGATTCCTGGGTCGTCTTGCATGCACTGCTATTTTGAGGTCTAGCCACAGATTTTCAATGATGTTCACATCAGGTGACTGTGAGTGCCGTTGTAAAACCTTCAGCTTGCACCTTTTGAGGTAGTCTATTGTGGATGTTGACATGTGTTCAGGATCATTATCCATTTGTAGAAGCCATCCTGTTATGAATGTGCTAAAAATGGTTTCTGAGCAGAGGCTCCCTCTGGTGGTTACTGACAGTACTGAACCTTTCAGCGAGGAGTGGCAATCTGGGATCACGGACTGGTCTGATATAAGGGAGTTCCCTCCCATGATGGTTGCCGGTGATCAATTGTTCTTGTCTCAATTGTGGTTCCTGGTTCTTTTGGAAGCTTGCTGAGTCTTGCCTGCATCTTCTGCTATCAGATAAGATATTTTCTGCTTTTATTTTTGTGCTTGCTTTTTGCATTGTTCCCTGCACTTCTGTGCAGGTCAGCCAGGTCCCCTCCGGGGGGCTTGTGCTCCTCTCAGTTTGTCTGGAGCCACTGTTGTTTGTTCATTTGCTTTTTCCTGTTTTTTTCAGTGGCTGCGGCTTAGTTTTGTTACACCAGAGAACTGATTTAGGTGGTAGAGGTGTGTGATCTTAGGTGTTTTTGCAATCAGTAGAGTTGGTATTTTTTAGGGTTTTTTTTGGATTGCAGTGAGTATCCTTTCCTGTACTTTTCAGTCTAGACAGATTGGGCCCCAGCGTTTGCTCATTCTATTTTTCTGTTCCCACGATGAAGGGCTTGTTTCTATGAAATCAAAGGAAAAAAATGAAGTCTCTATTTCTGGATGCCATGTTGGCCATTGTTTCTAATCTCCCAGGATTTCACTGCCGCCTTTGGCTGAGTTGTTGTGAGTTACACCAGAGATCTGATTTAGTGGTAGAGATCGTGTGATCTCAGGTTTTTTGTTAATCAGAAGTGTTGGTATTTTTGTCAGCGTTTTTTTGGGTTGCAGTCAGAATTCTTTCCTATACTTTTCTATCTAGACAGATTGGGCCCCAGCATTTGCTCATTCTATTTTCTGTCTGTGTTCGTGTTTTCTTCTTGTCTAACCGCCATTACATGTTTGGGGGCTTCCTATTTTCTTTGGGATCTGCTCCGGGGCAGATAGCTTTCATCTTTCTGCCTTTAGGTGTAGTTATCTCTCAGGCTGTGACGAGGCGTCTAGGATCAACGTAGGAATGCTCCACGGCAACCTCTAGTTGTGTGGTTAGTTCAGGTTACTGCAATCCAATAGGTTCCAGCCTCTCACGTGTATTGCCGTTTTTGCTTACTCTCCTCAGCTACCAAAACATAACAGTATCACCGGCCAAAACTGAAAATTATATGGTACTCACAGAAGGGAAAAATAGTGTGGAAAGAAAAAAGATTGTCAGTTGTCAGAGATTTTTTTTTTCTTTTCCCTGTTTGTTGCATTTTTTTTTCCTCTGTTTCACTGGGTGCTGAGGAGGATTTTTTTTTCTCTCAATGGAGCTTGCACAGTTATCTGGACGTGTGGATCAGCTTGCCACTGAGGTTCGGAGTATTGCTGCCTATCTTGCTGGGTTGCGGTTGTGGAACCAAAGGATTCCCATGCCAGATTTGTTTTTGGGGGATCGGGCTAAATTTCTGAATTTCAAAAATAACTGTAAGTTGTTTTTTGCCTTAAAGCCTAAGTCCTCAGGGAACACGCACAGCAGGTTCAAATTGTCATCTCTCTCCTGCGCGGCAATCCTCAGGATTGGGCTTTTTCCCTGACACCTGGGGATCCTGTTTGAATGATATTGATGCATTTTTTCTGGCTCTGGGGTTATTGTACGATGAACCTAATGTCATTGATCAAGCTGAAAAAACCTTGCTAGCATTAAATCAGGGTCTTGAAGACGCTGAATTGTACTGTCAGAAATTCCGAAAGTGGGCAGTCCTGACCAAATGGAATGATGATGCTTTGGCAGCCCTTTTTCAGAAGGGGCTGTCAGAGAATGTAAAGGATGTTATGGTGGGATTCCCTGCTCCCTCTGGTCTCAATGATTCTATGTCAATGGCTATTCTGTTATGATTTGGTATCTGAGGAGAGCAGGCAAAAACGGCAATACACCAGAGAGGTTGGAATCTACTGGATTGAAGTACCCTGACTAACCACCACAATAAAGGCAGCCGTGGAGCGTTCCTACGTTGGTCCTAGACGCCTCGTCACAGCCTGAGAGGTTAACTACACCTAAAGATAGAAAGAGGAAAGCTATCTGCCCCGGAGCAGATCCCCAAAGAACATAGGAAGCCCCCAAACATGTAATGGCGGTTAGACAAGAGGAAATACAGACACAGACAGAAAATAGTAAGAGCAAACGTTGGGGCCCAATCTGCCTAGAAAGAAAAAGGATAGGAAGGACACTTACTGCAATCCAAAAAACCCTAAAAATACCAACTCTACTAATTGCAAAAACACCTGAGATCACACGACCTCTACCACCTAAATTAGTTCTCTGGTGTAACAAAACTAAGCCGCAGCCACTGAAAAAACTGGAAAAGGCAAATGAACAAATAACAGTGGCTCAGATAAACTGAGAGGAGCACAAGCCCCCGGAGGGGACCTGGCTGACCTCACAGAAGTGCAGGGAACAATGCAAAAAGCAAGCACAAAAATAAATACAGAAAATATCTTATCTGAGAGCAGGAGAAGAGGCAAGACTCAGCAAGCTTCCAAGTGAACCAGGAACCACAGTTGAAACAAGAACAATTGATCACCGGCAACCATGATGGGAGGGAACCTCCCTTATATAAGACCAGTCTGTAACTCCTGATTGCCAATCCTCATTGAATGGTTCAGTACTGTTTGTAACCACCAGAGGGAGCTTCTGCTCAGAATTCATTTCTAACACATTCACAACACTATTCAAATTGACAGACGTTTGCGTGAGCGCAGAGGTATGCGTGAGATAGTGTTGCCTTGTGAGCCAGCTTCTGAGCCCATGCAGTGTGATGGAGTGACTTCTGGGCACAGCGTCATGAGTTTCGAAAGTGCAATAGGTTATGTTTCTACTGTGGTGACGCCTCTCATGCTATTTCAGTCTGCCCTAAACGGAGAAGACGTTTTGCATGCTCAGTTGTCTTGGGTACTGTTCAGACTAAATTTCTGTTGACTGTTACCCTGATTTGCTCCCTGTCCACATTTTCTGCTCAGGCTTTTGTTGATTCAGGAGCAGCTATTAACCTGATGGATTTTGACTTTGCCAAACGTTGTGGGTTTCCCATGATACCCCTGCGGAAGTCTATTCCCCTACTGTGCATTGATTCTACCCCTTTGGCGGAGAATAAACCCCAGTTTTCTACTCAGGTGATAATGAGGGTTGAACCAGATCATCAGGAGAGTTGCAAACTTCTGGTGCTGTATAATCTGCATGACATTATTGTACTAGGTTTCCCTTGGTTACAGTCTCATAATCCTGTTTTGGATTGGAAATCTGTGTCTGTGACCAGTTGGGGCTGCCAATTTGTTAATGCCGACACTCCTGTTTTTTCTGCTTCTCCCCAGTCTCAGGATGTTCCTGACTTTTTGACTGATTTTTCGGATGTGTTTAGTGAAAGTAAATCCGCATCCTTGCCCCCTCACAGGAGCTACGATTGCGCTATTGAATTAGTGACTGGTGGTAAATTTCCTAAAGGTCACCTTTTTAACTTGTCTGTACCTGAACACGATGCTATGTGATCTTATATCAAGGAGTCATTGGAGAAGGGTCATATCAGACCATCCTCTTCACCCTGTGGTGCCGTTTTTTTCTTTGTGGCCAAAAAGGATGGTTCATTGAGGCCGTGTATTGATTATCGTCTCTTGAATAAGATCACTGTGACGTATCAATATCCGTTACCCTTGATTTCTGACCTGTTTTCCAGGGTGAAAAGTGCTAGTTGGTTTGCCAAGCTTGACCTCAGGGGGGCGTATAACCTTATTCGCATTAAGCACGGGGATGAATGGAAGATGGCGTTTAATACCCCAGAGGGGCATTTTGAGTACCTAGTGATGCCCTTTGGGCTCACTAATGCTCCTTCCGTCTTCCAATCCTTCATGAATGATATTTTCAGGGATTTTGTGGATAAATTTCTGATTGTTTACTTGGATGATATCTTGATTTTTTCCAATGACTGGGACTCTCATGTGAAACATGTTCGGACTGTGTTCCAGATTTTGAGAGAGAATGCTCTGTATGTGAAGGGATCAAAGTGTCTTTTTGGCGTACAGAAGGTCTCATTTCTGGGATTCATTTTGTCTCCGTCTGTTATTGAAATGGACCCGGTCAAGGTTCAGGCCATCTGTGATTGGGTCCAACCTGCTTCATTAAAGGCTCTTCAGAGATTTTTGGGTTTTGCCAATTTTTATCGTAAATTTATTGGTAATTTCTCCGGTATTGTTAAACCATTGACTGATTTGACCAAAAAGGGTTCTGATGTGGTGAATTGGCCTCCTGAGGCAGTCTCTGCGTTTCAGGAACTTAAGCAGAGATTCACTTCTGCTCCTGTTCTACGGCAGCCTGATGTTTCTCTACCGTTTCAGGTGGAGGTTGATGCCTCTGAAATTGGGACAGGTGCCGTTTTGTCCCAAAGAGATCCAGTGACCTCTAAGAGTAACCCTTGTGCCTTTTTCTCTCGAAAATTTTCTCCAACTGAACGTAATTATGACGTGGGTAATCGGGAGTTATTGGCCATGAAGTGGGCCTTTGAAGAGTGGAGACATTGGCTGGAAGGAGCCAAACATCAGGTGGTGGTCCTCACGGACCATAAGAATCTGGTTTATCTCGAATCAGCCAAGCGACTTAACCCTAGACACGCTAGGTGGGCCTTGTTTTTCACACGTTTTAATTTTGTGGTTTCTTTCCTTCCTGGCACTAAGAATGTTAAGGCGGATGCCCTCTCGAGGAGTTTCTTTGCGGACTCTCCTGAGTTATCTGATCCTACTGTTATTTTGAAAGAGGGTGTAGTTCTTTCCGCCATCTCGCCCAATTTGAGACTGGCTCTGGAAGGGTGTCAGGAGGATAAACCTGAGCGCTGCCCTATTGGAAATTGTTTGTCCCAGACCAGTGGAAGAAGAGTGTGATGTCTGAGATTCATTGTTCCGCGTTGGCTGGTCATCCCGGGATTTTTGGTACCAGAGACTTGGTGAGTCTGTCCTTTTGGTGGCCTACTTTGTCTCGTGACGTCAGGGAATTTGTGCACTCCTGTGGACTTGCTCTCGCTCCAAGCCTTGCTCTCGCTCTAGTGGTTTGTTAATGCCATTACCTGTGCCCAAGAGCCATGTGTTATGTTTTGGTAGCTGAGGAGAGCAGGCAAAAACGGCAATACACCAGAGAGGTTGGAATCTATTGGATTGCAGTACCCTGACTAACCACCACAACTAAAGGCAGCCGTGGAGCGTTCCTACGTTGGTTCTAGACGCCTCGTCACAGCCTGAGAGATTAACTACACCTAAAGATAGAAAGAGGAAAGCTATCTGCCCCGGAGCAGATCCCCAAAGAACATAGGAAGCCCCCAAACATGTAATGGCGGTTAGACAAGAGGAAATACAGACACAGACAGAAAATAGTATGAGCAAACGCTGGGGCCCAATCTGCCTAGACAGAAAAGGATAGAAAGGATACTCACTGCAATCCAAAAAAACCCTAAAAAATGCCAACGCTACTGATTGCAAAAACACCTGAGATCACACGACCTCTACCACCTAAATCCGTTCTCTGGTGTAACCAGGTGTGGATTCAAATTTTTAACAACAGGTTCTGTGTTTGTGCGTCGTAAAACCACACCCATTTTTAAAACCACACCCATTTTAAGCCACACCCATTTTTAAAGCCACACCCATTTACACACACCTTTTCCTCAAACGTATACAAGTAGGGGCGCAGTCAAACATTTGAAAAAAAATAAATTGGAATGGGATCAGAACAGTGCACATTCTGGCCAGCGGCTCTCCTGACCCGAGTGTGACAGCTGCATATATTTCTATTTCTATGTCAGTCATGGATGGAGGCCTGTACACATCAACGCTGCAGCCAGTTATAGATGGAGGCATGTACATATATCACTGCTGCAGCCAGTCATGGATGGAGGCCTGTACACATATTACTGCTGCAGCCAGTCATGGATGGAGGTCTGTACACATATCAGCGCTGCAGCCAGCTATGGATGGAGGTCTGTACACATATCAGCGCTGCAGCCAGTCATGGATGGAAGCCTGTACACATATTACTGCTGCAGCCAGTTATAGATGGAGGCCTGTACACATCAGCGCTGCGGCCAGTTATGGATGGAGGGCTGTACACATATCAGCGCTGCAGCCAGTCATGGATGGAAGTCTGTACACATATTACTGCTGCAGCCAGTTATGGATGGAGGCCTGTACATATATCAGCGCTGCGGCCAGTCATGGATGAGGCCTGTACACATATCAGCGCTGCGGCCAGTCATGGATGGAGGCCTGTACATATATCAGCGCTGCCTTAGTCCACTCCAGGCAGCGCTGCGTTTTCTTTACACCCAGGATCAATCATTTGGTGACTGGTCATCATTACAATCCATAATCACATGATCTGCATTTTCTGCCATCACCCCCGCCCGGCCCTATGAAGCCCCCAGCCCGGCTAGTTACTCACCGCAACGGCGCAACGCAAAGGCCAGGGCCAAACTTCAACACCGCCCTGAGAGCCCTCCTTGAGTTGAGTCCTTTTCTCTAATGTCTGCAGTGCAGCTGCCGCAGTGCCTTACACACTGTCCACTGACACTAGGGACCGGCCGGGTAGCTAGCGGGGCGGCGGAGTAGCTGTGTGCAGCCTGTGCTGTGCCTGCCTCTACGTGACTGAGAAGATAGCCGCGGCCGCGCTACCCAATCGCCGCACTGCACTCCAGAGATATCAGTGCGCGAGGGCCGGGCCCGGCGGTGTATCATGGTGTGAGTGTATCAGTGTGCCGCGCTGTATGGATTCCGGCTAGGAAGCAGAGCCCGACTTCGGAGTTCCCCTCAGGGCCGGCTCCAGGTTTTTATGGGCCCCGGGCGAAAGAGTCTCAGTGGGCCCCCTTAACACAGACCACGATTCATGATGCACAGATACTGCAGAGAAATATGGGTATACCACAACGCCAAACACTTCTTTTCTTCCATTACATGACTGATACCTATTGTAAATTGTACAATAGCTCAAAAACCGCCAAATCCTCACAGCGCACAGTACAGACTGGACAGTACAGTCCTCCATACAATATTATGGGCACCACATAGTCTCCCCCTCATCACCCATATAATACCCCATGCAGGATGTCACCCCGCCATCCCCCATATAATGCTCCATACAGAATACTGGACCCAATATAATGCTCCATACAGAATACTGGACCACATATAATGCTCCATACAGGATACTGGTCCCCATATAATGCTCCATACAAAATACTGGACCCAATATAATGCTCCATACAAAATATGGAGCTCTCCTCTACACTGTGCTGCGTTCTGCACTGTTACGGCTCAGGAAAGGGCCCGAATTATCATCATCATTGCCTGCCCATTATCATCATCATTGCCTCCCTCATCATCATTGCCTGCCCATTATCATCATCATTGCCTCCCCATTAATATCATCATCATCATTGCCTTTCCATTATCATTGCCTCCCCATCATCATTATCATTGCCTCCACATTAATATCATCATCATTGCCTTCCCATTATCATTGCCTCCCCATCATCATCATTATCATTGCCTCCCCATTAATATCATCATCATCATTGCCTTCCCATTATCATTGCCTCCCTATCATCATCATTGCCTTCCCATTAATATCATCATCATCATTGCCTTCCCATTATCATTGCCTCCCATCATCATCATTATCATTGCCTCCCCATTAATATCATTATCATCATTGCCTTCCCATTATCATTGCCTCCCATCATCATCATCATCGCCTCCTCACCACCATCACTGCCTCCCCCCACCACCATCACACATACATACAGCACCGCAGGCAGCACTTTCTCACATACACACAGGCAGACACACACACACACGCAGGCACACACACACTGATACACACAGACAGACACAACACACACACACACCTCACCTGTCCGGCGTCCTCCCGCTCTCCGCCACAGCCGGCCGCTGAATGATGACGTCATTCAGCGGCGCTGCTGTGAGAGAGGAAGCGCCGGCGCCCCCTGGAGCTCGGAGCTGCGGCAACGGTGGCACGGGAGAGGTAAGTATTGCGCCGGCCCTGCTTCCCCTCCTTCAACTTGCGGCGCGCCGGCACTGCAACAAAGTACCGGATTGCAGTTAAGAATCTCCCCGGTTCGGGGAACCGGCTGCTTTTTTAACAACCGGTTCCACGAACCGGGGAGAACCGGCTGAATCCCACCCCTGGGTGTAACAAAACTAAGCCGCAGCCACTGAAAAAACTGGAAAAGGCAAATGAACAAATAACAGTGGCTCCAGCGGAACTGAGAGGAGCCCAAGCCCCCCAGGGGGAACCTGGCTAACCTCACAGAAATGCAGAGAAATATGCAAATGGTAAGCACAAAAACAGAAAATATCTTATCTGAAAGCAGAAGAATAGGCAAGACTTAGCAAGCTTCCAAGTGAACCAGGAACCACAGTTGAGACAAGAACAATTGATTACCGGCAACCATGATGGGAGGGAACCTCCCTTATATCAAGCCACTCTGTGACTCCTGATTGCCAATCCTCATTGAATGGTTCAGTACTGTTTGTAACCACCAGAGGGAGCTTTTGCTCAGAATTCATTTCTAAAACATTCACAACAGTACCCCCCCCTTGAGGAGGGGTCACCGAACCCTCATTTGTGCAACCAGGTCGGTCAGGATGAGCTCGGTGATAGGCACGGATCAGTCTCCTAGCATGGATGTCCGAAGCAAACACCCAAGAATTGTCCTCCTGACCATAACCTCTCCACTTAACCAAATACTGGAGTTTCCGTCTAGAAAAACGAGAATCCAATATTTTCTCAACCACATACTCCAGATTGCCCTCAACCAAAACAGGGTCAGGAGGCACAGCCATAGGAACCACTGGCTCGACAAACCTCTTCAATAAGGACTTGTGGAACACGTTATGGATCTTAAATGTCCCTGGAAGAAGTAAACAAAAGGAAACAGGATTAAGAATCTCCATGATCTTATAAGGTCCAATGAACCTAGGCTTAAACTTAGGAGATGCAACTCTCATAGGGATATTTCTTGAGGACAACCGGACCAAGTCCCCCACTTTAAACCGAGGACCATCAATCCTATGCCGGTTGGCAAACCGTTGAGCCTTCTCCTGAGAGAGGGACAACCTCTCCACTACCTGGTCCCAAATCTGCTGCATACGCTCCACAACAGAGTCAACACCTGGACAGACAGAAGCCTCCGTCTGTCCCGAAGAAAATCGAGGGTGAAACCCAAATTTGCAGAAAAATGGAGACATCAAAGTGGCAGAGCTAGCCTTATTATTAAGAGCAAACTCAGCCAAAGGCAAAAAAGAGACCCAATCATCTTGATCAGCAGACACAAAGCATCTCAGATAAGTCTCCAATGTCTGGTTTGTTCTCTCAGTTTGTCCATGGTCTGAGGATGAAAAGCAGAGGAGAAAGACAATTGAACACCAAGTTTAGAACAAAAAGTCCTCCAAAATCTGGAAAAAAACTGGACTCCTCTGTCAGACACAATGTTCTCAGGAATGCCGTGTTACCGAACCACGTGCTGAAGGAACAAAGGCACCAATTCGGAGGAGGAAGGTAACTTAGGTAATGGCACAAGATGTATCATCTTGGAAAACCTATCACAAATCACCCAGATAACGGTCATTCTCTGAGAAACAGGGAGGTCGGAAATAAAATCCATAGAGATATGGGTCCATGGTCTCTTGGGCACAGGCAATGGCATCAACAAATCACTAGAGCGAGAGCAAGGCTTGGAGCGAGAGCAAGTCCCACAGGACTGCACAAACTCCCTGATGTCACGAGACAAAGTAGGCCACCAAAAGGACTGACTCACCAAGTCTCTGGTACCAAAAATTACGGGATGACCGGCCAACGCGGAACAATGAATCTCAGACATCACACTCTTTTTCCACCGGTCTGGGACAAACAATTTCCCAATAGGGCAGCGCTCGGGTTTATCCTCCTGACACCCTTCCAGAGCCAGTCTCAAATTGGGCGAGATGGCGGAAAGAACTACACCCTCTTTCAAAATAACAGCAGGATCAGATAACTCAGGAGAGTCCGCAAAGAAACTCCTCGAGAGGGCATCCGCCTTAACATTCTTAGCGCCAGGAAGAAAGGAAACCACAAAATTAAAACGTGTGAAAAGCAAGGCCCACCTGGCCTGTCTAGGATTAAGTCGCTTGGCTGATTCCAGATAAACCAGATTCTTATGGTCCGTGAGGACCACCACCTGATGTTTGGCTCCCTCCAGCCAATGTCTCCACTCTTCAAAAGCCCACTTCATGGCCAATAACTCCCGATTACCCACGTCATAATTACGTTCAGTTGGAGAAAATTTTCGAGAGAAAAAGGCACAAGGGTTACTTTTAGATGTCTCAGGATCTCTTTGGGACAAAACGGCACCTGCCCCAATTTCAGAGGCATCAACCTTCACCTGAAATGGCAGAGAAACATCAGGCTGCCGTAGAACAGGAGCAGAAGTGAATCTCTGCTTAAGTTCCTGAAACGCAGAGACTGCCTTAGGAGGCCAATTCACCACATCAGAACCCTTTTTGGTCAAATCAGTCAATGGTTTAACAATAACAGAGAAATTACCAATAAATTTACGATAAAAATTGGCAAAACCCAAGAATCTCTGAAGAGCCTTTAATGAAGTAGGTTGGACCCAATCACAGATGGCCTGAACCTTGACCGGGTCCATTTCAATAACAGATGGAGACAAAATGAATCCCAGAAATGAGATCCTCTGTACGCCAAAAAGACACTTTGATCCCTTCACATACAGAGCATTCTCTCTCAAAATCTGGAACACAGTCCGAACATGTTTCACATGAGAGTCCCAGTCATTGGAAAAAATCAAGATATCCTCCAAATAAACAATCAGAAATTTATCCACAAAATCCCTGAAAATGTCATTCATGAAGGACTGGAAGACAGAAGGAGCATTAGTGAGCCCAAATGGCATCACTAGGTACTCAAAATGCCCCTCTGGGGTATTAAACGCCGTCTTCCATTCATCCGCGTGCTTAATACGAATAAGGTTATACGCCCCCCTGAGGTCAAGCTTGGTAAACCAAGTAGCACTTTTCACCCTGGAAAACAGGTCAGAAATCAAGGGTAACGGATATTGATATTTCACAGTGATCTTGTTCAAGAGACGATAATCAATACACGGCCTTAATGAACCAATCTTTTTGGCCACAAAGAAAAAACCGGCACCCAAGGGTGAAGAGGATGGTCTGATATGACCCTTCTCCAATGACTCCTTGATATAAGACCACATAGCGTCATGTTCAGGTACAGACGAGTTAAAAAAGGCGACCTTTAGGGAATTTACTACCAGGCACTAATTCAATAGCGCAGTCATAGCTCCTATGGGGGGGCAAGGATGCAGATTTACTTTCGCTAAACACATTAGAAAAATCAGTCAAAAAGTCAGGTACTTCCTGAGACTGGGGAGAGGCAGAAAAAACAGGAGTGTTGGCATTAACACATTGGCAGCCCCAACTGGTCACAGACACAGATCTCCAATCCAAAACAGGATTATGAGACTGTAACCAAGGGAAACCTAGTACAATAATGTCATGCAGATTATACAGTACCAAAAATTTGCAACTCTCCTGATGATCAGATTCAACCTCATTATCACCTGAGTAGAAAACTGGGGTTTATTCTCAGCCAAAGGGGTAGAATTAATCCCCAGTAGGGGAATAGACTTCCGTAGGGGTATCAAGGGAAACCCACAACGTTTGGCAAAATCAAAATCCATCAGGTTAATAGCTGCTCCCGAATCAACAAAAGCCTGAGCAGAAAATGTGGAGAGGGAGCAAATCAAGGTAACAGTCAACAGAAATTTAGTCTGAACATACCCAAGAAACTGAGCGTGCAAAACGTCTTCCCCGCTGAGGGCAGACAGAAATAGCATGAGAGGCGTCACCACAGTAGAAACAACCCATTGCGTTTTCGAAATTCATGACGCTGTGCCCCAGAAGTCACTCTATCACACTGCATGGGTTCAGAAGCTGGCTCACAAGGCAACACTATTCCACGCATACCTCTACGCTCACGCAATCGTCTGTCAATTTGAATCGCTAATGACATAGAATCATTGAGACCAGAGGGAGCAGGGAAACCCACCATAACATCTTTTACATTCTCTGACAGCCCCTTCCGAAAAAGGGCTGCCAAAGCATCATCATTCCATTTGGTTAGGACTGCCCATTTTCGGAATTTCTGACAGTATAACTCAGCGTCCTCAAGCCCCTGATTTAATGCCAACAAAGTTCTTTCAGCTTGATCAGTGACATTAGGCTCATCGTACAATAACCCCAGAGCCAGAAAAAATGCATCAACATCACTCAAAACAGGGTCCCCAGGTGTCAGGGAAAAAGCCCAATCCTGAGGATCGCCGCGCAGGAGAGAGATGACAATTTGAACCTGCTGTGCTGCGTTCCCTGAGGACTTAGGTTTTAAGGCAAAAAACAACTTACAGTTATTTTTGAAATTCAGAAATTTGGCCCGATCTCCCAAAAACAAATCTGGCATGGGAAGTCCTAGGTTCCACAACCGGCAACCCAGCAAGATAGACAGCAATAATCCGAACCTCAGTGGCAAGCTGATCCACACGGCCAGACAGCTGAGCAAGCTCCATTGAGAGAAAAAAAAAATCCTCCTCAGCACCCATAGAAAAAGAGGGAAAAAATGTAAGAAACAGAAAAAAAAAAAAATCTCTGACAACTTGACAACTTTTTTCTTTCCACACTATTTTTCCCTTCTGTGAGTACCATACAATTTTCAGTTTGGCCGGTGATACTGTTATGTTTTGGTAGCTGAGGAGAGCAGGCAAAAACGGCAATACACCAGAGAGGTTGGAATCTATTGGATTGCAGTACCTGACTAACCACCACAACTAAAGGCAGCCGTGGAGCGTTCCTACGTTGGTCCTAGACGCCTCGTCACAGCCTGAGAGATTAATCTACACCTAAAGATAGAAAGAGGAAAGCTATCTGCCCCGGAGCAGATCCCCAAAGAACATAGGAAGCCCCCAAACATGTAATGGCGGTTAGATAAGAGGAAATACAGACACAGACAGAAAATAGTATGAGCAAACGCTGGGGCCCAATCTGCCTAGACAGAAAGGGATAGAAAGGATACTCACTGCAATCCAAAAAAACCCTAAAAAATGCCAACGCTACTGATTGCAAAAACACCTGAGATCACACGACCTCTACCACCTAAATCAGTTCTCTGGTGTAACAAAACTAAGCCGCAGCCACTGAAAAAACTGGAAAAGGCAAATGAACAAATAACAGTGGCTCCAGCGGAACTGAGAGGAGTCCAAGCCCCCCAGGGGGGAACCTGGCTAACCTCACAGAAATGCAGAGAAATATGCAAATGGTAAGCACAAAAACAAAAACAGAAAATATCTAATCTGAAAGCAGAAGAAGAGGCAAGACTCGGCAAGCTTCCAAGTGAACCAGGAACCACAGTTGAGACAAGAACAATTGATCACCGGCAACCATGATGGAGGACTCCTTATATCAGCCACTCTGTATCTGTGCCAATCCTATTGAATGTTCAGTATGTTGAGACACCAAGGGCTTCTCTCAGAATTCATTTCTAAAACATTCACAACAGCCATGGACCCATATCTCTATGGATTTTATTTCTGAACTCCCTGTTTCTCAGAGAATGACCGTTATCTGGGTAATCTGTGATAGGTTTTCCAAGATGATACATCTTGTGCCATTACCTAAGTTACCTTCCTCCTCCGAATTGGTGCCTTTGTTCCTTCAGCACGTGGTTCGGTTACATGGCATTCCGGAGAACATTGTGTCTGACAGAGGAGTCCAGTTTGTTTCCAGATTTTGGAGGACATTTTGTTCTAAACTTGGTGTTCAGTTTTCTTTACCCTCTACTTTTCATTCTCAGACCAATGGACAAACCGAGAGAACAAACCAGACCTTGGAGACTTATTTGAGATGTTTTGTGTCTGCTGATCAAGATGACTGGGTGTCTTTTTTGCCTTTGGCTGAGTTTGCTCTTAATAATAGGGCTAGCTCTGCCACCTTGATGTCTCCATTTTTCTGCAATTTTGGGTTTCACCCTCGGTTTTCTTCGGGACAGGCGGAGGCTTCTGTCTGTCCGGGTTTTGACTCTGTTGTGGAGCGAATGCAGCAAATTTGGGACCAGGTAGTGGAGAGGTTGTCTCTCTCTCAGGAGAAGGCTCAACGGTTTGCCAACTGGCATAGCACTGATGGTCCTCGGTTTAAAGTGGGGGACTTGGTTTGGTTGTCCTCAAGAAATATCCCTATGAGGGTTGCATCTCCAAAGTTTAAGCCTAGGTTCATTGGACCTTATAAGATCATGGAGATTCTTAATCCTGTTTCCTTCCGTTTGCTTCTTCCAGGGACATTTAAGATCCATAACGTGTTCCACAAGTCCTTATTGAAGAGGTTTGTCGAGCCAGTGGTTCCTATGGCTGCGCCTCCTGACCCTGTTTTGGTTGAGGGCAATCTGGAGTATGTGGTTATGGTCAGGAGGACAATTCTTGGGTGTTTGCTTCGGACATCCATGCTAGGAGACTGATCCGTGCCTATCACCGAACTCATCCTGATCGACCTGGTTGCACAAATGAGGGTTCGGTGACCCCTCCTCAAGGGGGGTTACTGTTATGAATGTGCTAAAAATGGTTTCTGAGCAGAGGCTCCCTCTGGTGGTTACTGACAGTACTGAACCTTTCAGCGAGGAGTGGCAATCTGGGATCACGGACTGGTCTGATATAAGGGAGGTTCCCTCCCATGATGGTTGCCGGTGATCAATTGTTCTTGTCTCAATTGTGGTTCCTGATTCTTTTGGAAGCTTGCTGAGTCTTGCCTGCATCTTCTGCTATCAGATAAGATATTTTCTGCTTTTATTTTTGTGCTTGCTCTTTGCATTGTACCCTGCACTTCTGTGCAGGTCAGCCAGGTCCCCTCCGGGGGGCTTGTGCTCCTCTCAGTTTGTCTGGAGCCACTGTTGTTTGTTCATTTGCTTTTTCCTGTTTTTTCAGTGGCTGCGGCTTAGTTTTGTTACACCAGAGAACTGATTTAGATGGTAGAGGTCGTGTGATCTCAGGTGTTTTTGCAATCAGTAGAGTTGGTATTTTTTTAGGGTTTTTTATGGATTGCAGTGAGTATCCTTTCCTGTACTTTTCTGTCTAGACAGATTGGGCCCCAGCGTTTGCTCATTCTATTTTCTGTCTGTGTCCGTGTTTCTTCTTGTCTAACCGCCATTACATGTTTGGGGGCTTCCTATTTTCTTTGGGGATCTGATCCGGGGCAAATAGCTTTCATCTTTCTGCCTTTAGGTGTAGTTATCTCTCAGGCTGTGACGAGGCGTCTAGGATCAACATAGGAACGCTCCACAGTTACCTCTAGTTGTGTGGTTCGTTCAGGTTACTGCAATCCAATAGGTTCCAGCCTCTCTGGTGTATTGCCGTTTTTGCTTACTCTCCTCAGCTACCAAAACATAACACCATCCTCTATTCAACTTCAGTTTTTTTACAGACGGTGTTAAGTTTGCATCAGGAATTCGTTGAAATTTTATTGAACCGATTCTTCTCTCTACCCGTGAAATGTTCCCTGTGCCATTGGCTGCTGCACAACCCCAAAGCATGATTGATCCACCCCCATGCTTAACCTCATCAGTCCACAGGACTTGTTGCAAAATGCATTAATCTTGTTTAGATGCTCTTTTCCATACTTCTGATGTTGAATTTTATAGTTGAGGACGCAAGAGAGGTTTTCTTCTGGTGACTTTTTCATGAAGGTCATATTTGTGCCGGTGTTGCTGAACAGTAGAACAATATACCACAACTCCAGAGTTTGCTAAATCTTTATGAAGGTATTTTGCAGTCAACCTGGGGTTCTGATTTGCCTCTCTATTAATCCTACAAGCAGCTCTTGCGGAGATTTTGCTTGGTCTTCCAGACCTTATCTTGGCCTCCACTGTTAACTGCCATTTCTTAATTACATTTTGAACTGAGGAAACATGAAAACACTTTGCTGTCTTCTTATAACCTTCTCCTGCTTTGTAGACCTCCACCATTTTAATTTTCAGAGTGCTAGGCAGTTGTGTAGAATAACCCATGGCTGCTTTTTTTGGCACAAGGTTAGAGGAGGCTGGGTTTCTATAAAGCTGGGAAATTTGCATCACCTGGTGTTTCCTCATGATGGTAGTGAACAAGCCATAACCCTATAGGCTACTTTCACACATCAGTTTTTTTGTGTCAGGTATAATCCGTCGAATACCTGAAGGGACGGATCCGGCGCTGAAATGAAAAAAACTGATGCAACGGATCCGTTTTTTTGCTGGATCCGACCTGAACTTTTGAACCCGGAAAAATGAAGTTTTGGCAGCTGGAAAATGCAGGTTCGCATGTCCGGAGACAGTGGAAAATGTAGTAGTAGTAGTAGTAGTAATAGTAGTAGTAGTAGTAGTAGTAGTCCTTGATTTCCAGAATCCGGATCAGTCTTTTGACGGATTGCACAAAAGACTGGTCCGGTTCCATAGACTTCTATTATTTCCGGCTGCTTGATGCGCCGATTCAGGCACTATCAGGCGGGTCCGGAAAAAAAAAAACACGTTACAGTGACCGTTTGGTCCGGCCGCCGGAATGTACATTTCCGCCGGATCCGGGCAAAAACGGATGCAACGCAATGACATCAGGCGCGATCCGGCGCTAATGAAAGTCAATGCCAAAAAAACGCATCTGGTACCGGATCCGTTTTTTTAAAAACACGCCGGATCGCGCCTGAAGTCAAAAAAACTGATGTGTGAAAGCAGCCTTAGTGGCAGCTTCTAGTCTCCCATGGAAACTAGTGAAGCATGCCAAAAGTGAAAAAAGAAGTTTTTAAAAATATTAAAAAAAGAAGTTCAAATCACCCCCCCTTTCGCCCTGTTAAAAATAACACAATAAAAATAAAATGAAATATACACATATACACATATTAGGTATCGCTGCGTTCAGAATCGCCCGATCTATCAATAAAAAAAGGATTAACCTGATCGCTAAATGGCTTAGCGAGAAAAAAATTCAAAACGCCAGAATTACGTCTTTTGGCCGCCGCGACATTGCATTAAAATGCAATAATGGGTGATCAAAAGATCGTATCTGCAGCAAAATGAGATCATTAAAAACATCAGCTCGGCATGCAAAAAATACGCCCTCACCCAACCAGAGATCATGAAAATTGGAGAAGCTACGGATATCGGAATATGGCGCAAATTTTTTTTTTTTTTTAGCAAAGTTTGGATTTTTTTTTTCACCACTTAGATAAAAAAGAACCTAGACATGTTTGGTGTCTGTGAACTCGCAATGACCTGTAGAATCATAATGGTCAGTTTTAGGCTAAGTGCACACATTCAGGAATGTTTGCAGAATGTTCCTGAGCAAAACCGGACTTTTTCGCGGCCAAAACGCGCGTTTTTTTGCGCGGTTTTTGCTCGGATTTGACGCGTTTTTGGTGCGTTTTTGCGCGGATTTGACCCGTTTTTACCGCGATTTTTCCCTGAACTTTCTAGGTCAATTATATAGCGGGAAAAACGCTAGAATTCCGCGAAATTAATGAACATGTTGCTAGATTTTCCGCGATGCGTTTTTTTCGCGGAAAAAACGCACCATGTGCACAAAAATTGCGGAATTCATTCTAAATGATAGGATGCTTAATACATGCGTTTTTGACGCGTTTTTTCCCGCAAAAAAAACGCAAATAATCCTGAACGTGTGCACTTAGCCTTAACATTTAGTGAGCCTAGTAAAAAAGCCAAACTAAAAACAAGTGTGGGATTGCACTTTTTTTGTAATTTCACCGCACTGGGAATTTTTTTCAGTTTTCTGATACATGACATGTTAAAACCAATGGTGTCATTCAAAAATGCAACTCGTCCCACAAAAAACAAGCCCTAACACGGCCATATTGACAGAAAAATAAAAAAGTTATGGCTCTGGGCAGAAGGGGAGCGAAAAACAAAAACGCAAAACCGAAAAGCTCCGGGGTTAGAATGTAAAAGCTGACAATACATAATTTTTTGCCTAAAATACAAAGGAAATGTGTCATCTTTAACTTTAGGCATCTTAGAGATAATTTCATCTTCATCTTGCTTAACTGTTCACAATAACAGTAATTTTGACTAGGGGTGCACAAACTTTTACTTGCTACTGTACTTGAGCCAAGAAATAGTGTGGGTATAAAACAAATTAGGGAACATGGACCGTGTATATCAAAACTCTTTGTCTATAGCAACCAATCAGAGAGCAGCTTTCATTTCTTTAATTGATCTGGTAAAATGAAAGCTGCACTGTGATAGGTTGCTATGGGCAACAAAGAGTTTTTCTTTCAGACTTGTGGTAAATCTGTAAAATGACTTAAAAACTGTTTCTTATTCATTTCTATTGAAATACTTTCAGTTATAATTTTGGCTTCTGCTGCCGAGACCCGAACACCAGTGGGGGAGCGAGTACCTGCTCACTTTATTCTTGTAGGTACTGTAATTGAGATTGTTTTTGCAATTGTTTAGGAAAGTGAACAAAGTGAAAAATTCTCCAAAAATAAAGGGGGAACTTTTTTTTCTTAAAAGATGTCTGGTAGCGTCGAGCTGATCACTGGGGTCCGACTGCTGACATCCCGGGTGGGTCCTCAGCTCGTGCCCCTGATGGAGGCTCTCCTGGGTATTTCCTGGCGTGTCACTGACCACCCGCGTGTTTATTCTGCTCTTTATCGCTTCTGTTGCTCCCCCCAGGGGTCAATCGCGTCTTTTCAGCTTTGTAGTAATAGTCATTAGATCTATGGTCGCCAACTGTTCTCGTACCAATTCCAGGGGATTATGAGATTTAGTGATGTCATCAGAGTAGACAATGAAGATATTACTCCCGTTAACCAGCCGGGATCCCAAAAAAGAAAATGCTCCTTCTATAAGACTCCGTCGTATTAACCCTTCAGTTCTAAACCTTGATGATGATGACGATGGTCTCACAACCCCTTTAAAGAGCATTTTGCCATAAGATCATTTATGGTTACAGAGTGTAAATATGAAGTAAGTGGCCATTAGGTGCCATCAATATTACGCCTTAATGCTTCCATTTTTTGGCCGCCTTGTACACAGCAGCTACCGTATATTGAAAGAGACAAGCTGCAGTGTAAAGCAGAGAAAACCACACAGCTGCATCATTCAGATTTTCTAGATCATCGATAAAGCATGGTGGTTTTCTTTTTAGAAAATATATTTGTGAATTAAAGGGCCTGGGTTTTCCTCCTGTACTGCCACTGCATCTCCTATAGATATTGTCAGCCAGATCCTGAATTATCATTTTTTTTCTTTTAAGATCGTCCATTAAAAAAAGAAGATTCACAGGATACAAGATGACAAAGTGGGAGACCATCTTTACTCAAAATCGGGTTATACCACAGCATGTGCAGAGATGGAAGCACAGCTCGGGCGGCACATTTGGCTTCCAGATTTTCCTTGGCACCCTGGAAGGGATCAGCAGCAGACAGGTGAGCTGGGGCCGCTGTATGTGCGGGGGGCTGCTGTATGTGCGAGGAGCCCTTGTATGTGCGGGGGAGCCGTTGTATGTAGGGGGGGCTGTTGTATGTGCGGGGGGCTGTTGTATGTGCTGGGGGCTGTTGTATGTGCGGGGGGCTGTTGTATGTGCGGGGGTCTGCTGGATGTGAGGGGGCTGTTGTATGTGAGGGGGCTGCTGTATGTGAGGGGGCCTGCTGTATGTGAGGGGGCTGCTGTATGTGCTGGGGACCGTTGTATGTGCGGGGGGGCCGCTGTATGTGCGGGGACCTGCTGTATGTGCGGGGGGCCGTTGTGTGTGCGGGGGGGCGCTGTATGTGCGGGGGGCCCCTGTATGTGCGGGGGGCCCCTGTATGTGTGGGGACCTGCTGTATGTGCGGGGGGGCGCTGTATGTGCGGGGGGGTGCTGTATGTGCGGGGGGCCGCTGTATGTGGGGGGGCCTGCTGTACGTGCGGGCGCCTGCTGTATGTGCGGGGGGCCGTTGTATGTGCGGGGGGGCGCTGTATGTGCTGGGGGGCCCCTGTATGTGCTGGGGGCCCCTGTATGTGCGGGGGGCCGCTGTATGTGTGGAGACCTGCTGTATGTGTGGGGGGCCGCTGTATGTGCGGGGGGGCTGCTGTATGTGCCGGGGCCTGCTGTATGTGCGGGGGGCCGCTGTATGTGCGGGGGGCCGCTGTATGTGCCGGGGCCTGCTGTATGTGCCGGGGCCTGCTGTATGTGCCGGGGGCCGCTGTATGTGCGGGTGGCCGCTGTATGTGCGGGTGGCTGCTGTATGTGCGGGGGCTGTTGTATGTGAGGAGGCCGTTGTATGTGCGGCTGTGATGAGATGTTGTGAAACGTGATGCCAGCGCCCAATCAGCTCTGTCGTCATTGTCTCCGCCTTCGGACAACGTGAACATGAATAGGAAGTCTGGGCTGCAGCTGGTCTTGGACTTCCTCTTCATGTTCAGTTCGTACAAAGGCGGAGACAGTGACGCCAGCGCTGATTGGGCATCGGGGATCATGTGTCACAACAACAGCACTGGAGCCCTGGGGAGAGCGAGTGCCGACACTGTGTGAACGTTGCAGGCACGGGAGGGGAGTATAGGCTTTATTATTTTATCGGGGCCGAACATTTAGTTTAAAAAGGGGTTGTCCTACTAGTGGACAACCCCTTTAAGACATGCACCATGCTTTTAAATAAGACTGAAGATATTACGTTTTCTAGGTCAATTCCTTTAATGCAGTTGTCGTATCCCTCGTCGTGTTTGTGCCAGAAAGTGAAACCTAAACCAGCCGATGGGGTAGATTTCTACTATAATTTACCATCATTTCTGGAGTAAATTGTAGTCGAATTCTCAGGCTCTGCTCCCTTCCATTAAGCTGTGTCCACTTTTTAGAAAATTGTCAAGAGCAGTGGAAAATGAAAAAGATAGCAAATATTTCTGCAGAACGGCCCTTAAAACTGTTCCCCATAAAGTATGTGTAGTTTACAATCCTTGAGTTAATAAGACAGTTGCGCCATGTATTGCAAATTTGTACCAAAGTTTACAAACTTTCCATTGTTTGCAATAAATTAATCAAAAACATTATAAATGGCTCAAAAACTAAGAAAACAAGAGGTTTCTCCAAATTCAGCATGAAATACCACTCTTTCTGATTACTGCCGAATCAGAATTATTCACCCCCATCATGACAAGCGTCTTTTGTCCTTAGTAGAGCCCCTCTGGCTGTTATGACCTGATGCAAATGTGTTCCATAGCCGGACACCGGCTTCTGGCAGCGTACACAGTCTCAAAATTTCTTTGGCTTATTGATATGGTTTTGCTCATATTTTAGTCAACTTTTCTTGTCCGTTACGACTCTGAATTGAGGCGTGAAGATTGTCAGCATTTCGTATCTGCCTAAAAATCTACTAGAGCTTCTCACAAAATTAGAATATCATCAAAAAGTTATTTTTTTTGGTTCTTCAATACAAAAAGTGAAACTCATATATTAGACAGAATCATTAAAAACAGAGTGATCTATTTCACGTGTTTATTTCTGTTAATGTTGATGATTATGGCTTACAGCCAATGAAAACCCAAAAGTCATTATCTCAGTAAATTAAAATGATTAACAAAAAACAACTGCAAAGGCTTCCTAAGCATTTAAAAAGGTCCCTTGGTCTGTTTCAGTAGGCTCCACAATCATGGGGAAGACTGCTGAATTGACAGATGTCCAGAAGGTAGTCATTGACACACTCCACAAGGAGGGTAAGCCACAAAAGCTCATTGCTAAAGAACCTGGTTGTTCACAGAGTGCTGTATTCAAGCATATTAATAGAAAGTTGAGTGGAAGGAAAAAGTGTGGTAGAAAAAGGTGCACAAGCAACCTGGATAACCGCAGCCTTGAAAGGATTGTTAAGAAAAGGTCATTCAATAATTTGGGGAACATTCACAAGGAATGGACTGCTGCTGGAGTCATTGCTTCCAGAGCCACCACACACAGATGTATCCAGGACATGGGCTACAAGTGTCTCATTCCTTGTCTCAAGCCACTCATGACCAATAGACAACCCCAGAAGCGTCTTACCTGGGCCAAAGAGAAAAAGAAGGACTGTTGCTCAGTGGTCCAAGGTGTTGTTTTCAGATGAAAATAAATTTTGCATTTCATTTGGAAATCAAGGTCCCATAGTCTGGAGGAAGAGTGGAGAGGCCGTAATCCAAGCTGATTGAGGTCTAGTGTGTAAGTTTCCACAATCAGTGATGTTTTGGGGAGCCATGTCATCTGCGGGTGTAGGTCCACTGTGTTTTATCAAGACCAAAGTCAGCTCAGCCATCTACCAGGAAATTTTAGAGCACTTCATGCTTCCCTCTGCCGACAAGCTTTTTGGAGATGAAAATGTCATTCTCCAGCAGGACTTGGCACCTGTCCACACTGCCCAAAGTGTTATGTTTCGGTAGCTGAGGAGTGCAGGTAAAAAAGGCAATACACCAGAGCAGTTGGAATCTATGAGATTGCAGTACCCTGACTAACCACCACAACTAGAGGCAGCCGTGGAGCGTTCCTACGTTGGTCCTAGACGCCTCGTCACAGCCTGAGAAACTAACTACACCTAAAGATAGATATAGGAAAGCTATCTGCCCCGGAGCAGAACCCCAAAGATAATAGAAAGCCCCCAAACATGTAATGGCGGTTAGACAAGATGAAATACTGACACAGAAAGAAAATAGTATGAGCAAACGCTGGGGCCCAAACTAACTAAATAGAAAAGGATAGGAAGGGTACTTACTGCAATCCCAGAAAACCCTGAAAAGCACCAACTCTACTAATTTCAAAAACACCTGAGATCACATGACCTCTTCCACCTAAATTAGTTCTCTGGTGTAACAAAATCAAAACAGCAGCTACTGAAAAAACTGGAAAAAGCAAAAGTACAAACATCAGTGGCTGAACAAAACTGAGAGGGCAGAAGCCCCGGAGGGGACCCTGAAGGCCCCCACAGAAGTGCAGGACAAAATGCAAAAATACAGCACAAACACAAAAGAAGAAAATGTCTTATCTGTTAGCAGGAGATGCAGACACGACACAGCAGGCTACAAGGGAAACTGGAATAAAGGATTAAGACCAGAACAATTGATCACCGGCAACCCTGATGGGAAGGTGACTCCCTTATATAAGACCAGTCAGTAACACCTGATTCCCAGTCCTCACAATCTTCACTGGACAGACTAGCACCGCTTGTAACCACCAGAGGGAGCCTCTGCTCAGAACTCATCTCAAACCCATTCACAACAGTTACCCCCCCTTGAGGAGGGGTCACCGAACCCTCATTTGAGCAACCAGGTCGGTCAGGATGAGTTCTATGATACGCACGGATAAGTCTCCTAGCATGGATGTCCGAAGCAAACACCCAAGAATTGTCTTCCTGACCATAACCTCTCCATTTAACCAAATACTGGAGTTTCCGTCTAGAAAAACGAGAATCTAATATTTTCTCAACCACATACTCCAGATTGCCCTCAACCAAAACAGGGTCAGGAGGCACAGCAGCAGGAACCACTGGCTCAACAAACCTCTTCAACAAGGACTTGTGGAACACGTTATGGATCTTAAATGTCCCTGGAAGAAGCAAACGAAAAGAAACAGGATTAATAATCTCCATGATCTTATAAGGTCCAATGAACCTAGGCTTAAATTTAGGAGATGCTACTCTCATAGGAATATTCTTTGAGGACAACCAGACCAAGTCCCCACTTTAAACCGAGGACCATCAGTCCTATGCCGGTTAGCAAACCGCTGGGCCCTCTCCTGAGAGAGGGACAACCTTTCCACTACCTGGTCCCAAATCAGTTGCATACGCTCCACAACAGAGTCAACACCTGGACAGACAGAAGCCTCCGTCTGTCCTGAAGAAAATCGAGGGTGAAACCCAGAATTACAGAAAAACGGAGACATCAAAGTAGCAGAGCGAGCCCTATTATTAAGAGCAAACTCAGCCAAAGGCAAAAAAGAGACCCAGTCATCCTGATCAGCAGACACAAAGCATCTTAGATAAGTCTCCAATGTCTGGTTTGTTCTCTCAGTTTGACTATTGGTCTGAGGATGAAATGCCGAGGAGAAAGACAATTGAACACCCAGTTTAGAACAAAAAGTCCTCCAAAATCTGGAAACAAACTGGACTCCTCTGTCAGACACAATGTTCTCAGGAATGCCGTGTAAACGAACCACGTGCTGAAGGAACAATGGCACCAATTCAGAGGAGGAAGGCAACTTAGGTAATGGCACAAGATGTATCATCTTGGAAAACCTATCACAAATTACCCAGATGGTGGTCATTCTCTGAGAAACAGGAAGGTCGGAAATGAAATCCATAGAGATATGGGTCCATGGTCTCTTGGGCACAGGCAATGGCATCAACAAACCACTAGAGCGAGAGCAAGGCTTGGAGCGAGAGCAAGTCCCGCAGGACTGCACAAATTCCCTGACATCACGAGACAAGGTAGGCCACCAAAAGGACCGACTAACCAAGTCTCTGGTACCAAAAATTCCGGGATGCCCAGCCAACGCGGAACAATGAATCTCAGACATCACACTCTTTTTCCACTGGTCCGGGACAAACAATTTTCCAACAGGGCAGCACTCGGGCCTATCCTCCTGACACCCCTCCAGAGCAAGTCTCAAATTGGGCGAGATGGCGGAAAGAACTACACCCTCTTTCAAAATAACAGAAGGATCAGATAACTCAGGAGAGTCCGCAAGGAAACTCCTCGAGAGGGCATCCGCCTTAACATTCTTAGTGCCAGGAAGAAAGGAAACCACAAAATTAAAACGTGTGAAAAACAAGGCCCACCTGGCCTGTCTAGGATTGAGTCGCTTGGCAGATTCCAGATAGACCAGATTCTTATGGTCCGTAAGGACCACCACCTGATGTTTGGCTCCCTCCAGCCAATGTCTCCACTCTTCAAAAGCCCACTTCATGGCCAATAACTCCCGATTACCCACGTCATAATTACGTTCAGTAGGAGAAAATTTTCGAGAGAAAAAGGCACAAGGGTTACTTTTAGAGGTCTCTGGATCTTTTTGGGACAAAACGGCACCTGCCCCAATTTCAGAGGCATCAACCTCCACCTGAAATGGCAGAGAAACATCAGGCTGCCGTAGAACAGGAGCAGAAGTGAATCTCTGCTTAAGTTCCTGAAATGCAGAGACTGCCTCAGGAGGCCAATTCACCACATCAGAACCCTTTCTGGTCAAATCAGTTAATGGTTTAACAATAACCGAGAAATTACCAATAAATTTACGATAAAAATTGGCAAAACCCAAAAATCTCTGAAGAGCCTTTAATGAAGTAGGTTGGACCCAATCACAGATGGCCTGAACCTTGACCGGGTCCATTTCAATAACAGATGGGGACAAAATGAATCCCAGAAATGAGATCCTCTGTACGCCAAAAAGACACTTTGATCCCTTCACATACAGAGCATTCTCTCTCAAAATATGGAATACAGTTCGAACATGTTTCACATGAGAGTCCCAGTCATTAGAAAAAATCAAGATATCATCCAAATAAACAATCAGAAATTTGTTCACAAAATCCCTGAAAATGTCATTCATGAAGGACTGGAAGACGGAAGGAGCATTAGTGAGCCCAAAGGGCATCACCAGGTACTCAAAATGCCCTTCAGGGGTATTGAATGCCGTCTTCCATTCATCCCGTGCTTAATGCGAATAAGGTTATACGCCCCCCTGAGGTCAAGCTTGGTAAACCAAGTAGCGTTTTTCGCCCTGGAAAACAGGTCAGAAATCAAGGGTAACGGGTATTGATATTTCACAGTAATATTGTTCAAGAGACGATAATCAATACACGGCCTTAATGAACCAATCTTTTTGGCCACAAAGAAAAAACCGGCACCTAAGGGTGAAGAGGATGGTCTGATATGACCCTTCTCCAATGATTCCTTGATATAAGACCGCATAGCGTCATGTTCAGGTACAGACAAGTTAAAAAGGCGACCTTTAGGGAATTTACTACCCGGCACTAATTCAATAGCGCAGTCATAGCTCCTATGGGGAGGCAAGGATGCAGATTTACTTTCGCTAAACACATCAGAAAAATCAATCAAAAAGTCAGGAACATCCTGAGCCTGGGGGGAGGCAGAAAAAACAGGAGTGTTGGTATTAACACATTGGCAGCCCCAACTGGTTACAGACACAGATTTCCAATCCAAAACAGGATTATGAGACTGTAACCAAGGAAAACCCAGCACGATAATGTCATGCAGATTATACAGAACCAAAAATTTGCAGCACTCCTGGTGATCAGGTTCAACCCTTATTATCACCTGAGTAGAAAACTGGGGTTTATTCTCAGCCAAAGGGGTAGAATCGATCCCCAGTAGGGGAATAGACTTCTGTAGGGGTATCAAGGGAAACCCACAACGTTTAGCAAAATCATAATCCATCAGGTTAATAGCTGCTCCAGAATCAACAAAGCCTGAGCAGAAAATGAGGACAGAGAGCATATCAGAGTGACAGTTAATAAAAACTTAGTCTGAACACTACCCAAGACAACTGAGCGTGCAAAACGTCTTCCCCGCTTAGGGCAGACTGAAATAGCATGAGAGGCATCACCACAGTAGAAACATAACCCATTGCGCTTTCAAAACTCATGACGCTGTGCCCCAGACACCACTCTATCACACTGCATGGGTTCAGAAGCTGGTTCACAAGGCAACACCATTCCACGCATACTTCTCCGCTCACGCAAACGTCTGTCAATTTGAATCGCTAATGACATAGAATCATTGAGACCAGAGGGGACAGGGAATCCCACCATAACATCCCTTTCATTATCTGACAGACCCTTCCGGAAAAGGGCTGCCAAAGCGTCGTCACTCCATTTGGTCAGGACTGCCCACCTACGGAATCTCTGACAGTATAACTCAGCGTCATCAAGCCCCTGATTTAATGCCAACAAGGCTTTCTCAGCTTGATCAGTGACATTAGGCTCATCGTACAATAACCCCAAGGCCTGAAAAAATGCATCAACATCACTCAAACAGGATCCCCAGGTATCAGGGAAAAAGCCAAATCCTGAGGATCGCCGCGCAGGAGAGAGATGATAATTTGAACCTGCTGCGCTGCGTTCCCTGAGGACTTAGATTTTAAGGCAAAAAACAATTTACAATTATTTTTGAAATTCTGAAACTTAGCTCGATCCCCTAAAAACAAATCTGGCATGGGAATCCTAGGTTCCACAACAGGCAACCCAGCAAGATAGATAGCAATACTCCGAACCTCAGTGGCAAGCTGATCCACACGGCCAGACAACTGTGCAAACTCCATTGAGAGAAAAGATCCTCCCCAGCACCCAGAGATACAGAGGGAAAAAAAAAAAAAATGCAACAAACAGAAAAATATCTCTAACAACTCTGACAATATTTTTTTCCCTTCTGTGAGTACCATACAATTTTCAATTTTTAGGCCGGTGATACTGTTATGTTTCGGTAGCTGAGGAGTGCAGGTAAAAAAGGCAATACACCAGAGCAGTTGGAATCTATGAGATTGCAGTACCCTGACTAACCACCACAACTAGAGGCAGCCGTGGAGCGTTCCTACGTTGGTCCTAGACGCCTCGTCACAGCCTGAGAAACTAACTACACCTAAAGATAGATATAGGAAAGCTATCTGCCCCGGAGCAGAACCCCAAAGATAATAGGAAGCCCCCAAACAACATGTAATGGCGGTTAGACAAGATGAAATACTGACACAGAAAGAAAATAGTATGAGCAAACGCTGGGGCCCAAACTAACTAAATAGAAAAGGATAGGAAGGGTACTTACTGCAATCCCAGAAAACCCTGAAAAGCACCAACTCTACTAATTTCAAAAACACCTGAGATCACACGACCTCTTCCACCTAAATTAGTTCTCTGGTGTAACAAAATCAAAACAGCAGCCACTGAAAAAACTGGAAAAAGCAAAAGTACAAACATCAGTGGCTGAACAAAACTGAGAGGGCAGAAGCCCCCGGAGGGGACCCTGAAGGCCCCCACAGAAGTGCAGGACAAAATGCAAAAATACAGCACAAACACAAAAGAAGAAAATGTCTTATCTGTTAGCAGGAGATGCAGACACGACACAGCAGGCTACAAGGGAAACTGGAATAAAGGATTAAGACCAGAACAATTGATCACCGGCAACCCTGATGGGAAGGTGACTCCCTTATATAAGACCAGTCAGTAACACCTGATTCCCAGTCCTCACAATCTTCACTGGACAGACTAGCACCGCTTGTAACCACCAGAGGGAGCCTCTGCTCAGAACTCATCTCAAACCCATTCACAACACCAAAGTACCAATACCTGGTTTAAAAACAACAGTATCACTGTGCTTGATTGGCCAGCAAACTCACCTGACCTTAACCCCATAGAGAATCTATGGGGTATTGTCAAGAGGAAGATGAGAAACACCAGACCCAACAATGCAGACGAGCTGAAGGCTGCTATCAAAGCAACCTGGGCTTCCATAACACCTCAGCAGTGTCACAGGCTGATCGCCTCCATGCCACGCCACATTGATGCAGTAACTGATGCAAAAGAGCCGCGACCAAGTATTGAGTGCATTTACTGAACATACATTTCAGTAGGCCAACATTTTGGATTTTAAAATCATTTTTCAAGCTGGTGTTATAAAGTATTCTAATTTACTGAGATAATGACTTTTATGTTTTCATTGGCTGTAAGCCATAATCCTCAACACTAACAGAAATAAACACTTGAAATAGATCACTCTGTAATGACTCTATATAATATGATTTTCACTTTTTGTATTGAAAAACTGAAATAAACTTCAGTCAACACCTGGACAGACAGAAGCCTCCGTCTGTCCTGAAGAAAATCGAGGGTGAAACCCAGAATTACAGAAAAACGGAGACATCAAAGTAGCAGAGCGAGCCCTATTATTAAGAGCAAACTCAGCCAAAGGCAAAAAAGAGACCCAGTCATCCTGATCAGCAGACACAAAGCATCTTAGATAAGTCTCCAATGTCTGGTTTGTTCTCTCAGTTTGACCATTGGTCTGAGGATGAAATGCCGAGGAGAAAGACAATTGAACACCCAGTTTAGAACAAAAAGTCCTCCAAAATCTGGAAACAAACTGGACTCCTCTGTCAGACACAATGTTCTCAGGAATGCCGTGTAAACGAACCACGTGCTGAAGGAACAACGGCACCAATTCAGAGGAGGAACGCAACTTAGGTAATGGCACAAGATGTATCATCTTGGAAAACCTATCACAAATTACCCAGATGGTGGTCATTCTCTGAGAAACAGGAAGGTCGGAAATGAAATCCATAGAGATATGGGTCCATGGTCTCTTGGGCACAGGCAATGGCATCAACAAACCACTAGAGCGAGAGCAAGGCTTGGAGCGAGAGCAAGTCCCGCAGGACTGCACAAATTCCCTGACATCACGAGACAAGGTAGGCCACCAAAAGGACCGACTAACCAAGTCTCTGGTACCAAAAATTCCGGGATGCCCAGCCAACGCGGAACAATGAATCTCAGATATCACACTCTTTTTCCACTGGTCCGGGACAAACAATTTTCCAACAGGGCAGCACTCGGGCCTATCCTCCTGACACCCCTCCAGAGCAAGTCTCAAATTGGGCGAGATGGCGGAAAGAACTACACCCTCTTTCAAAATAACAGAAGGATCAGATAACTCAGGAGAGTCCGCAAGGAAACTCCTCGAGAGGGCATCCGCCTTAACATTCTTAGTGCCAGGAAGAAAGGAAACCACAAAATTAAAACGTGTGAAAAACAAGGCCCACCTGGCCTGTCTAGGATTGAGTCGCTTGGCAGATTCCAGATAGACCAGATTCTTATGGTCCGTAAGGACCACCACCTGATGTTTGGCTCCCTCCAGCCAATGTCTCCACTCTTCAAAAGCCCACTTCATGGCCAATAACTCCCGATTACCCACGTCATAATTACGTTCAGTAGGAGAAAATTTTCGAGAGAAAAAGGCACAAGGGTTACTTTTAGAGGTCTCTGGATCTATTTGGGACAAAACGGCACCTGCCCCAATTTCAGAGGCATCAACCTCCACCTGAAATGGCAGAGAAACATCAGGCTGCCGTAGAACAGGAGCAGAAGTGAATCTCTGCTTAAGTTCCTGAAATGCAGAGACTGCCTCAGGAGGCCAATTCACCACATCAGAACCCTTTCTGGTCAAATCAGTTAATGGTTTAACAATAACCGAGAAATTACCAATAAATTTACGATAAAAATTGGCAAAACCCAAAAATCTCTGAAGAGCCTTTAATGAAGTAGGTTGGACCCAATCACAGATGGCCTGAACCTTGACCGGGTCCATTTCAATAACAGATGGGGACAAAATGAATCCCAGAAATGAGATCCTCTGTACGCCAAAAAGACACTTTGATCCCTTCACATACAGAGCATTCTCTCTCAAAATATGGAATACAGTTCGAACATGTTTCACATGAGAGTCCCAGTCATTAGAAAAAATCAAGATATCATCCAAATAAACAATCAGAAATTTGTTCACAAAATCCCTGAAAATGTCATTCATGAAGGACTGGAAGACGGAAGGAGCATTAGTGAGCCCAAAGGGCATCACCAGGTACTCAAAATGCCCTTCAGGGGTATTGAATGCCGTCTTCCATTCATCCCCGTGCTTAATGCGAATAAGATTCACTGGACAGACTAGCACCGCTTGTAACCACCAGAGGGAGCCTCTGCTCAGAACTCATCTCAAACCCATTCACAACACCAAAGTACCAATACCTGGTTTAAAAACAACAGTATCACTGTGCTTGATTGGCCAGCAAACTCACCTGACCTTAACCCCATAGAGAATCTATGGGGTATTGTCAAGAGGAAGATGAGAAACACCAGACCCAACAATGCAGACGAGCTGAAGGCTGCTATCAAAGCAACCTGGGCTTCCATAACACCTCAGCAGTGTCACAGGCTGATCGCCTCCATGCCACGCCACATTGATGCAGTAACTGATGCAAAAAGAGCCGCGACCAAGTATTGAGTGCATTTACTGAACATACATTTCAGTAGGCCAACATTTTGGATTTTAAAATCATTTTTCAAGCTGGTGTTATAAAGTATTCTAATTTACTGAGATAATGACTTTTATGTTTTCATTGGCTGTAAGCCATAATCCTCAACACTAACAGAAATAAACACTTGAAATAGATCACTCTGTAATGACTCTATATAATATGATTTTCACTTTTTGTATTGAAAAACTGAAATAAACTTTTTGATGATATTGTAATTTAGTAAGAAGCACCTATATGTTCACATGATGCCTTTTTCAGGCGGGTTTGGAGTTTTTCCTCTCTGAAAGACTCCTGAAAAAGTGCTCTGAATACGTTCAAAAGAATGAACATATTCATTTCTATATGGAAATAACTCGCTGTTCAGTCTTCTGGGTGTTGTAACTGCTTCCTAAGACTCCGGGCAAGAGAAGTGATCTGATAATTCTTCAGGCATCTTCCTTCTGAAGACTCTCTAGAAGTCTGTGAGCCCTTACGGGCAGGGTCCTCTCTCCTTCTGTACTTGTGTGTGCCTTGTATTGCTCACGTTTATTGTACTTGTCTATATTTGCCCCTTATCACATGTAAAGCGCCATGGAATAAATGGCGCTATAAAAATGTATAATAATAATAATAATAGAAGTCAATGGGAAGGCTCGAAAAACGCTTGGATGTCTTTTTGATCGTTTTGTTAGTTCTTTTGCTTCAAAAACTGGTAGCAGTTCCTTCACTGTTGAGTGGGATAAAGAAACCTCCTGTAATAAAATATAAGACACAAAGATGTTGGTAAAACAGTCAAAAATATGGCTGGCAGTCATAAATGTCAAAAAAGTGCTATGGAAATGACAACCCCCCCCCCAAAAAAAAAAGGAAAGGAGATTTTACAGAAGCACATTCAGTTCTAAAACTGGACAATTTTGACCTCGTGAAAAAAAAAGCGTTGTGTGAATGTAGCCCTAGGCTACGTTCACACTCGGCATTTTTGATGCGTTTTTTTTTCTACAGCAAAACCTGCACTCTTGGCAGAAAAGAAGCAGCGTCAAAAACTCACGTTTTGGTGTGTTTTTCAGGATCCCAAAGTTTAGCTTTGCTTCCACCATTGAAGCATGAACACAGGTCACCAATATAAGACATGTTCATGAAAAATACACATACAAATGTAACAGCTGTGGGAGGTGAATTGGTCTGGAATAATTTACCTAAAGGTACTGCCACACTAAACAATCCCGCTAGCGATCTCGTTAACGTCGCATACTAATGAGATCGCTAGCGTGATTGTTATAATATCGCTAGTAGCGGCTTTATTTAGCGATGTCGTTAAGGACGCTATCGCGGTTAGCGATCTCCTTAACGACTTTAGCGGTACAAAATACCGCTAAATCGCTAAAAAAAAGGTGCCACACTCAGCGATAATACTTACCAGCGGGACGCCGACGATAAAAATAGGGTCCGGAACGATGTCAGCGACGAACGAGATCACAGCAGGATCTCAGCAGGGGCCACGTCGTCGCTAGATGCCGCACACAACAACGTCGCTAACGGGATCGCTAAATAGTGACGTTTTTTAGCGATCTCGTTAGCGACGCTGTTTAGTGTGGCATACCCTTAAGACTTGCAGTATATTGAGTTTGTAGCACACTGCTTTACTTTCACACTTTGGTCTGTCATTGAGTTGCTCACACATTGTGCTATCACACACCTTGGTTGGCCACAGACATTGTTCAATCTCACACCTTTGTGTGCCAATGTTTACTTTGTACGCATCACTAATTTAAGGTACTGCCACACTAAACAATCCCGCTAGCGATCACGATAACGACGCATACTAATGCGATCGCTAGCGGGATTGTTTCTATATCGCTAAGTGCGGCCACATTTAGCGATATAGTTAACGACGCTATCGCCGTTAGCGATCTTCTTAACGACTTTAGCGGTACAAAAGTACCGCTAAATCGCTAAGAAAAGGTGCCACACTAGCGATATATACTTACCCAGCGGGAGCGCCGACGAGAAAATAGGGTCCGGAACGATTCCAGCGACGAGCGAGATCACAGCAGGAAGCTCGTCGCTGGCAGCTGCCGCACTGAACAACATCGCTAACGGGATCGCTAAATAGTGACGTTTTTTAGCGATCCCGTTAGCGATATTGTTCAGTGTGGCATACCCTTTAATTCAACTGTACTAATCCCAACTCTCAGGTGACCAAGTCAAGGTTGTAAACCTGGAAAAATCACAAAAATAAATGGGTTTCATATACTGCTGCACTTGCTTTTTTCATTTTGTCAGCATTTTTTTCATCACCCATTGCTTTCAATGGGTGAAAAACTCTGAAAGAAGTGACATGCTCTGTGTCCAAGAAACCTCTCAGCAGATGGTCCCATGTATGGCAGCTCCTGGTAGCAGTGCTCCTCCATTGCTATAGATTTAGCTCACTGCGCTTTCTCTTTGATCCAGGGTCCAGCGCTATACAGTGTTTATCATTCGTGGATCTAATAACAAAATAGATGTTTCTTTAGCAAGTACTTTTGCTCAGTTCTAGCACAATATGTTCTGATGAAGATCCTTATTTGTGGGGCCGAAAACGTTCAACTATATTAAATCTATTTTGTTTGGATGCAAATAAAGAAAATCATAAGCAATCATCCTCATCTCTTCGTAATCCCATTGAGTGTCGAGTTACATTTACTATTCCTTTTTTAAAGGTTTTTGTATTTTGTAAACCTTTTCTGCCAAAGTGTTAGGATAGTCTTTGTTAAGGTTTTTTTTTTGTGCTCTGTTTGACCGCTCACCATACGGGGACGTCCACACTGAGCATTATTGGTCTAGGTCTCCTACTGTCCAATTTTCGCTTTGATCCAGTGGTCGTGTACTAGTTTCGTGGCCTCTTGGCTCAGGCAGATTTGTAGGACACTTTACCTTATGTGACCGATCGGCGGTGATGCACACACGCACTTGACCTTGTGATCTACATCTCGGCTCTTGAGTTCTCAAGCAAAGCTCATTAATGGCCTCTATTAATCCCAAATAAGTTACCGATGCATTTATGTACCATCAATTCACAATGTGATTACACAGTTTACAAACCCCGGGCTTCTATGCGGCTTGAAATATAACAAGTCTGTGAAGCAAACTCCCCGACAAATTAACAATCAACTTTCAATGGCTCTTATCAAAGATTTATAGCGATCCTCGGGAGCTCGGCCAGATTACAATATACCAGTGCACATCGTCCTCTAAGATAGATAGGAAATGATTTACAGGGTTGCCTTTTTATTTTGTGCTTCTTCGGTAAAATGTGGAGGGATATTCGTTTGGCTTCCACCCCGTCACAAAATATCCCTCTTCATATTATTTGGCGGTGGGAGATTGTCTAGTCGATGAAGAGCTTTAGTTCTGGTTCGTCAGGTTCGTCAGCTCTTTATACAGAAGTTCAGCGGGTTTACCGAGAGTTGGACTCCTGCTTATTTGATATTGATGGTCTAGCCTAAGGATAGTCCCATAAATGTTGTGATTCTGGACTGATTCTAAGTGACTCGGGTGCTATGAAACCTAAGCTAGCCATACTCGCGAAATAATTCTCCCCTGACAATAAGATGATCACTAAGTGTACCCAGTGATCAGCTGTGATCTGGGAGAAAACCAGGTAGTTTCCCTATATTGCCTCCGGAGGTGAAATAAAGAACTGCGAGGTACCCATTCAAATCGATAGACTGTGTAGGTTGTTCTCACACTTGGCGGGTTTGCTGCAATTTTTGTAACCTGTTCCCCTCCTAGGACGTACAAGTACATCCTCTTTTGTGTGCAAGGGCATGGATCTGGCACCTGTCTATAACAGCCGCAGTTGGAGCTATCAGTTTAGATTAAGGGACTCTTCCAGTGCCAATTGCTTGGAACTTTTTTCCACTAAACTATTTTTTTCTCCAAAATACTCTTCAAAAATGCTTGGATAAATCTCTTCATTCCTTCGGAGATACAAGGAGTAACGTTTCTCTTTGCGGAGAGTGGCAAGTCATGGTTTGGCTTTTATCCTAAGTCCTGTGGCAAGGCTCGTTAAAGACTCTACTTTGAGTTTTAGGATTGCTACTTCCTCTACCTCTCTGAAGAGACAATTTGCTTATTTTATTCCTATGGAAAATAACTTTGTTGACCCTCAATGGAGGGTTTTGAAAAATGCCAGGAGGGGAGGGGGGATGAGTGCATGTCATGTTTTTTAAATGGATCCTAAAGGAAACCTCTCCAAAGTAGGCGCTGTTAAATAAAAATTTTGCAAAACTTTTTAGCGAAAAAAAACTGTTCCAAAATTCTTCAAAATATTTTCAGGAGAAGAAACTTCTTCAAAACCTCTGCAAAAAGTATGTGCACACAATGTTCTTTTAAGAAAAGTGCCTAAAAGAAGTGTCTCGACCATTCTTCTGGCTGCTTCCTACTACTTTTGAAAAAAAAAGCCATGGCAGCCAAGATGTCTGAAAAGATGCTTCAGAAAAAGTCTATAAGGGGCCTGGACTGAAAATAAAAGATGTACAGTCTCCATCCCATGATATTAGGAAAAGAGACGCTGCAGCAGCTCAGATTTAGGGATCCTGATTTATTATGGAGTGTCATGTTCAGTGATGTCAGCGATTGTGCAGATGCCGGCCAAAGAGCGGAGCGCACACCTTGTGCCCTTGGAGCTTGCTGCTTCTGCGCCGATGCATCATTTGTTGTGTCTTGTCGGCGGTGCCTACGTCTGTACCACACCTGCACCCCGGCCCCTTCTGCGTCATTATTAGCCTAATATAGATTCTTAATACCTTTTTTTTTCTGTGTATGAATAGATGTAGCAGAGCTGTTTCTTTTGTGCACCATGGTCACTTATAGAGGAATATCCTGCAGTGGTTTAGGCTACGTGCGCACAGACACGTTACAGGTCCATACAAGCTCTACGTGCACAGAAATGCGTTACAGGTCCGTACAAGCTGTACGTGCTGTAACGTGTCTCCACTCTCTGAGGACGGGGAGTACTCACTTGGCTGGTCGTTGAGGAATACGCTGGGACACTCAGGGTTAAAGAAAGTCCATTTGGTTTATTCAGACACAGCATAAACCAAATCTCAGGTACTTTGCAACATGCAGCACCCCGTGCACCATCCGGCAACCGTTCGGCTCTACAGTACCCAGTCCTCGCTGAGCCCTGATGTGCCTAATACAGGTGAATGTCCATTAACTCTGTGATCACCGCACCAGTTCCCGGATTCCTCTTACACTCAGAGGCGCCCTCTCCAGAGGTAGTTCACGGGCCTCCTCACCCTTGCTCACTCTAGCCAGTACTGCCGCCCGTGCACAAACACACAGGCTCCATCTTGGGTGTTCAAACACATCCGCTGGGGTGGGGTATGTAGATGACTGGACCTACCCATCTCTCCACGTCACCTGGAAGCCTTCCCAACGTAAAATAAACCTCAGCAGCAGATCTGCTGAGCCAAAACAAGCCCAAGCTTCCATCACAGGGTCACGCACCTCTGTGATACATACCTCCTATTAACCACATGGGCAGTCGCCATACAACATACCTCCCCCCTCTGCCTAAAGCCGTGGGGCTTGACACTTTCGATTATCTGACTAGAGACCCTTCTCTGTCGTCTCTGACAGTCAAACCGTCTGTCACTGAGCCCTTTTGGAACCATCAGTCATTTGACTCCGTCACATTGTCTGGTAGAGTTGCCCTTTTTCGGACCACCACCATCCTCGGCGGTCAGTACGGTGTTCGTTTTCCTGACACCCATACCTTCTCTCTGGTCTGACTATCACCACGTCCGCTACAGGGTCTCCCACTTAGGCCACTCATCACTGAGCTAAAAGAGGAGTCGCTACTTCTAACTCTTCCATCAGGCCACCTTCGGTTGCCTCTCTGTTGGCAATTTTACCTATTGTCTTTGTTACCCAGAGACCAATCATTCCATTTATCTTCAGTTTGGGTACTTCCACCCTTTAAAGAACCCCTTTGTCTCTCCATATCTCGGGTTGAAATTGGCTGCCATCTTTTTCGCATTTCCTGCAGCTGTTTATAAATTTGCAGTCTCTCAAGTCTTAGCTGCTCTACCTCTCTTAAGTACGCCATGCGATATTCCAGGAGTACTCTGATATTCTGCAGGCTCACGATTGATCCAACAACGAAAAATGGAACCATCCCACCTTCACCAGCTACCAGAGCTTCATCATCAGCCGGAACCCTCACTCTCGCCACACCAGACTTATCTACGATCTCCTGCATTACTTTGCCAAGTCTCCCAATGATTTTTCTCACCAGATTCCTGGGCACTTGAACGATGTCCTCCACCAATTCCAACTGACCTTGGGCTTTCTTTGCACGCTCCAGACGTAGAGAGGCTTCCTCATTCCTCAACAAGATCCTCTGTTTCGCGCGAAGGCAATGTAGGTGCATGTCACTCAGGATAGCCACCCGCTTCACCGTGACTTCCCTAGTGAACAGTATAGCTAACTGCTTAGACTCTGGTACCCACTTCACACTACACGCTTCCATCGCCTTCCTAAAGGCCTCATGCACAGTCACACTGGCACAAGCTTCCTGCACGTCCTCCGGTACCTCTACCATGCTCTTGAAGAGTGAAGTCTCATTCTTTTCATGGACGGACGGCTCCTGCTTTGCCTTGGACATTTCCATCAAGTCCTCTGTCATGACTGGGTGATTGTCCTATTCAGCTCATAGCGCAAACTCTCCCTGAGCTTCCTACTCTTCAAGACCCCTTGCCAAGATGTGCATTTGAAGCTCCGCCTCCCTACCACTCTGGCACTGCCGCTGTAAGTCTGCAGCCACCATCTCCTCCTGTAGAAGTCCTCTTAATGCCTCTCTGAGCACCTACATGTCTTCCAATATGGCCTTGTTCACGGTTTGACACGTTGACAGGTGACCTCTGAGCTCAGAGACTTCCTTCTCCAGCTCATCCACTCTGTGCTCAGCCGCTTGTCTCAGGACCTTTCCTCGCTTGACATGGTCTCTTATTGTCTCTTTAAACATCTCCACTTCGTGATCCTGTTCCCTTTTGGCTAGCACGTGTCGCACCATAAATTCTTTAATTATATTTTCAGATGGGGCAGCTTGCCCACCCACTCTCTGCCTCTTCAGAATTCTACCTGTTCCTTCATCAGCAGGTTCAGCTTTCTCTTGGGTCCTCCCTCCATGACCTTCGACTGCCTCTAGGGTCTCTGCTGGGCTCTCTGTAGAGTCAACGTTCTCCCCAGCCTCGGGTTCTCTGGAGTTCTCACCACCTACTGTCCTGGTGTCACACACCTCATTACAGTTCCCTTCCAGAGTTTTGCCGCAGTTGTCATTTGCCGCCACCTCAGAGATAAATGAACCACCAGTCTGCTCTCCGTGACCTTTGTGGGTTTTCCTTCCACCTGAGCTCTCTGGGATTTCTACTCCTACCACGATCTTTGCTGATGGATCTCCACCATTACAATGTGTCAGTTTTGTTTTCAGCATGTCATCAATTACCTCTGTGCTGAGGTTTGTCAGTGGCAAAGTGACCTCCTTATCAAGGACATTAACCTGGTTGGCACCTGACCCTGTCTCTTCTTCATCCCTCTTCTCAGAGAGTGTAGCCTGTCCTGCCTTTCTACGGCCGCCGTGTCCCCGGCGATGAGAGGAAGACTTGCCATTTTTACTCGGGTCCTCCTTAACGCACTCTCTTTCCCTTGCGTTAGAGCGACAGTCTCAATTGGAGTCACCACCACTCGCCCTGTCATCCTGGAACAAGTAGTCCCCAGTTAAACAGCTGTCGAACCCCTCTCTTGGAGCTAGCTCGTTTTCATCGGTCACCCTGTTGGTCACCTGTGCTAAGTCCCAGAGTTGGTCAGACCCACACTTCCTTCCGATCACCACTAACTCCGGACTATCGACATTAGGGGGCGCTACCTCCTCCTCTTTATGAATCACATAACCAAGAACCCCTACAGCCGTCTGCTGCGGTGGAGCTCCTTTAGGGTCATTCCGGCTCCCCTCTGAGCAATCAAACACTCCCTTTTCCTCCCACAAGTCCCAAAAAAAAGTCTGGATCGATTACAATAGGGTACGGCAAGTCCAGTACTACAGTACTACAGGGACGTTATGGCTGGTAATAATCGTGGACTTCTCAATGATTACCCTGGACACGGGATAATCCCTATGGACCTCATGGATGCAGTGGACTTCCATCTTCCATCTGGGAATCAGATAGACGGAGAGCGTGGCGCTCACCAGAGTCACCGGGCTCCCTGAGTCTAGAAGTCCACTCACACTCTCTCTATTGACCTCCACAGTACACCTCTGTGACATCTTGTCAGATGGATAGACCGTACATAATCCCTGACATGCGCTATACGAACGTTGTTCCTGGCAACAGTTTTTCGGCGCATTTGCCGCCGCCCCTTTTTGGGTTGCCGCCCCCTTTTTGGACTCCACCCCTTATCTGGCAACCATCCTTCTTTGAGGTGTACGCCGTGGACTCCCCATGGCCCTCTCAGGCCCCTCACCGCCTGTGGCCAGCAGTCTATCTGCCCCAACAGTTCCACACAGCGAGGCTCCGCACTGCTCTGCACGACTCTTCAAGGCTCTGCCCCTCTCGGTACGGCTCTGCAATGCTCCGCTCTGCAGAATTTGTGGACCCGCCGATCCACAGCAAGCCGCCCAAAGTTCGTAGGACCTGCTGATCCACAGCAAGCCGCCTGGAGTTTGTGGACCCGCCTATCCACAGCAAACACCTGCTGTAGTCCTCCCAGATATCTCCTGGATCGCTGACCGCAGTCCAGCACCAACTGTAATGTGTCTCCACTATCTGTGGACTGGCAGTACTCACTTGGCTGGTCATTGAGGAATACGCTGGGACACTCAGGGTTAAAGAAAGTCCATTTGGTTTATTCAGATAGAGCATAAACCAAATCTCAGGTACTTGGTAACATGCAGCACCCCGTTCACCGTCCGGCAACCGTTTGGCTCTACAGTACCCACGGTCCTCGCTTAGCCCTGATGTCCCTAATATGGGTGAGTGTCCATTAACTGTCTGTGATCACCACACCAGTTTCCGAATACCTCTTACACTCAGAGGCGCCCTCTCCGAAGGTAGTTCACAAGCCTTCTCACCCTGGCTCACTCTAGCCAGCACTGCCGCCCGTGAAAAAACACACAGGCTCCATCTTGGGTGTTCAGACACACCCACTTGGGTGGGGTATGTAGGTGACTGGACCCACCCATCTCTCCAAGTAACCTGAAAGCCTTCCCAATGTAAAGTAAACCTTAGCAGTAGATCTGCTGACCGAAAACAATCCCAAGTTTCCATCACAGGGCCAGGCTCCTCTGTGATACATACCTCCCATTAACCACATGGACAGTCGCCATACCACAGAGAACACAGACGCGTTACAGGTCCGTGCAAGCTCTACGTGCACACAGATGCGTTACAGGTCCGTACAAGCTCTATGTGCACACAGATGCGTTACAGGTCCGTAGGAGTTCTCCATAATCTTACTAAGTCTGTGGGGCCACACTGGATACCACAGGCCTCTGATATCGTCTGCATGAAGATGACAGAAATGAATGCTTTGCTGGGTGCTGTATCCTTGCATTTCAGACATGTCCACCAACACCCACAGACACCATGAGTGGTGTAAGTGTTATACGTGTCTTTATCCACCACAGACACCATGAATGACTGATCCCTGTTTCAGACAAGTCATCTGGCACTTTCAGGAACCAGAAATGTCTTCTTTTAGGGTCCCTCATGTCTCTGTGCACCTGCAGGCACTGACTATACAGTAGTTACATCTCTCAAAATTTCAAGGTCTCTAATTAGCTGCCAGTGACAATAGAGAACAATGGATCTGTGTGTGTTTTGGTGTGGATACAACCTAGAGTATATATATTTCAAGCCTACTGTAGTCTAGATCCTAATTTATAGTATGGGGGTGTATCCTGGACTGATTTTTTTTGTTTGTTTCTTTCCCTTTATTTAGGGGACTTTGGATGGAAACCCCGAAGCACAATATCAGCTGTGTCTGAGCCTTTTTGATATCACCTACCACCATTTCTTTGGAAGGACATGGAAAAGTTTGATGAAACCATTAAAAACAGTCACGGGTCAAACGTCCAAAGTTTTCTTCAACGAGGTAAGTGACGGAGGTGTGACTGTGGGATCCTTGGTCTCATCATTAAATTAGAGTCTGTACTAGGGCCATCAGAGATCATGGAGCTTCTCTAGTGTTTGTCTACTCGTATGGGCTGTTGGGAACGTCTGGGCACCCGAAGGCGTAAGTCTCCGGTCTAGGTCAGAATATGGTACCTCAATAATAGTAAGTACGTGGCCACTGGACTGCTTGGCGCATATTGGTATATAGGAAGTGTGTTTCTCAAAGATCAGAGGAACCAATCACAGTTCAGATTTCATACTACCATTTCATATAACGGATGTATAGCGGCCGCTGTTCAGTAATGCAGGTCAGTCCAAGTAACGTCTCCCCATCAATCTGATATTGATGAGCTATATGAGGATGGATCATCAATATCATATGACATGGTGGTTGGGGGTCCATCCAATCCTGAGTGCAATCTGCCATTTTTTCTGTACAGGCGCCTGGCCGCCCACTGCACAGTGAGCTGCAGATGGACTTCAGTGGGGTTGTGTTGCTATTCTCTGCACAACAGGTGGTTGATGGCACGTCCTACAGGTATGTCAGCCCTGTAGAGGATGGAAAACCCCTTAAAAATGCCTCAGTCGGCCATAATATACCATGTTTCATACAGAAAGATGAATGCACAGTGACTGCAGAATGTGAGTCAGTGGGTATATGTGTACTCAATCAGTGGATAGTAATGTATCACAGTACTGCACCAGAGAATAGTGAACTCTGATAAATACCTGTCAGGCATACAGTGTACCAATGCACAGCAGAATAGTGAGTGCAGCTCTGGAGTATAATACAGATGTAACTCAGGATCAGTACAGGATCAGTAATGTATGTCACAGTGACTGCACTAGCAGAATAGTGAGTGCAGCTCTGGAGTATAATACAGGATGTAACTCAGGATCAGTACAGGATCAGTAATGTAATGTATGTACACAGTGACTGCACCAGCAGATAGTGAGTTGCAGCTCTGGAGTATAATCCAGGCTGTAACTCAGGATCATGTACAGGATATAAGTAATGTATATGATGTTATGATTTGGTAGCTGAGAGAAGAGAGCACAAAAACGGCAATACACCAGAGTAGGTTGGAATCTGACGGATTGCAGTTACCCTGACTAACCACCACAACTAAAGGCAGCCGTGGAGCGTTCCTACGTTGGTCCTAGACGCCTCGTCACAGCCTGAGAGGTTAACTACACCTAAAGATAGAAAGAGGAAAGCTATCTGCCCCGGAGCAGATCCCCAAAGAACATAGGAAGCCCCCAAACATGTAATGGCGGTTAGACAAGAGGAAATACAGACAAAAGACAGAAAATAGTATGAGCAAACGTTGGGCCCAAACTACCTGGACAGAAAAGGATAGGAAGGACACTTACTGCAATCCAAAAAAACCTTAAAAAATACCAACTCTACTAATTGCAAAAACACCTGAGATCACACGACCTCTATCACCTAAATTAGTTCTCTTGTGTCACAAAACTAAGCCGCAGCCACTGAAAAAACTGGAAAAGGCAAATGAACAAATAACAGTGGCTCAGATAAACTGAGAGGAGCACAAGCCCCCGAGGGGACCTGGCTGACCTCCACAGAAGTGCAGGGAACAATGCAAAAAGCAAGCACAAAAATAAAAGCAGAAAATATCTTATCTGATAGCAGAAGATGCAGGCAAGACTCAGCAAGCTTCCAAGTGAACCAGGAACCACAGTTGAGACAAGAACAATTGATCACCGGCAACCATGATGGGAGTGAATCTCCCTTATATAAGACCAGTCTGTAACTCCTGATTGCCAATCCTCATTGAATGGTTCAGTACTGTTTGTAACCACCAGAGGGAGCTTCTGCTCAGAATTCATTTCTAACTCATTCACAACAGTACCCCCCCCCTTGAGGAGGGGTCACCGAACCCTCATTTGGGCAACCAGGTTGGTCAGGATGAGCTCTGTGATATGCACGGATCAGTCTCCTAGCATGGATGTCCGAAGCAAACACCCAAGAATTGTCCTCCTGACCATAACCTCTCCACTTAACCAAATACTGGAGTTTCCGTCTAGAAAAACGAGAATCCAATATTTTCTCAACCACATACTCCAGATTGCCCTCAACCAAAACAGGGTCAGGAGGCGCAGCCATAGGAACCACTGGCTCGACAAACCTCTTCAATAAGGACTTGTGGAACACTTTATGGATCTTAAATGTCCCCGGAAGAAGCAAACGAAAGGAAAGATTAAGAATCTCCAAGATCTTATAAGGTCCAATGAACCTAGGCTTAAACTTAGGAGATGCAACTCTCATAGGGATATTTCTTGAACCAACCAGACCAAGTCCCCCACTTCAAACCGAGGACCATCAGTCCTATGCCGGTTGGCAAACCGCTGGGCCCTCTCATGAGAGAGGGACAACCTCTCCACTACCTGGTCCCAAATCTGCTGCATACGCTCCACAACAGAGTCAACACCTGGACAGACAGAAGCCTCCGTCTGTCCCGAAGAAAATCGAGGGTGAAACCCAAAATTACAGAAAAATGGAGACATCAAAGTGGCAGAGCTAGCCCTATTATTAAGAGCAAACTCAGCCAAAGGCAAAAAAGAGACCCAGTCATCTTGATCAGCAGACACAAAGCATCACAGATAAGTCTCCAATGTCTGGTTTGTTCTCTCAGTTTGTTCATTGGTCTGAGGATGAAAAGCCGAGGAGAAAGACAATTGAACACCAAGTTTAGAACAAAAAGTCCTCCAAAATCTGGAAACAAACTGGACTCCTCTGTCAGACACAATGTTCTCAGGAATGCCGTGTAACCGAACCACGTGCTGAAGGAACAAAGGCACCAATTCGGAGGAAGAAGGCAACTTAGGTAATGGCACAAGATGTATCATTTTGGAAAACCTATCACAAATCACCCAGATAACGGTCATTCTCTGAGAAACAGGGAGGTCGGAAATGAAATCCATAGAGATATGGGTCCATGGTCTCTTGGGCACAGGCAATGGCATCAACAAACCACTAGAGCGAGAGCAAGGCTTGGAGCGAGAGCAAGTAGGCCACCAAAAGGACCGACTAACCAAGTCTTTGGTACCAAAAGTTCCGGGATGACCGGCCAACGCGGAACAATGAATCTCAGACATCACACTCTTTTTCCACCGGTCTGGGACAAACAATTTCCCAATAGGGCAGCGCTCAGGTTTATCCTCCTGACACCCTTCCAGAGCCAGTCTCAAATTGGGCGAGATGGCGGAAAGAACTACACCCTCTTTCAAATAACAGCAGGATCAGATAACTCAGGAGAGTCCGCAAGGAAACTCTTCGAGAGGGCATCCGCCTTAACATTCTTAGTGCCAGGAAGAAAGGAAACCACAAAATTAAAACGTGTGAAAAACAAGGCCCACCTGGCCTGTCTAGGATTAAGTCGCTTGGCTGATTCCAGATAAACCAGATTCTTATGGTCCGTGAGGACCACCACCTGATGTTTGGCTCCCTCCAGCCAATGTCTCCACTCTTCAAAAGCCCACTTCATGGCCAACAACTCCGATTACCCTCGTCATAATTACGTTCAGTTGGAGAAAATTTTCGAGAGAAAAAGGCACAAGGATTACTTTTAGAGGTCTCTGGATCTCTATGGGACAAAACGGCACCTGCCCCAATTTCAGAGGCATCAACCTCCACCTGAAATGGCAGAGAAACATCAGGCTGCCGTAGAACAGGAGCAGAAGTGAATCTCTGCTTAAGTTCCTGAAACGCAGAGACTGCCTCAGGAGGACAATTCACCACATCAGAACCCTTTTTGGTCAAATCAGTCAATAGTTTAACAATAACAGAGAAATTACCAATAAATTTACGATAAAAATTGGCAAAACCCAAGAATCTCTGAAGAGCCTTTAATGAAGTAGATTGGACCCAATCACAGATGGCCTGAACCTTGACCGGGTCCATTTCAATAACAGACAGAGACAAAATGAATCCCAGAAATGAGATCCTCTGTACGCCAAAAAGACACTTTGATCCCTTCACATACAGAGCATTCTCTCTCAAAATCTGGAACACAGTCCGAACATGTTTCACATGAGAGTCCCAGTCATTGGAAAAAATCAAGATATCATCCAAATAAACAATCAGAAATGTATCCACAAAATCCCTGAAAATGTCATTCATGAAGGACTGGAAGACGGAAGGAGCATTAGTGAGCCCAAAGGGCATCACTAGGTAATCAAAATGCCCCTCTGGGGTATTAAACGCCGTCTTCCATTCATCCCCGTGCTTAATGCGAATAAGGTTATACGCCCCCTGAGGTCAAGCTTGGTAAACCAAGTAGCACTTTTCACCCTGGAAAACAGGTCAGAAATCAAGGGTAACGGATATTGATATTTCACAGTGATATTGTTCAAGAGACGATAATCAATACACGGCCTTAATGAACCATCCTTTTTGGCCACAAAGAAAAAACCGGCACCCAAGGGTGAAGAGGATGGTCTGATATGACCCTTCTCCAATGACTCCTTTCTGATATAAGACCTCATAGCGTCATGTTCAGGTACAGACAAGCTAAAAAGGCGACCTTTAGGGAATTTACTACCAGGCACTAATTCAATAGCGCAGTCATAGCTCCTATGGGGGGGCAAGGATGCAGATTTACTTTCGCTAAACACATCAGAAAGATCAGTCAAAAAGTCAGGAACATCCTGAGCCTGGGGAGAGGCAGAAAAAACAGGAGTGTTGGCATTAACACATTGGCAGCCCCAACTGGTCACAGACACAGATTTCCAATCCAAAACAGGATTATGAGACTGTAACCAAGGAAACCCAGTACAATAATGTCATGCAGATTATACAGCACCAAAAATTTGCAACTCTCCTGATGATCAGGTTCAACCCTCATTATCACCTGAGTTAGAGAACTGGGGTTTATTCTCAGCCAAAGGGGTAGAATCAATCCCCAGTAGGGGAATAGACTTCCGTAGGGGTATCAAGGAAACCCACAACGTTTAGCAAAATCAAAATCCATCAGGTTAATAGCTGCTCCCGAATCAACAAAAGCCTGAGCAGAAAATGTGGACAGGGAGCAAATCAGGGTAACAGTCAACAGAAATTTAGTCTGAACACTACCCAAGACAACTGAGCGTGCAAAACGTCTTCCCGCTTAGGGCAGACTGAAATAGCATGAGAGGCGTCACCACAGTAGAAACATAACCCATTGCGTTTTCGAAACTCATGACGCTGTGCCCCAGAAGCCACTCTATCACACTGCATGGACTCAGAAGCTGGTTCACAAGGCAACACTATTCCACGCATACCTCTACGCTCACGCAAACGTCTGTCAATTTGAATCGCTAATGACATAGAATCATTCAGACCAGAGGGAGCAGGGAAACCCACCATAACATCTTTTACATTCTCTGACAGACCCTTCCGAAAAAGGGCTGCCAAAGCATCATCATTCCATTTGGTCAGGACTGCCCACTTTCGGAATTTCTGACAGTACAACTCAGCGTCCTCAAGCCCCTGATTTAATGCCAACAAGGTTTTTTCAGCTTGATCAGTGACATTAGGTTCATCGTACAATAACCCCAGAGCCAGAAAAAATGCATCAACATTACTCAAAACAGGGTCCCCAAGTGTCAGGGAAAAAGCCCAATCCTGAGGATCGCCACGCAGGAGAGAGATGACAATTTGAACCTGCTGTGCTGCGTTCCCTGAGGACTTAGGTTTTAAGGCAAAAAACAACTTACAGTTATTTTTGAAATTCAGAAATTTAGCTCGATCCCCCAAAAATAAATCTGGCATGGGGATCCTAGGTTCCACAACCGGCAACCTAGCAACATAGGTAGCAATACTCCGAACTTCAGTGGCAAGCTGATCCACACGGCCAGACAACTGTGCAAACTCCATTGAGAGAAAAAAAAATCCTCCTCAGCACCCAGAGAAAAAGAGGGAAAAAAAAAATGCAACAAACAGAAAAAAAAAAAATCTCTGACAACTCTGACAACTTTCTTCTTTCCACACTTTTTTTTTTTTCCCTTCTGTGAGTACCATATAATTTTCAGTTTGGCCGGTGATACTGTTATGATTTGGTAGCTGAGGAGAGTAGGCAAAAACGGCAATACACCAGAGAGGTTGGAATCTACTGGATTGCAGTACCCTGACTAACCACCACAACTAAATGCAGCCGTGGAGCGTTCCTACGTTGGTCCTAGACGCCTCGTCACAACCTGAGAGGTTAACTACACCTAAAGATAGAAAGAGGAAAGCTATCTGCCCCGGAGCAGATCCCCAAAGAACATAGGAAGCCCCCAAACATGTAATGGCGGTTAGACAAGTGGAAATACAGACACAAACAGAAAATAGTATGAGCAAACGTTGGGGCCCAAACTACCTGGACAGAAAAGGATAGGAAGGACACTTACTGCAATCCAAAAAAACCCTAAAAAATACCAACTCTACTAATTGCAAAAACACCTGAGATCACACGACCTCTACCACCTAAATTAGTTCTCTGGTGTCACAAAACTAAGCCGCAGCCACTGAAAAAACTGGAAAAGGCAAATGAACAAATAACAGTGGCTCAGATAAACTGAGAGGAGCACAAGCCCCCGGAGGGGACCTGGCTGACCTCCACAGAAGTGCAGGGAACAATGCAAAAAGCAGGCACAAAAATAAAAGCAGAAAATATCTTATCTGATAGCAGAAGATGCAGGCAAGACTCAGCAAGCTTCCAAGTGAACCAGGAACCACAGTTGAGACAAGAACAATTGATCACCGGCAACCATGATGGGAGGGAACCTCCCTTATATAAGACCAGTCTGTAACTCCTGATTGCCAATCCTCATTGAATGGTTCAGTACTGTTTGTAACCACCAGAGGGAGCTTCTGCTCAGAATTAATTTCTAACACATTCACAACAGTAATGTATATACAAGTAACTGTACCAGCAGAATAGTGAGTGCAGCTCTGCAGTATAATACAGGATGTAACTCAGGATCAATACAGGATCAGTAATGTAATGTATTTACACAGTGACTGCACCAGCAGAATAGTGAGTGCAGCTCTGGAGTATAATTCAGGCTGTAACTCAGGATCAGTACAGGATAAGTAATGTAATGTATATACACAGTGACTACACCAGCTGAATAGTGAGTGCAGCTCTGGAGTATAATACAGGATGTAACTCAGGACCAGTAATATAACGTATGTACACAGTGACTGCATCAGGATGTAACTCAGGATCAATACAGGATCAGTAATGTAATGTATTTACACAGTGACTGCACCAGCAGAATAGTGAGTGCAGCTCTGGAGTATAATCCAAGCTGTAACTCAGGATCAGTACAGGATAAGTAATGTAATGTATATACACAGTGACTGCACCAGCAGAATAGTGAGTGCAGTTCTGGAGTGTAATACAGGATGTAACTCAGGATCAGTACAGTCATAATGTAATGTATGTACACAGTGACTGCACCAGCAGAATAGTGAGTGCATCTCTGGAGTGTAATACTGGATGTAACTCAGGATCAGTACAGGATCAGTAATGTAATGTATGTACACAGTGACTGCACCAGCAGAATAGTGAGTGCAGCTCTGGAGTATAATACAGGATGTAACTCAGGATCAGTAATGTAATGTATAATGTGACTGCATCAGCAGAAGTGAGTGCATTTGGATGTAATATATGTAAATCAGGATCAGTACAGGATCAGTAATGTAATGTATTTACACAGTGACTGCACCAGCAGAATAGTGAGTGCAGCTCTGGAGTATAATACGGATTACAAGGACATATGTATGTATGTACCAGTACTCTCAGGAGTAACTCAGGGTCAATACAGGATAGTAATGTAATGTATTTACACAGTGACTGCACCAGCAGAATAGTGAGTGCAGCTCTGGAGTATAATCCAGCTGTAACTCAGGATCGTACAGATAAGTAATGTAATGTATTACACAGTGACTGCACAGCAGAATAGTGAGTGCATCTCTGGAGTTAATACAGGATGTATAACTCAGGATCAGTAATGTAATGTATGTACACAGTGACTGCATCAGCAGAATAGTGAGTGCATCTCTGGAGTAAATACTGGATGTAACTCAGGATCAGTACAGGATCAGTAATGTAATGTATGTCACAGTGACTGCACAAGCAGAATATGAGTGCAGCTCTGGAGTTAATACTGGATGTATCGACTACAGGATCAGATGTATATGTACATGACGATACAAAGTGAGTGAACTCTGGAATGTAATATTATGAATCGATCAGTACGATCAGTATTAATATTCACAGTGACTGCACCAGCAGAATAGTGAGTACAGCTCTGGGTGTAATACAGGATGTAACTCAGGATCAGTAATGTAATGTATGTACACAGTGACTGCATCAGCAGAATAGTGAGTGTAGCTCTGGAGTGTAATACTCGATGTAACTCAGGATCAGTACAGGATCAGTAATGTAATGTATGTACACAGTGACTGCACCAGCAGAATAGTGAGTACAGCTCTGGGTGTAATACAGGATGTAACTCAGGATCAGTAATGTATGTACACAGTGACTGCACCAGCAGAATAGAGAGTGGAGCTCTGGAGTATAATACAGGATGTAACTCAGGGTCAGTACAGGATCAGTAATGTAATGTATGTACACAGTGACTGCATCAACAAAATAGTGAGTGGAGCTCTGGAGTATAATAAGGTGAAATATAAGTAATGAAACATATTTACAATATAAATGTAAATTAGTTTCCCGTTTTCTTTAAACTAGTTTTCAGCACAGGTGCCATTTATCAGCATTGATGGGTAAATGTATGATTGTTGTGGGGTCCCATTACTGGGACTGCAACTGATCACTAGCATAGAGGTGTCAAACATAACTGCAGTGAGGAGCAGTATAAATGAAGCCGTGGTTGAATATGCATGTTGGAGTTTTATACGGAGTCCATGGGGCCGGCAGAAACACCTGAGCACACACGTGTCCTATGATAAGTAAGCGCTTTCTCAGATTTTACATTGGAGCTCGGGAATAATTAGTTGCTTCTCTGCTTCTGTTCTGTTTTCCTAATTGTCATAGATTTGTTTTCTGTGCACATTCTACACAATGACCACTAGAGGGTAGCAGCGTTCCATGAAGATGTCGGCCTCCAGGTTATTATGATGAATTAATGACATACATTCAGCTCTGCAGCTCCCTGTCAGTCGTCTGACACTCCTAATTCATGAGATCTGGCTGTTGCCTGAGTGGAAAGCTGTTTTCAATATACATGCATACATATAAAGTGTGTTCAGCGTTCCCAAGTACAGCTCCGTGCTGACAGCTGGAGTGCGAGAAGCCCTAAATGTTTAATATTTATGTCTGTTTTCTGCAGATAATTTCTGTTTTTTCATTTGTTTACTTGTTTTTTTTGCACTAAAAGGAAACCTTTCATGTTGTACATGCAGCTGGATCTGTGGACAGCACGGTATAGAGAAGGAGAAGCTGAGGGGAATGATATATGGGTTTATGGGAAAATATTAAGTATAACTTGTATTTGACTCCTTGAAATCCCTGGTGTTTGTATGTCTGAGTCCAGTGGGTGGGCCTACTAGTGACTGACAGGTATCTCTGCAGTCACAGTCATACAGGGAAGACAGTCAGTCACTAGTAGGATCGCCCTCTGTACTCATTCTACAAACTCCAGGGATTTCATTGAACAAAGCAAGTTTTTCTGAAACTTTTCCAGCAAAAATGTCTATGCATTAATCATCTCGGATCACGGAGTGAATTACCTATACGATGGACTACTTGCTAGAGATGGGGTGCACCTTACGAAGACTGGAAAACATGAATTTGGAAGTCGCCTTGCTACACTCATCAGGAGAGCTTTAAACTAGAACAACGTGGGAAGGGAAGCAAAAGGCTAGAAAAATCCATACACCTGACAAATGCTATTGAGAACTCTGCTATTAGAAGTGGAAAGGAAGAACGAAGACAAAAAAATCTAAATAATAAAAATATTGAAGGAAGAGAAACAACTAAAATGTTTTTATACAAATGCACAAAGCATGGGCAACAAACAAGGAGAACTGGAACTACTAACGCAGGAAAAGAAATATGATATCATTGGAATCACTGAGACTTGGTGGGACGATACACATGATTGGAATACAAGGCTAGAAGGATACAACTTATTTGCAAGAAACAGACTTGATAAACGAGGAGGAGGTGTGGCATTGTATGTTAGAAATGCGTATATCTACACAGAGATTGAAGCTTCAGAGACTAGGAGTTCTGTGGAAACTGTTTGGGTAAGAATACAAGGAGCGAACAATGGAAAGCACACCATTGTAGGCATTTACTACAGGCCGCCTATGCAAGCTGAAGATATGGATGAACTCTTTATGCATCAAATGGCCAAGTTCTCCAAAAAATATGACATAGTGGTCATGAGTGATTTCAACTATCCAGACATTTGTTGGGAATCTCTCTCAGGCAAAACTAACAGGTCCAGGAAATTCCTATCCTCTTACTTTATCTTCCAAAAGGTAGGGGAGAAAACAAGGGGATCTGCTACCTTGGATCTAATCCTTATAAACAGGGAGGGACTGGTTGAGGAGGTAAGAGTGGCTGGGACCTTAGGAGGTAGCGACCATGCTATTTTAGAATTTTGGATAACTAGAGGAGGAAGACCTGTGAAGACTCAGACTTCAAGGTTAGATTTCAGAAAGGCAGATTTTAAGGGACTCAGAAAGAGAATTGGAGGGATCCAATGGCTGGATATCCTTAAGGACAAAAATGTCCAGGAAGGATGGGAAATCTTGAAAAATGAGATTCTCAAAGCACAATCATTAACAATTCCCAAAAGAGGGAAGAATAGGAAGCATTTAAGGAAACCAGGATGGATGAACACAGAACTTAAACACATGCTAAAAAGGAAGAAAGAAATGTTTATCAAATGGAAAGAGGGAGGCATATCTAAAGAAGAATATAATGATGTCTGCAGAACCTGCAGGGCAAGAATCAGATTAGCTAAAGCTGACAATGAATTAAGGCTTGCAAGAGATGTCAAAAGCAATAAAAAAGGATTTTGGGGATATGTCAAAAGTAAAAGAAAAGTCAAAGATGCTATAGGATTTTTACAGGATGAAAATTATGTAATGGTAAGAAATGATGTTTAGAAGGCCGAACTTTTAAATTCCTACTTTGCATCTGTTTTTTCTCAGAAAGGAAATGTAACATCAACTGATCTTCACTGTCCTATTAAGGGAATAGAAGAATCCAGGATATCTATAAACAGAAAAATAGTGAGGAAACACTTAGCTAACATAAATGAATTCAAGTTTCCAGGTCCAGATGAATTACACCCCAGAGTACTGAAGGAGATAGCAGAAGAAATTTTTGAACCACTCTTCATAATCTTTGAAAAGAAAAGGAGAAGTCCCAGAAGACTGGAGAAGAGCAAATGTTGTTCCTATCTTCAAAAAGGGGAAGAAGGTGGACCCAGGGAACTATAGGCCGGTGAGTCTGACATCTATACCAGGAAAGATCTTTGAACAAATTATTAAACAACATGTATGTAAGTACTGGACAAGAATGAAATGCTTAACCAGAGTCAGCATGGGTTTGTAACTAATAAGTCATGTCAGACTAATTTAATTTCCTTCTATGACAGAATCACTGACTGGGTGGATCAGGGAAATGCTGTAGATATATTATATCTTGACTTCAGCAAAGCATTTGACAAAGTATCTCACACAATCCTTATTGAAAAAATGACTAAGTATGGAATGAACAAGGCAACTGTTAGGTGGATTCATAACTGGCTTAGTGATAGGACTCAAAGAGTTTTAGTAAATAGCTGCACATCCAGTTGGAAGAATGTATCAAGTGGGGTACCACAAGGCTCTCTCTTGGGCCCTGTATTGTTCAACATCTTTATCAATGATTTAGATGAAGGAATTGAGGGTAAACTGATTAAATTTGCTGATGAACAAAAGCTAGGAGGGATAGCTAATACTAGAGAAGAGAGAGAGAGGATTCAAAAATATATAAATAAACTGGAGCAGTGGGCAGCAATAACAGAATTGTTTTTAACAGGGAAAAATGCAAAGTACTACATCTGGGAAATAAAAATGAAAAAACCGTATATAGAATGGGAGGAATAGGGCTAAGCAACAGCACATGTGAAAAAGACTGAACATGAGTCAACAGTGTGATGCAGCAGCAAAAAAGGCAAATATGATGTATTAACAGAAGCATACAGTCTAGATCACATGAAGTCATTATTGCCCTCTACTCCTCTTTGGTCAGACCTCATCTGGAATACTGTGTCCAGTTTTGGGCACCACATTTTAAAAAAGACATCAACAAACTGGAGCAAGTTCAGAGAAGAGCGACGAGAATAGTGTCCGGTCTGCAAACCATGTCCTATGAGGAACGGTTACAGGATTTGGGAATGTTTAGCTTGCAAAAAAGAAGACTGAGAGGAGACTTAATAGCTGTCTACAAATATCTCAAGGGCTGTCACATTGTAGAAGGATCATCTTTATTCTCATTTGCACAAGGAAAGACTAGAAGCAATGGGATGAAACTGAATGGGAGGAGACACAGATTAGCTATTAGAAAAAGCTTTTTGTCAGTTAGAGTGATCAATGAGTGGAACAGGCTGCCACGAGAGGTGATGAGTTCTCCTTCAATGGAAGTCTTCAAGCAGAGGCTGGACAGACATCTGTCTGGGATGATTTAATGAATCCTGCTTTGAGCAGGGGGTTGGACCAGATGACCCAGGAGGTCCTTTCAACTCTACCATTCTATGATTCTATGATTCTATCTCCTCCTGCCTGCAGATCAGACACCATTTTCATCATAACTGGATCCCTTTAAGGCAATGACTTTTCCGGACACAAGTGTTGTCTAGTTATAACATGCGCCCTTCATGCAGTATGATGCTTTCACAGTGCCCTTCATGCAGTAGATGCCTCACAGTGCACTTCAGACAGTATGATGCCCTCATGCCCTCATGCGTAGATGCCCTCACTGTGCCCCTAAACAGTATGATGCCCTCACTGTGCCCCTCATGCAGTATGACACCCTCACAGTGCCCTTCATACAGTATGATGCCATCACAGTGCCCTTCATACAGTATGATGCCCTCACTGTGCCCTTTATACAGTATGATGCCCTCACTTTGCCCCTTATACAGTATGATGCCCTCACTGTGCCCCTCATGCAGTATGATGTACTCACAGTGCCCCTCATACAGTATGATGCCCTCACAGTGCCCCTCATGCAGTATGATGCCCTCACAGTGCCCCTCATGCATTATGATGCCCTCACTGTGCCCATCATACAGTATGATTCCCTCACAGTGCCCTTCATACAGTATGATGCCCTCAAAGTGCCCCTTATGCAGTATGATGCACTCACAGTGCCCCTCATACAGTATGAAGCTCTCACTGTGCCCCTCATGCAGTATGATGCCCTCACAGTGCCCCTCATGCAGTATGATGCTCTCACTGTGCAGCTCATACAGTATGATGCCCTCACAGTGCCCTTAATACAGTATGATGCCCTCAGAGTGCCCCTCATGCAGTATGATGCCCTCACAGTGCCCTTCATACAGTATGATGTCCTCACAGTGCCATTCATGCAGTATCATGCCCTCACAGTGCCCTTCATGCAGTATGATGCCCTCACAGTGCCCCTCATACAGTATGATACCCTCACAGTGCCCTTCATACAGTATCATGCCCTCACAGTGCCCCTCATGCAGTATGATACCCTCACAGTGCCCTTCATACAGTATCATGCCCTCACAGTGCCCTTAATGCAGTATGATGCCCTCTCTGTGCCCCTCATACAGTATGATGCTCTCTATGTGCCTTCATGCAGTATGATGCCCTCACAGTGCCCCTCATGCCTTATGATTCCCTCACAATGCCCCTCATACAGTATGTTGCACCTCCTGCACTTGGGACTCATACTGCACAGGGGGCACACAGTGTAGCTGGATGGTGGACCCGGAGGCTGACATCTCCCCGCTCCACCATTGTATTTCGTTCTATCTGCGCCCTTGTGAGACAGCTTCCCAAACTGTCCCTTTGGATCCAGATAAGGTTGAAGTGTTGGCGGCCATGCCTGTTCCCTGGAGCGGCCCTGTCTGGAAGATGTAATATTATGAGCTGGAATCCTTGATTGATAGTGTAATACATGAATTGCTGAGAGCCACGGCATTGAAAGCCCTCCACCCTGTAGGGACCCCCAACGCTTCATTTGCTCAATAAGACCTGGTATTTTTGTGACATGCAACCTTCATATGTCAGCGTCACATGGCGACATGGCCTGTAATGATGTCCTAATTAATGCTTCCCGTGAGCTGGTAATAATGCCGTATATGGGGCACTTAGTTCTACTCTGGCTCCATCTGCTGGTGAGAAAGGGAACTGCTCAGCACACAGGCAGCTCTTTATTTAGAATAAAAAAGTTTGACTCTCTGCAGTCATTTGACATGATTTGGGGAAAATTACAGAAGGTTTCCTTTTCTACTAAGTGACTATAGCAGGGCACCTGGTCCTGAGAAGTCACTTTTTTAAAGGGACGCTAAATATAAAGTCTGCCAGCATTTACTATCAATTGTTTTTTATTGTTCACTGTTATCAGCCTTTTTAATCCAGAGGAAGACTTAAACTGTATTTATACTGCAATATAATCGTAAATGAGCGTTCTTAATGTTGATTTCATGATAATTTTTCAGTCTAAACAAGGTATCAATCCCCTAATGAACAAGCAACACTTTGTTCATTGGTTAAAATTATTCTCGTCAGCACATGATTCTGTGTAAACAGGACTTGCGCTGCCGAGAAAAATGACCGCTTACGCAAACTGAGCAATCTATTACAGATCACTCGGTGCGCATTGTTTACTTTGGTCTGCCTATCTAAACCGGCTATTTAATGACCACCAATCAGTAAAGGTTTACCACTCAGTGGTCGTAGTGTGCCACCCGTGTAAACGGACTTTTACAGTAATGTTCTGACTGAGGGGAGTCCTGGAAAATTATTGCCCCCAGGGTCACTTATTTTTAAATTTTTTTTTTCTCAATTGGATTCTGGTCTGAGGAACATGAAGGCCAGTCACTGGCAGCAATGCCTTCATCATCCAGGAGCTGCATATGCTCTGGCCACATTGGGCCGGGTATTATCCTGGACCAGGAGGAACCCAGGAACCACTGCTCCAGCGTCAGGTCTGATAATGGCTCTGAGGGTTTCATCCCGGTACCTAATAGCAGTCAGGGTACTGTTGGTCATTACATGGAGGTTTGTGCGATCCTGCAGGGATGAACCTCCCCTGACCATTATTGACCACTGCCAAACTGGTGAGGCAGCATAATATTCACCACGGTTTGTCCAGACTTTTACCTAAGTGTGCACCTGCGCTTATCTGTGAAGAGAATAGGATGCCAACTGCAGAGCTGCCAATTCTGATGAATGCCAATTGTGCTGCACTGTGATGGACTGTTAGCATAGGTCCCAATACAGGACGTCGGGCCTTATGCCACTCCATGGATTCTGTTTTTGGCAGTTTGGTAAAAAAACATTCTCCTGCTGCTGCTTGATGCCGCTTCTACTACTGTGATGATGCCTCTCCTGCTGCTGCATTGAGTCCGCTCATGCTGATGCTTTGATACCACTCCTACTGCTGCGTTGTTGCCGCTCCTTCTGCGTTGATGCCGCTCCTGCTGCGTTGATGCGCTCCTGCGTGTTGCCGTTCGGGTGCGTTTGCGCTCTGCTGCTGCGTTGTTGCCGCTCCTGCTGCTGCGTTGTTGCCGCTCCTGCTGCTGCATTGATGCCGCCCCTGCTGCTGCGTTGATGCGCTACCGCTGCTGCGTTGATGCCGCTCCTACTGCTGCGTTGATGCCGCTCCTGCTGCTGGGTTGATGCCGCTCCTGCTGCTGGGTTGATGCCGCTCCTGCTGCTGGGTTGATGCCGCTCTTGCTGCTGAGTTGTTGCCGCTCCTGCTGCTGCGTTGTTGCCGCTCCTGCTGCTGCATTGATGCCGCTCCTGCTGCTGCGTTGATGCGCTTCTACTGCTGCGTTGATGCCGCTCCTACTGCTGGGTTGATGCCGCTCCTGCTGCTGGGTTGATGCCGCTCCTGCTGCTGCGTTGTTGCCGCTCCTGCTGCTGCAATGATGCCGCTCCTACTGCTGCGTTGATGCCGCTCCTACTACTGCATTGATGCCTCTCATGCTGCTGCGTTGGTGCCGCTCCGGCTGCAGTGCTGATGCCACTCAGGCCGCTCCCGCTGCTGCGCTGATGCCAGAGAATTAGACAGGACAAGGAGCGTGTCTCTGACTACCACCTGCAAACCATTCACTTCTTGGTGGTTGTTATGCTTTCCCTCTCTTGTCCTCCTGTTGTCACTTTCATTTGTATCAAAGCAGGGGACCTTGATTCACATTTTTTTATATTTAGCCGGTGACGATGCATTGGAAGCGTGGCCTAAGCGTCTACTGTCTTCTGGGGGCGAATGGCCACCTGAGAATGAAACAAAACCTCGTGGCTGTTGGCTGCTACGATTGCTGGAATTTTAGATGCATGTGGTCGGCTGCACCTCCAAACCGTACCCCAACCGCACACATCAAAACCTCTGAAGTTTAATCAACCTGAGTGATACTGTGACGTGTACGTGTTCCCTTACAGTTTCTGAGCAATGTTAGTTACTTGTCTTTTTATATTGTTTTTTTTTTCTGTATATCTTATCATTTTTTTCTACCCGGACACCTGCCCCAATGTACCCGAGCTTACTGTCCACAGCAAACCATGCCTGATAAGCAGCCAGTTATCCTGTAATGCTGCTTTTATTGCAAAAAAAGTCATTATTATCCCTAATGAGCTCCGTATGGAGTTACCGGATCAAATGTCATGCTGCTAACAGATTTCTGCCTTTCAAGGCGATTTCAAAGCAACGTTTTGTTGATATTGGAGAGGTGAGGAGTGATATTTATACCATGCGCTCTTCTGCTCCGGTGATCCTCTGCCCCGTGTTTGTTTTGTCTCTTAATAAGCCTGGCTTGAAATGGAGCAATAACATTGTGAGTTTATTATTGTGGACTCTGATTCCCGATATTTATAGATTTCATGCATTATGTGGTAGGAATTCACAATCTGGCAGCTAACAACTCTGACCCCTTTACTGTACAGATCATAGAATCATAGAATGGTAGAGTTGGAAGGGACCTTCTGGGCCTTCTGGTCCAACCCCCTGCTCAAAGCAGGATTCTCTAAATCATCCCAGACAGATGTCTGTCCAGCTTCTGTTTGAAGACTTCCATTGAAGGAGAACTCACCACCTCTCGTGGCAGCCTGTTCCACTCATTGATCACCCTAACTGTCAAAAAGTTTTTTCTAATATCTAATCTGTGTCAACTCCCATTCAGTTTCATCCCATTGCTTCTAGTCTTTCCTTGTGCAAATGAGAATAAAGATGATCCTTCTCCAATGTGACAGCCCTTGAGATATTCGTAGACAGCTATTAAGTCTCCTCTCAGTCTTCTTTTTTGCAAGCTAAACATTCCCAAATCCTGCAACCATTCCTCATAGGACATGGTTTGCATACCGGTCACCATTCTGGTGGCTCTTCTCTGAACTTGCTCCAGTTTGTTGATGTCTTTTTTAAAATGTGGTGCCCAAAACTGGACACAGTATTCCAGATGAGGTCTGACCAAAGAGGAGTAGAGGGCAATAATGACCTCACGTGATCTAGACTGTATGCTTCTGTTGATACATCCTAGAATTGCATTTGCCTTTTTTGCTGCTGCATCACACTGTTGACTCATGTTAAGTCTGTGATCAATTAGTATACCCAAGTCTTTTTCACATGTGCTGTTACTTAGCCCTATTCCTCCCATTTTGTATATGCTTTTTTCATTTTTATTGCCCAGATGTAGTACTTTGCATTTTTCCCTTTTAAAATCCATTCTGTTAGTTGCTGCCCACTGCTCCAGTTTATTTATATCTTTTTGAATCCTCTCTCTTTCTTCTCTAGTATTAGCTACCCCTCCTAGCTTTGTGTCATCAGCAAATTTGATCAGTTTACCCTCAATTCCATCATCTAAATCATTGATAAAGATGTTGAACAATACAGGGCCCAAAACAGAGCCTTGTGGTACCCCAGTTGAGACATTCTTCCAACTGGATGTGCAGCCATTTACGACCACTCTTTGGGTCCGATCACTAAGCCAGTTATGAATCCACCTAACAGTTGCCTTGTCCATTCCATACTTAGTCATTTTTTAAGGATTGTGTGAGATACTTTGTCAAATGCTTTGCTGAAGTCAAGATATACTATATCTACAGCATTTCCCTGATCCACACAGTCAGTGATTCTGTCATAGAAGGAAATTAAGTTAGTCTGACATGACTTATTAGTTGCAAACCCATGCTGACTCTGTTTAATCACTTCATTCTTATCCAGGTACTTGCATACATGTTCTTTAATAATTTGTTCACAGATCTTTCCTGGTATAGAAGTCAGACTCACCGGCCTGTAGTTCCCTGGGTCCACCTTCTTCCCCTTTTTGAAGATTGGAACAACATTTGCTCTTCTCCAGTCTTCTGGGACTTCTCCTGTTCTCCAAGAATTTTCAAAGATTATGGACAGTGGTTCAAGAATTTCTTCTGCTATCTCCTTCAGTACTCTGGGGTGTAATTCATCTGGACCTGGAGACTTGAATTCATTTAGGTTAGCTAAGTGTTTCCTCACTGTCTTTCTGTTTATTGATATCCTGGATTCTTCTATTCCTTTAATAGGACAGTGAAGATCAGTTGATGTTACATTTCTTTTCTGAGAGAAAACAGATGCAAAATAGGAATTTAAAAGTTCAGCCTTCTCAACATCCTGACTTACCATTTCATCATTTTCATCCTGTAAAAATCCTATAGCATCTTTGACTTTTCTTTTACTTTTGACGTATCCCCAAAATCCTTTTTTGTTGCTTTTGACGTCACTTGCAAGCCTTAATTCATTGTCAGCTTTAGATAATCTGACTTGTGCCCTGCAGGTTCTGCAGACGGCATTATATTCTTCTTTAGATATGCCTCCCTCTTTCCATTTGATAAACATTTCTTTCTTCCTTTTTAGCATGTGTTTGAGTTCTGTGTTCATCCATCCTGGTTTCCTTAAATGCTTCCTATTCCCTCTTTTCGGAATTGTTAACGATTGTGCTTTGAGAATCTAATTTTTCAAGATTTTCCATCCTTCCTGGACATTTTTGTCCTTAAGGATATCCAGCCATTGGATCCCTCCAATTCTCTTTCTGAGTTCCTTAAAATCTGCCTTTTTGAAATCTAACCTTGACATCTGAGTCTTCACATGTCTTCCTCCTCTTGTTAGCAATGGAAGAATATAACTACTATAACACTGTTCCTATGTACAAGAATATAACTACTATAATACTGCCCCCTATGTACAAGAATATAACTACTATATTACTGCCCCCTATGTACAATAAATAACCACTATAATACTGACCCTATGTACAAGAATATAACTACTATAATACTGCCCCCTATGTACAAGAATATAACTACTATAATACTGCTCCTATGTACAAGAATATAACCACTATAATACTGACCCTATGTACAAGAATATAACTACTATAATACTGCCCCCTATGTACAAGAATATAACTACTATAATACTGCTCCTATGTACAAGAATATAACTACTATAATACTACCCCTATGTACAAGAATATAGCTACTATAATACTGCTGCTATGTGCAAGAATATAACTACTATAATACTACCCCTATGTACAAGAATATAACTACTATAATACTGCTCCTATGTACAAGAATATAACTACTATAATACTACCCCTATGTACAAGAATATAACTACTATAATACTGCTCCTATGTACAAGAATATAACTACTATAATACTGACCCTATGTACAAGAATATAACCTACTATAATACTGCTCCTCCTATGTACAAGAATATAACTACTATAATACTGACCCTATGTACAAGAATATAACTACTATAATACTACCCCTATGTACAAGAATATAACTGCTATAATACTGCTCCTATGTACAAGAATATAACTACTATAATACTGACCCTATGTACAAGAATATAACTACTATAATACTGCCCCCTATGTACAAGAATATAACTACTATAACACTGCTCCTATGTACAAGAATATAACTACTATAATACTAACCCTATGTACAAGAATATAACTACTATATTACTGCTGCTATGTACAAGAATATAACTACTATAATACTACCCCTATGTACAAGAATATAACTACTATAATACTGCCACCTATGTACAAGAATATAACTACTATAATACTGCCCCCTATGTACAAGAATATAACTACTATAATACTGCTCCTATGTACAAGAATATAACTATTATAATACTGCTCCTATGTACAAGAATATAACTACTATAATACTACCCCTATGTACAAGAATTTAACTACTATAATACTACCCCTATGTACAAGAATATAACTACTATAATACTGCTGCTATGTACAAGAACATAACTACTATAATACTGCTCCCATGTACAAGAATATAACTACTATAATACTGCTCCTATGTACAAGAATATAACTACTATAATACTGCTCCTATGTACAAGAATATAACTACTATAATACTGCTGCTATGTACAAGAACATAACTACTATAATACTGCTCCCATGTACAAGAATATAGCTACTATGATACTGCCCCTATGTACAAGAATATAACTGCTATAATACTTCTCCACAAGAATATAACTACTATAATACTGCCCCTATGTACAATATAACTGCTACAATACTTCTCCTATGTACAAGAATACAACTACTATAATACTGCTCCTATGTACAAGAATACAACTACTATAATGCTTCCTACTATGTACAAGAATACAACTATTATAATACTGCTCCTATGTACAAGAATACAGCTACTATAATACTGCCAACTGTGGTCATTTATGTATAGAACAGACTGGAGACTTTCCATATATGTGGCGGATTTCTCAGTGCTGAGAAGTCTGGGTTTGGTTTTGCATCCATCTGTAATAAAGACGATTATTGTGCTTTGTTTTTATGACCTTATTGGAATAATCCCCTTGCACTATCTCTCAGGATCTCACAGCATGCATGCCGTTCTCCCCGTCATTTTCATTATTCCTGTTCTGATGAGAAATGAAAACTGAGCACCAGTGCTAAATGGTGTGTGTGCAGCGAGGACGGGGGCATTAAATCTGAGCGCGCCTTCAATGATTCAGAAATCTGTTTATTCCGTCATGGAGGGTAACTGTCAAATGGAGATAAGGGAATATGTGGTTTCAATGTCACCAATTCTCAGGCACACGGGGAACAGCGATAATAATACATCGGGAGTAATGATAACGTGCAATCAGGGGAATTCTGCCGCTTGCACTGTCAGCCGTTGTTTCTGCACATCGTTTTTGCAATTTTATAGAAAATTGTTGTTTTTATGAAAGTTAGAGAAGCAAGTATTGTGCTCAAATTAGTGTCCTCATCACTGTGTTCTTCTGCCAAATCTGACGTCGGGCACGGAGAGACACATGAAGACACTAGGATGTACATTCTTTTAAGACTACCTTGTAACTTTCATACATGGGCCTTGTTTAATTAGAATGGGTGTACCTGGGCATGAGACTATTTTTGGCCATCCTACCATTGTTTTAGCGATTATGCTACCCACCTTTCTTTTCCACCATAGATAACTATGGCATAAAGGTCTCTTGAGGAGTCCTAAATCTGGGACCATCACTAGTGAAGGAAAAGGGGTCACTGGCTGCCGAATGTAGATGGAGATTGAACAAAGAAGTGGCCTCCTCCTCATCATTTATTTTATTTTTTTCAGTGTATTTATTTTTCCTACATTGCTATAAAATCACAACATTTTCCCTGCAATTTTTGGAAAAACATGTCCAAAAAGCACTGCTCAATTGCACCGTGTGAACATTTACCTCCCGCCACCAGGATTTTGTGGCTGGTGATTGTTGAACCTGGTTGACACCTTGTAAAAGGATTGAACATGAGTCTATCCCCTTTTTCAATAAATTAAGGTTGTATTTCATTCACTAAAACAGCATCAAAATCTGCTTAAAAAAAGCACCCAAAAATATAAAGAAAACTTGATTGTGGCTCTGTTGTCTGGTGTCCCGGGACCAGGGGCTCCTTCCCTGTCCCTAGGGGCAGCCTAGCTCACCCTCTTCTCCGGATTACTTTTGATGATGAAGACGCCAGGGCCTTGTACTTTGTCTTACCTCCTGAATTTGCCCTCAGACTGTACCTTTCTCCCACCCAGGTGTCGTCGTCACATAATGTGGGACGTTCTGAGACTTTGTGCCTGTTCCAAATTAAATTGCAAATTTCAAATACCTGCACAGAAGAGCCACTCTAATGCATAAAGAATCAGCGCAGATCTCTTTATTCCATACCTTGGTCAGCGGTTATATAGCTTATCAGTATTCTTGCATTGTAACAATATAATTGTCTCATCTTATCTCTAACTGTGCTGGCATTAGCATACATACATACATACATCTAATTGACTAAATTAACACTATTGACACCCAACTTGTGGTGTAGGGGTCCTACTAGCCTCTAAAGCCCTCGTCACACACAGCGATCTCGCTAGCGAGATCGCTGCTGAGTCACTAGTTTTGTGACGCAACAGTGATCTCTCCAGCGATATCGCTGTGTGTGACATTCAGCGACGATCAGCCCCCCTGCTGGGTATCGCTGATCGTTGCTGAATGTCCTGGACATTTTTTTGATCGTTGGTCTCCTGTTGGCCAGCACGCATCGCTGCGTGTGGCAGGCAGGAGACCAGCGATCAGCTAGTAACCAAGGTACACATTGGGTTTCCAGGCGCCGCCTGAAAACCCGATGTGTATGTTGGATACCAGCGCGCTGCTGCAGGGGAGCTGGTAACCAAGGTACACATCGGGTTTCCAGGCGTCGTGCAGCGCCTGGAAACCCGATGTATACCTTGGTTACCAGCTCCCTGCACCAGCGGGCTGGTATCCAACGTACACTGCGGGTAAGTAAGCGACGTTACCCTCAGTGTCGCTGTCCTGATCGCTGCCTGAGCTGCCTGTTTGGCTGCTCAGCAGCGATCATGTAGCGACACACCAGCGATCCTGACAAGTGCATATCGTTGTCGGGATCGCTGGTGTGTCGCTATGTGTGATGGGGCCCTAAGTTTAGTTTCTCTCACTTTCACTTTTACACAAAGACATTCCAAATCCCCCTTGTCTGATCATGGACTTCATCTTGGAGGAAGAGCAATACATGCACAAAGAAACTAAAATGAAGTCAGGATAGATAAAATATAAATCCTGCTCTCACGCAAGGAAGAGGGGAGTAGTAGTGTACCATAACCGGACTAACAGGGTAATACGAACAGCTATAAAGGAAAATACCAATCGTGCAAATATACTCACACAAACAGGGAATGGATAATGGGGTAAAACCAATGTAGGAGAAGGGGAATTAGCACACACCTAATCCACCAAACGCCTTCTCAAATAACCACCAACAATCTCCAGCCATGCAGTATAAGCAAGCGCTGACGAGTGCTAGCCAGGGCCCAGATTATATAGGAGATGGGAGTGGCTAACATTGAACAGCTAGGAGCCTTAATGCAGGAAAGCTTCCAGGAGCTCTGAACTGAGCACATTAACCCCTGCACTGCTAAAAGAAACCTGCACCGTTTAATATGAAGGTAAAGTGCTTCTAATCAGTGCAGGAGTAGGAGAAATCAGACGCTGCGGTCTTCTAGCTCCGCTCTGTCGCGTAAACCCGTGACACACTGCATGAGAAAAATAGATCCCTGCTACTTCCAAAGAGGAACTCAATTTTAGGATTTTCATGTTTTTTTTTTTTTTCCTTTTCAAGAGTTTATAACGCCATAGGTTATGTGCACATGGAGTCCTTTTTCTGAGTTTCTTGGCCAGAATCTCAGCCGAAACTCGCTTTTCATACTTTTTGAGATTTGGAGAAGAATTTAGAAAGTTTCTGCTTAGGGGCTATGTGCACGCACTGTCTTTTAGGCCGGTGTCACACTTGCGAGTGTGATGCGAGAAACTCGCACGAGTCTCTCCCATCAACACCCGGCACTGCTGCCGCCGGCGCTTGGACTGGAGTGTGTGGCTACATGTATTTCTATGCAGCCACATTCTCCGGTCCCGAGTGTCGGCGGCAGTGCCGAGTATTGATGCGAGAGACTCGTGCGAGTTTCTTGCATCACACATGCAAGTGTGACCCCGGCCTTAGCAGCACAAACTGAGAGGAACTCTCAGAATCCTCATCAAAAACACAAAACTTCTCTAAAACTTGGAGTCTCTATTCTTTTTTTTTTTAGCTCCAAAAACTCCTAAAAAAAATTAATCTGTGTGTATATAACCAGTTTCACCTAAAATGCTGCTCCAAAAACTACTTAAAGAGTCTGTGTACACATAGCCTTGGGCTAAGGGCATGGAGTATCTTTTTCAGTTGGATTTCGCCTGGAACCCGTCTGAAATAGTGCCGCAGATGTGGCCAATAAAGTGAAGATAATGCACAGCAATATCTAAAGGACATTGTGGTCCACGTTTCGTCCTATGCCACTTCCTTTAATCCTTTTTTTCAAGATTTGGAAACCATGTAGAGTTTCCACGAGAATAATGGCAAAATCACCGGTGAAGCCGCTTCAGAAAATCTGAATGTTCCGGAAACACACTTGACTTAGAAAACTGGGAAAAGATGCCGTGTGCATAAAAAGTTGAAGGACACACCGAGTTGGCTAAAAGGACTTCTGCAAAGAGAAGAGGATGCCGTATATCAGGAACACAGAGGCGCAGGAACAAAACAAAAACAGCACCAGATTCTTGAAAACGGGATTTACACCAGATAAAAAACAAATAACATATTCATGGCAATTGACCGTCCACGTTAAAGAGTGATGACACAAGAATACCATTCAAGCGGTTGTGACCTTTCCTGCTTTATAATGTGTCTGGTAAGTGTAGGACTCAGACTTTCCCCCATCCTCCTGTAACATCTTCTGTATGCAATAACTGGTCAGTCCTCTGAGCCGCAGAGACTTGATCAAATGAATCTCTGATCTGGGAATATGTGAAGATGATTTTTAAAATGAGAAGGAATTAATGTAGCTCCGGGGCAGCCGTGTTTTTAAATGTCAAGAGTTATTTGTAATGCGCGCCCTCTGTTTTCCTTAATGAATACGGAATGACAGCGGGGGCCGATATTTCATTTAAATTCTTCGTATAATGTCACTATTTCATTTCTTATTTCTGCACTGCTTTAAATAATGTAACTTTATGTTCTACATCACCATTGTGTTTAGGAGAAAATGAGGGAAAAACGAGGTTTATAGAGACAAGTTATTTGATTTACCTGTTTTAGAGGCCGTTGCTGAAATTTACAGTTTTTGCTGTGCCTGAATCGTTAATTTTATGTTTCAGTACCATGGCAGAAGTGTGAGCATTGCCTAATCTGTAAAATTTCCGCTATTTCAGGGAAGGGAAGAAGGAGTGAGCATTGTTAGCTTTTTGTTGACCTAGATATTGTAACACTTTCTGACCATAATCTGTATTATTATACTATATTTGTATTATTGATATGCAAGCAAAACTGCAGTAATGCCACCTTTGACCATCCTGACTCCAGCTAAAGAGTAAGAGAGCCCATGACTCCATGTGTAATCAATGTCCGCCCGCCCTGCCTCCCTAACAACTGCAGCTTGTACTGAGCAGTCTGAGATCACAGGTGCAGCAGGAAGGAAGAACATTGAGGATGTGTTAATGAGTCTAGGAAGGTGGAACAAGATTATACACTACTATTCTGTAATGGACTGTCAAAGGAAATACACTAGCCTCATCAGGTATAAGAGGTCTGTTAAAATGCTAATTTACACATGGCTTCAGAGCTTGACTTTTCTTATTATTATACTTTGTATTGCCACGATTATGTATGTGATTTTCCGGTTTCGACACCACCCACCTTTCTGCGGTTGCAGTTTGGTTTAAAAAAACAAACTGTGCCTTATTCACCTTTTTCAGGTCCAGGGCTGCTCCTATTGTCTGCATCTCTGACGTCACATTGACAACGCGGCAACCAATCACTGAGCTCACGAGCTGCGGAGCTCACTGATTGGCTGCAGCACTGTTGATATGAAGTCAACTCTACAGTTAACATCAGAAGCAGAGGTGGAGACTTGGTGCCGGACCTGGGGATGGTGTGTAAAGAACTTAAAAAAACAAACAAACAAAAAAAACTGCATATGTGAAAGAGGTTTGCCAAAAATGGGAAAAACCACTCGTCGGCAACTGATGACATTTTAGGGAGACGCAGTGGACTCATCGCCTTCTGTTAGTCACAATACGAAGTCATCCCGCTATGCTAACTGTAATTTCAAAGCTGTTCTTTTCAGATTTATTTTGGGGTAAATATGTGCAAAGGGGGCAACAACTTTAAAAACAAGTTTTCTTCCTTCCCTTTCAGACAGTATATTTCCATACAGCTCTGAATGACCCTGCAGTTGTCGCTGTGGTTGAAGTCCTATGTATAACTAGAAGGCGGGATGACATACTGCAGGAATCGTCATGTGGCTTTGGGTTATTGCGATTGTTCAGCGGTCAAGCAGAGGAGGAGCCCACAAATCAGCAGAAGAGGTAAAACTGCAAATAGCTAAGTCTTAGAGAGATACAAGTGTAAGATGGTCTTATCCGATGAACAATAGGGTATAGGAATTAACTGCTCACCTCCTGAGATTGTGAAACCTACAACAAATAATAAGGGTTTTAAAACAATCATTTCATCTTTTGCGGCACCAAGAGGTTTGAGGCTCCAATGTGGTAATCAAGTGGTAGGAGGAAGCTGGTGATCTGCGCTGCTAGTGGTGTAATTCCAGTAAAAATCCAGAAGACTGTATAAAGGATGATCACAACCTGGTTCTCCTGAGGAAGATTACTATCTGCGAAACGCGTTGAGATTAAAATACTGCACTGATCATCCTTTATATCGTCTTCTAGATTTGTACTGGAATTATAGCTCCAGCGGTGCAGATCACCAGCTTCATTCTACCACTATCTAAATCCTGGATTCCTTCTGTCCTGACAGGCCAATTAGGTCAAGACATGGATTTGAATTCAGTCCTGATTACTTAGATGTAAAATCACAGAAGCAGGAGAGAGATGTGAATTTATATAATAAATTACTGTATTATATATACTGTATATGTATGTTTGTATGCGCCATGGATCATTGGAAGCAGAGGGGTCTCGAATGTCTCACAGAAAGTGTCATAAATGTCTACAATGGTGACCGTCTGGTAATTTTTGGCATAAAAACCAAATAAATATATACAAAAAATAAAATAATGGCTAATATGGGCTAAAATGTGGATTATTGCGTCTGTGTAAAGATCGATCTCGATCTTTCACAGTAATTCAGCTACAAACCTACTTCAATCCACTGTGTATACAGCCCAGCAGCCCCGCACTGCACTCGCCGTCCTGCTCTCCTCCGCAGCAGCTCCTGTCTTCACTGGCCGTCCCGCTGTCCCTCAGCAGCCCCGCTCTCCACCCGCCATCACGCTCTCTCCTTCCGCAACTCTCTCCCTCCACAGCCCCGTTCTACACGCGCCATCCCGCTTTATCCCTCCGCAGCCCCGTTCTCCATCCGTGTCCCACTCTCTCCCTTGCAGCTCGCTCTCCACCCGCGTCCTGCACTTTCCCTCTGCAACCCCGCTCTCCAGCCGCCAGTGGGTGGGGTTATGTGGAGTGGGTGTGGCTTGATATACACACATACACTCAGCTTTATATATATAGATATACAGTTGTGCTCAAAAGTTTATATACCTCGGCAGAATTTTTGTTTTCTTAGCCTTTTTTCAGAGAATATGAATGATAACACCAAAACTTTTTTCCACTCATGGTTAGTGGTTGGGTGAAGCCACTTATTGTCAAACTACTGTGTTTTCTATTTTTAAATTATAATGACAACCCAAAATATCCAAATGACCCTGATCAAAAATTCACATACCCTTGTGATTTTGGCCTGATAACATGCACAGAAGTTGGCACAAATGGGTTTGAATGGCTACTAAAGGTAACTTCTTCACCTGTGACCTGTTTGCTTGTAACAGTGTGTGTGCATAAAAGCTGAGTGAGTTTCTGGGATCCAGACAGACTCTGGCATCTTTCATCCAGCCACTGACTTTTCTGGATTGTGAGTCAGGGGGAAAGCAAAAGAATTGTCAATGGATCTACTGGAAAAGGTAGTTGAACTGTATAAAACAGGAAAGGGATACAAAAAGATGTCCAAGGAATTGATAATGGCAGTCAGCAGTGTTCAAACTGATTAACAAATGGAAAATCAGGTGCTCAATAAAAACAAAACCAGGGTCAGGTAGACCAAAAAAATTTCATCCACAACTTCCATTAAAATTGTTCGGGATGCAAAGAAAACCCACTAATAACATCAGCTGAAATACTGGACTCTGAAAACTAGCGGTGTGGCTGTTTCAAGATGCACAATAAGGAGGCACTTGAAGAAAAATGGGCTGCATGGTTGAGTTGCCAGAAGAAAGCCATTACTGCACAAATGCCACAAAGTATCTCACCTACAATACGCAAAACAGCACAGAGACAAGCCTCAAAACTTCTGTAGCAAGGTAATTTGGAGTGATGAGACCAAAATTGAACTTTTTGGCCACAACTATAAACATTACATTTGGATAGAGGTCAACAAGGCCTATGATTAAAGGAAAACCATTCCTACTGTAAAGCACGGAGGTGGATCGCTGATGTTTTGGGGATGTGTGAAGTACAAATGCACAGGAAACTTGGTCAAAGTTGAAGGAAAGATGAATGCAGCACGTTATCAGCAAATACTGGAGGCAAATTTGCAATCATCAGCCCGGAAGCTGCGCATAGGACTTGCTTGGAAGTTCCAACATGACAACGATCCAGAACACTAGGCCAAGTCGACCTGGCTACAGCAGAACAAAGTGAAGGTTCTGGAGTGGCTATCTCAGTCTCCTGACCTCAATTTCATTGAGCCACTCTGGGAGATCTCAAGTGCGCAGTTTATACTATACTAGACTTTTTGCCAAAAAGAGTGGGCAGCTTTACCATCTGAGAAAATAAAGAACCTCATCCACAACTACCACAAAAGACTTCAAGCTGTCATTGATGTTAGAGATGGAAATACACGGTATTAAGAAATGGGATATGTGAACTTTTGATCAGGGTCATTTGGATGTTTTGGGTTGTCATTATGATTTAAAAAGAGAAAACAGTAGTTTGACAATAAATAGCTTCACCCAACCACTAACCATTAGTGGAGAAAAATAATTGGTGTTATCATTCGTATTCTCAGGAAAATAAAGCCCAAGAAAGCAAGAATTCAGCCAGGTATGTAAAGTTTTGAGCACAACTGTATATGTGTGTGTTATGTGTATATATACTCTGCTCAAAAAAATAAAGGGAACACTCAAATAACACATCCTAGATCTGAATGAATGAAATATTCTCATTGAATACTTTGTTCTGTACAAAGTTGAATGTGCTGACAACAAAATCGCGCAAAAATCATCAATGGAAATCAAATTTATTAACCAATGGAGGCCTGGATTTGGAGTCGCACACAAAATTAAAGTGGAATGTAATGTCCTTAAAACAAGTCAAAATGAGGCTCAGTATTGGGTGTGGCCTCCACGTGCCTGTATGACCTCCCTACAACGCCTTGGCATGCTCCTGGGCATGCTCCTGATGAGGCGGCGGATGGTCTCCTGAGGGATCTCCTCCCAGACTTGGACTAAAGCATCCGTCAATTCCTGGACAGTCTGTGGTGCAACGTGACGTTGGTGGATGGAGCGAGACATGATGTCCCAGATGTGCTCACTTGGATTCAGGTCTGGGGAATGGGCGGGCCAGTCCATAGCTTCAATGCCTTCATCTAACAGGAACTGCTGACACACTCCAGCCACATAGGTCTGGCATTGTCCTGCATTAGGAGGAACCCAGGGCCAACCGCACCAGCATATGGTCTCACAAGGGGTCTGAGGATCTCATCTGGATAACTAATGGCAGTCAGGCTACCTCTGGCGAGCACATTGAGGGCTGTGCGGCCCTCCAAAGAAATGCCACCCCACACCATTACCGACCCACTGCTAAACTGGTGATGCTGAAAGATGTTGCAGGCAGATCGCTCTCCACGGTTTCTCCAGACTCTGTCACGTCTGTCACATGTGCTCAGTGTGAACCTACTTTCATCTGTGAAGAGCACAGGGCGCCAGTGGCGAATTTGCCCATCCTGGTGTTCTGTGGCAAATGCAAAGCTTCCTGCACGGTGTTGGGCTTTGAGCACAACCCCCATCTGTTGACATCGGGCACTCAGACCATCCTCATGGAGTCAGTTTCTAACCATTTGTGCAAACACATGCACATTTGTGGCCTGCTGGAGGTCATTTTGCAGGGCTCTGGCAGTGCTCCTTCTGTTCCTCATTGCACAAAGGTGGAGGTAGTGGTCCTGCTGCTGTGTTGTTGCCCTTCTACGGCCCCATCCATGTCTCCTGTTGTATTGGCCTTTTTCCTGATTGCGCCTCCAGCCGCTGACAGACACAGCAAACCTTCTTGCCACACCTCGCATTGATGTGCCTTCCTGGATGAGCTGCACTACCTTAGCCACTAGAGTCCGCCTCATGCTACCACAAGTTTGAAAGCACAACCAACATTCAAAAGTGACCAAAACATCAGCCAGAAAGCATTGGTACTGAGATGTGGTCTGTGGTCCCCACCTGCAGAACCACTCCTTTATTGAGGGTGTCTTGATAATTGCCAATAATTTCCATCTGTTGTCTATTCCATTAGCACAACAGCATGTGAAATTGATAGGAAGCAACACAGAATGACAAAGTGGACAGTTTGATTTCACAGAAGTTTGATTTACTTGGAGTTATATTCTGTTGTTTAAGTGTTCCCTTTATTTTTTTGAGCAGTGTATATATACAGTGTCTTGCGAAAGTATTCGACTCCCTGGAATTTTTCAACCTATTCCCACATATCATGATTCAAACATAAAGATACCAAATGTTCATTTTTGGTGAAGAATCAACAACAAGTGGGACTTAATTGTGAAGTTGAACGAAATTTATTGGTTATTTTAAATTTTTGTGGAAATACAAAAACTGAAAAGTGGGGTGTGCAATATGAAATATGAAAAAAAAAAAAAAATATATATATATATATATATATATATACACATATACATATATGTGTATATATATATACATACATACACACATATATATATATATTGTAGTGATAGTAAGACTTCACTATACCTTTGTATGTGGTTTGAGGCCCTGTGATGAGGTCACAAGAGCACATGACAGGTCATGTGCTCTGTGTTAGCTGAACGGCTGGTGTATATAAGTGAGCCTGCTGCTGTCCACAGGTGTGAGTGGCTGGAGGAGTGGAAACCTCCAGTGTGGGAGTTCTGAGGAGACCTCCAGTGTGTGTGCTGAAAGAGTGCTCAGTTAGAGTACCAGGACTTTATATCTGTTTTTGTTACTTTGTGCCGGAGAAGGCTGTTTTCTTTTTCTGTTTTAAGGCAAGTTTATGAAGTTGTAATAAACTTGCTTAAAGAACCTGGAAGAGTCGCCCTCCTGCTTACCTCCGGTCGCACACCAGCGAGACCACATCCCTACAATTGGTGGCGTAAATGCGGGCAGCGTTCCCAGCAGAGAAGTGAGACTGGTTACTGCATGTCGTGGGTCAAGGCTATAGCAAACCAGTCAGCATTGCCGGAGAAAATGGAAGACCTGCTGAAACACTTGGTCCAGGCACAGGTACAGCAGCAACAGGCACAGGAATAGCAGCAAGAAGCCAACAGATGTTCTTGCAGCAGATGCAGCAGGAGCATCGGCAGCAGATGCAGCTTTTGACAACAGCCATCCAGGGCAGGACGAGCGCCCCAACCCCAGGTCTGGCTGATGACAACCACGTCAGAAAGGCGGTAAGACGCACATTCACAAAAAATGACCCCCGGGATGATGTGGAAGCCTTCCTGGCTGTATTTGAGAGGGTTGCTGAGAGGGAAAGACTTCCCCAGGGCAGTGGCAGAGATATTGGCCCCATACCTGACAGGTGAACCCCAGAAGGCGTATTACGATTTGACTGTGCAGGACGCTCAGGAATATCCTAAGCTAAAGGTAGAGATCCTCGCACGTATGGGGGTAACAATGACTATCAGGGCACAGAGGGTGCACCGCTGGGCTTATCACCGGGACAAACCACCTCGCTCCCAAATGTTTGACTTACTGCACCTGGTCCAGAAATGGCTACAGCCAGAGTCCGCTACGCCGGCACAGATGGTAGAAAGAGTCGTCATGGATCGGTTTGTGCACTCCCTGCCAAAACCCCTACAGACTTGGGTTGCCCAGGGTGATCCCCGGAATGCTGATGAACTGGTCGGACTGGTCGAGAGGTACCAGGGAATGGAAGGTGCCTTGGGGAAGCAGCCTATTCCGTACTGGCGGCCCCAACAGGGGACAGAGTCCCAAAGAGGGGTGGGGAGCCCAAGGTCACTACGGCGGGGGGAGGTGGTGCCCAAGGTCACTACGGGTGATATTATTTGTTGGAGGTGCCGCGAGCCAGGACATATAGCTGCCCGGTGTCCGCAGACCACTGAGCAGATGGACTGCAGCATAGGACACCGTATTTCATGGTATGCATATCCAGCCTGCAGTGGAAACCCGTTCCCTAATCAAGGTCCTCAAGTATGTCCCGTGAAGGTGAACGGTGAAGCAGTAACGGCGCTGCTAGACTCTGGGAGCTTAGTGACCTTGATTAGGGCCACTTTTCCTCTCAACATACTACCAGGGAAAAAAGTTGGTGTTCAATGCATACATGGTGATGTAAAGGACTACCCTATGGCCAGAGTAGACATTGAAACGACGCATGGCACTGAGTCCCATGAAGTCGGCGTCGTTCGGGACTTGGTGCGTCCTATAATTATAGGCCGGGATTTCTGTCTGTTTTGGATCTGTGGAGAAAGGGTTCTGAGGTCCCTAGCGAGAATGGGGAACCAATAAACCCTAACAAACTACTGCCACACTCAGAAGGGGCGGATTCTCAAGCTGAGTCGATGAGGAGAGGAGAGGTGGCGGCGGATGAGCCGAGGAACTGTTGCCGGGTTCGGGGTTTGAACACTGTATGTCGCGAATGTTGTTCTGACTTTACATCTGACCGGGGGGCATTGAACTGTTCTCTAATAGTGAATGGAGAGTGTGTGAGTGGACTTCTAGACTCAGGAAGCCAGGTGACTCTGCTGAGCGACACACTCCCTGTCTATCTGATTCCCGGAAAAAAGATGGAAGTCCCTTGCATTCATGGGGTCACTAGGGCGTATCAGGTAACCAGGGTAATTGTTGAGACGGACACTATTATTTCTACCCAGGATGTCCCTGTAGTCCCAGACTTACCATATCCTATAATAATAGGCCAGGATTGTAAACGGTTTTGGGAGGTGTGGGACGAAGCACTGGCTGATTGCTCAGAAGGGAACCAGAATGACCCTAAGAGAGGCCCACCCCTGCAAGAGGCTGTAGTGGTTGCTGATAGTGTGGTGGGTAAACCAGAGGTAGCCACCCCTAAAGTCAAAGATACCCAGTGCCTGGTAGCCGTAAGAAAGGGTGGCTCAGACCAAAGTGAGGACTTTGGGGTGACCAAATATAGGTCCGCAGAAAACTGGGTCGCCCCAGGAATAGGGGCCGACACCTGGTTAAGTGGGGACTTGCCGTTCCAAGATGACAGAGGAAGTGGGAATGACTCCTATGCAGACTGTAACTTAACCGCAAGTGAAAGCGAATGCAGCAAGGTGGAGTCAGGTACAAGTGGCAGACCTTCTCCTCACCGCAGGGGCTGCAGGAAGGCCAGACAGCCTATGCTCTCTAAGAAGAGAAAAAAGGGGAGAAGGATGGTGCCACATGTACTAGATAAAAGAGAGCAGGCCCATGAGATAGAGCTGCTTAAAGAGACAGTCATGCGAGAAAAGATACGGGGACAAGAGCTAGAGGCAGTGACACCTCAATTAGATCAGGACTCAGTGACCTAAGGCAAACTGTGACAGACCGGCTGATTGTGGAGACGACTGAAAGGAGTTTCTAGTCGGTGAATGAAATGTGCCAAGCCCACAGCTTTAGGCAGAGGGGGGAGGTATGTAGTGATAGTAAGACTTCACTATACCTTTGTATGTGGTTTGAGGACCTGTGATGAGGTCACAAGAGCACATGACAGGTCATGTGCTCTGTGTTAGCTGAACGGCTGGTGTATATAAGTGAGCCTGCTGCTGACCACAGGTGTGAGTGGCTGGAGGAGTGGAAACCTCCAGTGTGGGAGTTCTGAGGAGACCTCCAGTGTGTGTGCTGAAAGAGTGCTCAGTTAGAGTACCAGGACTTTATATCTGTTTTTGTTACTTTGTGCGGAGAAGGCTGTTTTCTTTTTCTGTTTTAAGGCAAGTTTATGAAGTTGTAATAAACTTGCTTAAAGAACCTGGAAGAGTCGCCCTCCTGCTTACCTCCGGTCGCACACCAGCGAGACCACATCCCTACAATATATATATATATATATATATATATATATATATATATATATCTATCGTGAGACAGTGAGAGTATGTGTGTTGAATGGGGTGTACATTTCACCTAGATACTTTGCTGACTGGTATAAGGGAAATGTATGGCTTTGTAAACCTAGTGGTAGAGAAAGGTCACTACACCTTACATTCAGTACACACTTGCAGCTCAGGCCTGAAACCACTCAGCTGTTAATTAGGAGACCAGAAGTAGGTGTCTGCGAACACAGACAGAGAGCTCGCTTAGTCTGGACAAGGAGTCCAGGCACAAGAAGGAGTCTCCAGGAGTATGAGCTGTCTCAGTCTGGGTGCTCGATGTACCCCGGACACAGGAGTAGTCTCTGTGAGAATCCATGCGGATAGCTGCTGAATAGGAGGGGAGCTCTCTGAAGTCTGGACGTTGAAGGTGCCTTCAGACACAAGGAGGAGACTCTGTGAAACTCCATGCTGGTAAATGCTGAACATATGTGTTGTTTTGGCCCAGGCTGTTAGAGTCTGGTCCCGGATAGATAGGGAAATCTATCTAAGTGTAGTAAGTGGCTGGACAAGCCCAGGTCTTATGTTTATGATTTGGTTTTGATTATGTTCTGTTTGCTGTGGACTTTAATAAAACTGGTTGCGGCCAGTTTTTACCAGAACTGCTGTCTGTGAATGAACTGTTTCCGTGCCACTCCGTCTACCCGGACGGCGATCCCAGAGCTATAATCCCCTGAAAAGCTTACAATTGGTGCTGGAATGTGCGTGCAGCACAGTGGCTTAGAGACAGCAATAAAGGAGAGAAGTCTGTTGAAGCAGCAGCAGAGAAAAAAAAAAGTGTGTCAGCAAAAAACTTCTGATTGGAGCAGTCTTAAAGAGACAGTAGCCCTAATAGACTTTGCAAAGAAAAAAAAAAAAAAAAAAAAAGTGTCTGCACAGCAAGGCTGAATTTTCTGTGGAAAAGACTGTGGAGTGTGTATGTCTTGAGTGAAGACTGCCGTTGTTGAGACAGAGAAGTCTGACAGCATGGATGACAGCATGGAGGCGCTGTTTGAACAAATGGCGCAAGTTAATGTGCAACATAAGACTGCCGTGGTTGAGACAGATAAGTCCGGCAGTATGGAGGAGCTCGTTGAGTACCTGGTCCAGGCCCAGCGGAGCATGCAGCAGAGCATGGAGCGGCAGCGCCTGCAGCACCAGCAGCAATTCCTGCAGCAGCAGCAGGAGAATAACCGGTTGTTTTTTGAGCAGGTTGCAGCACTACAAAAGACTTGCAGCGCATCGTCCCAAAGTAATGTTGCAAAGTCACCTGCATTGTCCGCTGTAAAGAAGGCGGTAAGACGGTCCTGAAAAAGATGACACCTCGTGACGATGTGGAGGTATATCTCACTAGGTTTGAGGGACTGGCAGAGAAGGAGAATCTGCCCCTATCTGAATGGGCCATGATGGTCGCACCCTATCTGATTGGAGAACCCCAAAGGGCCTATGCTGACCTGAGCGAGCAGGACAGCCAAGACTATGCCAAGCTGAAAGCGGAGATTCTTACCCGGCTGGGTGTTACGGTGACAGCCCGTGCCAGGGGAGTTCATGACTGGAGATGCAGTTGGGAGTCTGCAGTCAGCAAACCTGATTATGGAGTTGAAAAGGTGATAGTGGACCGCTACCCCCAAGCACGTCCTCCTGAGGTACAGCCAGAGGTCGGACAAGGAGACCACCAGGACGCCAATCGTCTGGTCAGCCTGATGGAGAGGGCCTTCGCCACCAAAGACTGCCTCCGTGACCAGCCGTCTGAGAGGTCGTCACTTCAGAGTTCCTGGACGCCGAACTCTCCCGGTAAGAGCGTTCCAGCTGTTGGGGTCGTGTGGGTGGGAGAGTGTGATGGACAGTGTTGGAGATGTCGTGAAATTGCAGCCAACTGTCCAATAGAGGGGGAGCCTATGTGTTGTGATGTTGGCGGATCCCTCTCTCCCTGCGCAGAGCCTGTGTGTGTGTCCACCTCAGCCGAAGAGACTGGACCACAGGGGTCCCCGGTGGTTGTAAATGACTGCCCAGCACAGGCCCTCTTGGACTCAGAGAGTCCAGTGACTTCCGTATGGGACAGCCTGATTGATAGGGACTTTATCCCTGATAAACACCTGAGTGTGGTGTGCGTCCATGGAGACACCAAAGTCTACCCAGAGACTGTCGTGGACTTGATCCCCAAACGCGGGGAGGTTTCATGTGAAGTGGGGGTAGTGAAGAACCTGGTGCCCCCCGTCATATTGGGTAATGACTTTCCCCGGTCTAAGGATCTCTGGGGGAAAAATGTTTCTGATGGACAGTGTGATGAAGCTCCTATTGAGGGTGCGCAGTCCCGAGGGGCGGAACACAATGCTAGTGGGCCGTTAAACTTATGTGATAATGATGATGATGATGATAATGATGATGATGATCATGATAATGATGATGACCATGATAATGATGCTGATTCTGATAATGATGATGATCATGATAGTGATGATGATACTGATCATAATCATGATAATGATATTGATAATAATGATGACTGTGATAGTGATGAAATTCCTTTGCAGGTGATGTTGGGAGACGAGGATGGTGGTTCTCGGGAACCGAGTGTCCCTGACTTACCTGTGTCCTGTGACAATTTTGAGAGTGAGCAGTGGCGAGACCCCTCTCTTAAAACGGCCCAGGAAAATATAAATGTTCTAAATGAGGTTTCCCAAAGAGCCTGGCTCTGAGGAGAGGTTTCCTCATGTTGCCATAAACACTCACCTGTTGTATAGGGACACTGAAGTCCAGGGAGAGGTCGTGAGCCAGCTCCTAGTACCTGAGCTATATGGAAGTATAGTGCTGGGGTTGCCACATAGTCACATACTTGAGGGACCACCTGGGGGAAACCAGGGACCAGATGGTGAAGTTAATGTTGTGGATGACATGTTAACTAAGGTTCCAGATCAAGATGTGAATGAGAATGAATTGTATAACCCTGACAGTGAGCAGGATGTGAATGAAAATGAAGTGTATAACCCTGAAAGTGAGCAGGATGTGAATGAGAATGAATTGTATAACCCTGACAGTGAGCAGGATGTGAATGAAAATTAAGTGTATAACCCTGAAAGTGAGCCAGATGTGGCTGAGAAAAAGGGGTCAGACAGGGATAGTGGTAGTGATAGTGAATCATCTGATGACAATCAAGCAACCAGTGCAAATGAGGAAGGCATGGTAGCAGAGGAGGTTGAGAGTCCTGAGAGGAAGGATGATGCTGACCTTGCAGTCGGACAGAAGATGGCATCTGAAGATGTTTTACAGTTGGCCGGTTCCCTGGCGAAGACTAAGGTGAAAGGAGGAGAGCTGAGCTTTAAAGGCCGGACTCTGAAACTGAACACAGCCCAAGTAGATGCTGTTGGAAATGTGAAGTTACCAAGGTATGGTGTGGATCTGTATCGTGCCAAGGACTCTGAGGGAGATGCTGCAGAGGTGGAAAAAGCCATAGAAGTGGTAGTCACCAAGCCAGATGCCTCATCAGAAGCTGAGGTCTCAAGTGAAGCTGTGAGGAACAAGACTGAAGATATGGGGACTGACTCTGTCCAGGAATCTGTTTCTACCAAAGACAGCGGCGTGGACGGGTTGCGGTTCGGATCAGTAGCTGCAACTCGTGAAGCTCAGGCTGGAAGTTCGGCGCCCGGAGCCACAGCGGTGTTCCCGAGTGACACCAAGGATCTGGATAAGTCACAAGATGAGATTTTGAGACATCAGGCTGGCGTTGGTGAGCTCAAGCGCACTTTCATGGAGTCTACATCGGAGCCACGTCCCAACAAATGGGAAAAGCGATGTGTCACTCCGTTGCCGCTGCAGACACACGGGAGCTCAGATGGGATGCAGAACGTGGTGGAAGAGAAGAATCCGGCGGGTTCTGAGTATACAGATGCAGCTATCAAGGAGAACTTGAAAGCCGGAATAAATGGAAATATTGGAGACCATAATGATGTGACTGAAGAGGTAGAATGTAAGACTGACGGTAGGGCTTCTGAGCATGTTCTACCAGAAGAGCCTGAAGAAGGGGCCGAAGACATAAAAGACGTCCAACAGGTACCAGATGAATTGATGACTTCTCAGAAAAAACTCCAAACTGTGATGAAGGAGTGTGATGAAAGCCATGAGCATCTTCGTGAGAAGGTCAATGAAGTAAAAGGAAGGATACAGGGAATCTCTTCGTTGCAAGAGCAAATGCTGCTCAATAAGTCTAAGGCTCTATATAAGAATGCTGTTGTTACGGTAGAACATTACAATTCAGCTGGAGACTTAGCGGATGAATTATGTGTACTGCAAAAGAAAAACGATCAGCTCCTTCTACAGTCCCAATCATTTGAACAGTGTAGCTTAAAATGGTCAGAGACCATGGCAGAGGAGCTTAAGGTCTGTGAAATAGACTTTATGAGTCAACCGATATTCAAGAAAATAGATGTGCTAAAGAGGGTTCAAGGGGAACTAGAGAAAAGTGAAAAACCCCCTATACCTTCTGTGATAGTTGGTGACACATGGTCAGTGCACCAGGGACAGGAGGTACGTGAGTTTCTGAGGAAGAGTCAGCAGAAGTGTTCTGATGTGCCGGGTCGTACTTCTCTGGCCAGGCACTATATCGAAACTGAGCCCGGCCCTAAGGTCAAGATGAAACCGTGCAGGATACCCGAGGCCCGCAGAGAGCATAGGCCTGGGAGGGTACAGGGTAGTGCGGATGCTTCAGATGAAGAGAAAGCTGATGTTGGCTATGACTCAGGTGAAGATACAGATGACAGTAGTGAAGATGAAGCTTATGAGGGCCATGACTGGTCCAGAGTTCACTGTCTCTTTTGGATTGTTGACCAGCCCTCCTGTCTGGATGACCAGCCCTCCGGTCTGGAGAAGAGGGGGGGGTATGTGAGACAGTGAGAGTATGTGTGTTGAATGGGGTGTACATTTCACCTAGATACTTTGCTGACTGGTATAAGGGAAATGTATGGCTTTGTAAACCTAGTGGTAGAGAAAGGTCACTAGACCTTACATTCAGTACACACTTGCAGCTCAGGCCTGAAACCACTCAGCTGTTAATTAGGAGACCAGAAGTAGGTGTCTGCGAACACAGACAGAGAGCTCGCTTAGTCTGGACAAGGAGTCCAGGCACAAGAAGGAGTCTCCAGGAGTATGAGCTGTCTCAGTCTGGGTGCTCGATGTACCCCGGACACAGGAGTAGTCTCTGTGAGAATCCATGCGGATAGCTGCTGAATAGGAGGGGAGCTCTCTCAAGTCTGGACGTTGAAGGTGCCTTCAGACACAAGGAGGAGACTCTGTGAAACTCCATGCTGGTAAATGCTGAACATATGTGTTGTTTTGGCCCAGGCTGTTAGAGTCTGGTCCTGGATAGATAGGGAAATCTATCTAAGTGTAGTAAGTGGCTGGACAAGCCCAGGTCTTATGTTTATGATTTGGTTTTGATTATGTTCTGTTTGCTGTGGACTTTAATAAAACTGGTTGCGGCCAGTTTTTACCAGAACTGCTGTCTGTGAATGAACTGTTTCCGTGCCACTCCGTCTACCCGGACGGCGATCTCAGAGCTATATCCCCTGAAAAGCTTACAATTATATATATATATATATATATATATATACTTTCCTTCTTTTTGATTAAAGAGGATCTGTCACTTGCCGTAGAAATATATATATATATATATCTACTATATAATTGTCTAATTCTGTTAGTCTGTAACGGAAATCCCGCGTCGCTGATTGGTCACGACCTCTCTGCTCAGATGCCTCCGGATTGGATGTGGGTGTTGCTGGGGGAGTGGTGCGGGCACTCCCCTTGGATACCCGACCGCGGCCTTAGCAACGTCACAGGGACCCTGTGTTAGAGAGCAGTTCTATGAGCAATAACATTTAATGATAATGTATATATTTTACCTGGAAAATCCTGTGTATTCATTGCATTATTCTTAAATCTTCATAAATAAACTACATACATATTCTAGAATACCCGATGCGTTAGAATCGGGCCACCATCTAGTATATATATATATATATATATATATATATATATATATATTTTATTTTTTTTTATTTTTTAGCTGGTGTAAATGTCGCCATTCTTCTGAATCCGATGTTGTTTTTCTTTTGTTTCTGCGCCTCTCCATTCCTGAGATATGACTTCCTCTTCCCTTTTTGTAAATCTTGTCCTGTTATACAAGTGGCCGTGGACACCAGCTGTTCCTTGTGGGCGTCTTCTTGAAGACCCCACCCAGTTGTATAAAAAGAATAGATTTATGTAAAGGAAATAAGGATCATATTTTGGAACTGGAGAGGGTCAGGAATAAGAGGAAAACATCGCCAGATTAGGGAGAGCAACATTATTTACAACAGGTAAAAAAAAAAAATTTATATTTATGACAAGTGACTGATTTTTTTCTTTTAATGCTCGACCCCTGAGGTTCCTTAGACTCTCTACGAAGCTCCATTGGCCCTTTTTACTGGAAGCATTGTGGATGAATGTAACATTTTATCACAGAAAATATAAATAACTACATGTAAAAAATTGAAAAAAAGTGACCTATATCAGACCTTAAAGAATCCTCCTTTCCATGCCCAGAATTAGGGGTGTTTGTTAAGGAGCCTAATGATGACTGTGTGTGAATTCTCCCATTAAAACCTGGCTCCGCATAGTGCCCAGATGGCTTCTGTTCCTGGGTCTGCATTACAGAGAGGAAGAAGAAGAAGAAAAAAACCCGTGAAATAATGTTTGAAAATATTTCCTACTTTATTTGGGTGCAATTTGGACAATGCTCCTCATTTAGATTGATGTAATAGCGTATTGTGGCTATGATTACACGGTTGAACATGCCGCCTGTAAAGCCAGGGATCCTACAAAAACGGCCTAATAAATGTGGCAATACAGTCATCTAGACGAGAAAAGTGTCATTATCGGAGACGCCGTTCTCTGAAGAGACGTCTGTATCGCTGGATGTAATGTTCTGCTGATGTGAAGAATCAAATGGATGGCTAATAGAATATTTGGTTAGAGAGATATTAAGTTACTGGAGCATGAAGCGTTGGCACATTTTATTTTTATTTTTTTTTACTTTATTTTTTTTCCATGAGGTCACTCTGCTTCTCATAGAATATTAATCACGAGTCAGACGATCGGGATCATTCTTCCAAAAATATAAAACTGGATGATTTTATAGAATTATTTTTACAGGGAAATTAGATTTTTTTTTTTTTAGTACAAGATTTGGCTGGTTCTTCTGCCTTCCTATGGCCAGTCACCCATTCATTTATGGGACATGTCCACTTGCCCGTTCCCTAGATCTGTGGCAATTTAGGTGGTTAGTAGTAGTGATGAGCAAACATGCCCGGATAAAGTGTTCTGAACATGCTCGGGTGCTAACTGAGTGTCTTTGGCGTGCTCGAATAATATGCGTAAGACCCCGCAGCTGCTTGTCTCGCGGCTGTTAGACCTCCACAACACATGCAGGGATTGTCTAACAGCTGCTAGATCTCGAGCATATTATTCGAGCACGCCGAAGACACTCGGTTAACACCCGAGCATGGTCAGATAACACCTTATCCCAGCACATTCGCTCATCACTATTAGTTAGTGAACATGTGCCCGTTGACCCCTTTTGTAGGCATCGGCAGTGCAGGGTGATTACTGTCATTTTCTACGGCACCAGCTTGGCATCTTGAATGGTTGTCATTACCGGAGCTGGTTGGTCACATTTCCATTTCCGAGGATAGTTGGCGTCAGCACATTTTTGGAATTAGTGTTGTTTTTTTTTTTTCAGAGGCATTATAACGTTGTAGACACGGTCATTATTTTCAGTTGATAGTTGGCACAAGCAACAGCCTGGTGCCGATCCAGTTTAGTTACTGCTTATTGATGGTTGGCACCATTGCTGGTCCATATTTTTGGGATCAGTTGATGACCATTTTTCAATGATTCCTGGTGCCAAAACTACTCTGTTACCTCTGTAATCACACCGCTGGTTCTTTGGATTCATTTTTAGAGGGGCTTTTTCCCGTTATCAGATCCTGAGATCCGTGAAGGTTCTTGGATCTCCACCAGTCTATGATCTTCCTATGGGTAGGTGCCCACAACCGTTTTCTCTCCATCTGAGCAAAACGGTCCGATTACACTGATCAGACTCTGACCAGAGTGAGATCAGTATTTCTCGCATGTAGAGAGGGAAAAAAAGTCTCCACCTTCTCCATCATGTCAGTCCATAAACATTGGCCATCACCGATGGCGTCCAAGTGTGGTCTGATGCTCTCCTTGCACACTTAGATTTGCGTTGCCGATTTTGATCAGACCCATCCAATTTTTTTTGTTGACCACTCAGTCATGAACACAGCCCCATACAATAACATGGGTACAAGTAAAAAAGCATGCGTAGCACTCATCAAATATAATCTGTTGCTTGCACAAGCCCTGACTGTAAAAATTTTTTTTTTTTTCATTTGGATTAAAGGGTTATTTCTATCTTCATTAAAGGTTTATTAAAAGATGATAATAAATACAAGCAATTTTGCAACTTACCTATTAAAATTTTCAGCTGTTTTTGAGATATCCTCTTTTTTTTTTTCTTTTGCTTTTATCTCATTCCCTTGGAGACCGACCACCGCTGCTAAACGGCAGAAAACGTACATTGCTTACGATGTCTTTTCTATGGAGCTTGTAAGCACTTGTTTTGAAGCTGGGCATGATCCCTGAAGAGCGCGTTTACCTCCTAATTTCAGTCAGCGTCAGCAGCACAGTGTTTATTACAAGCTGGACAGCAGCAGTGGTCGGTCTCCTTGGCAGCGGACAGGAAACAAAAGAAAAGTGTTAATATCTCAAGAACGGGTGCAAATTTTACTAAGCAGAAAAATTGCAAAATTGCTTCTATTTACATGTACTATCCATCTATGAAGATGGGAATAACGCTTTAATTTAGGGTGTATTACATTACTACTGTACTTTTTATTGTTTATGTTTTGTTTTTAGGTTGACTCTTTACTATGGATCACCTCGAGCATTGCTACATCCAGCTTTTAAAGACTTGGCTGAGTGTAAGTAGCCCCTATTTATCCCATCTCTTGATCCACCCCCCATGATAATGTCCAATGTGAGGTTAGTTTACATCAGTGACATCACCGGGGAAGTAGCAGGATCTTTAATTGTCTTTCTACGCCTCGGTATATGCCGTTCTCTTATGTACCATTCTGGTATATTGACCCTTTATTGTAGTTCCCATAGCTATTTCTATACTCGGAGGACACGGCAATCTCCTGTAGATGTCATGGATGATGTCATTAGAGATGATGTCATTTTCAGCTTTGTCCACTAGGGGTGCTAGAAAATTGCAGGTGTTTTGAAAATAGTGAGAAGCTTTTTCGAGCTCCAGAAGGGACGAGCTGCGCAATTTATCTATTCTACCTTGATAAACCATTGTAAAAAATGAAGTATTGGAGAGCATCTAACTCAGCCTGGAGGAAAACTAGGAAGAATATGAGAACACGTATGAAAGATAAATGTTCTTAATTTTCTTTTATATGTATGCTGGTAAAAACGTAATTGCAGCTTCTCCTTATGTTACACCTTATCGCACATGGGAACATACATCATTTTTCTATTTAATCACAGGCCATTGTATTTTTTCAGCTCTTACTGTTGATTTTTTTTATTATTCCTGTCTCTGGTTGTTTATTCTGAGTAATTGTATGAATGTTTTTTTTTCCTGCGTTATTCTGCCTGCCGGTAATTAATTTGCTGGAGAGAAGCAAAATTTTAGCAGAAAGGAAAAAAAAAATATTTTTTTTTGCTAGGAAAGTCGTCTGGATACATTACTTTCAGTGCAGTAACGTAGGATAAGTATAGAATGCTATAATGCTGATATTAGCACCTGCTCCTGAAATACTCTGTGTTGCCTTAAAGGGGTATCCCCATCTCTAAGGTCCTATCCCAAAATATAGTAATAATAATAAAAATGATAATATTAGCAAACACCTCTAATCGAAATTTAGGATAGTTCTTCTGATCAGCTTTGTCACTTTCCCTGTGGGCAGGGCATTGCAGTAACTTAGATATACATGGTTATGACCACTAACAACGAACTGTCACCGAATGGCCGTAACCATGGATACCTAAGCTACTGCAATGCCCTGCACATGGGGTAAGTGACATAGCGAATCAGAAGAACTATACTACATTTCTAATTCAATGCATTTGCTAATATTATTATTATTATATCTAATGCACATTGGGATAGGATCTTGGAGATGGCAATACCCCTTTAAGTGTTGCTCTTATCTTTTATTTTCAGGAGCACACTACTCCCCAGCATTCAGGCTTCCTAACAGCCAAGGGAAGAAACGGTCCTGATGATTGACAGTTTGGACCATAGCTGTGGCCTGAACTGTGCACCTTTCCTCTGCAGCATCAGAGAAGCCACAGGGGCAGTCTAGCTGGCCAGATCCAGCAATGTGGTTTGTTCAGAGCAGCACTTACAAGCTCTTTTCTATAGAGCTTCTAAGAGCTGAGCTCCTTGCCTGAGTACTGCAGTGGTGGCTGGTAGCGTAGGCAACGATCAGTAAATTATTTTATTAAATTTAAAAAATGCCTGTAGTAAGAAGAAAGGTGGCACTCACCGTCCCTTAAAAGACCCTTTATTGGAGAAATATCTGGACACATGATGGACGACGGCCGTTTCGTGCATCCTGCTCTTTAGCAGGTCCTGGGTCATCAGGGTAGCACCTGAGATCCCATTGGTTCACTGATAAAAACATGTCCATCAAATACTACTGTTCTTGCAAAGGTTGATTTTTTTGGTGCTGGATTATCCTTCTTGTTTTTCTCCTTTCCTAAGAATATTTTTTTAATAAGAGATAAATTGTAAAATAGTTTGTTTTTACAAGCACTTTTACCATTTGGGATGATGAGACGACCTCCACAGTAAGTGTCTGTGAGATCCTAGTGTTTTCCCTTCTGTCCACATTTCCTGATACTGTTCCAGCCCATCCACACTGATACCCATGGCCCCAAAGACCATTCCAATGGGAGGAGATTTGCTAGCCAAAATTGCCTGGTTTATGGTTTGGGGTGCACCAAAAAAAGTTGGAACCCTAGTAGTGATGAGCGAGCGTGCTTGGAAAACGCTATATCCAAGCACGCTCACCCAACACTAATCCTTAGTTGTTTTTTTTGCCCAGCAAGTGGTCCGAAGAGCGCGGCACAGAACTGCTGGATAAACATCCGTTTCATCGTCGGGGTACCAGAGGTTTGCTTCTCAATAATCATAATCTTTTGACAGATCCAATGACTTAAACCTCGTAAAGGTGGGCACCAAATTTAGTGCAAAATTTGGGTGTAAGGTATTCCAGGCACATGACAACTTTATTACGGTCATGCAAATTGCACCAATTTGTGAAAATGGTGCATGGTTCTCACCATGATGATGCATGTAACTGTAAGAAAAAAAGACACGGACCGCACATCCAAATATTATACCTTGATCTATTTAGATAACATTTTGATCAAAGTGCATAAGCCCACTGTCACGTCATGGGGACCTTTTGCAGTGGGTCGCTGCTGCCCCTGTTAAGTACAGCGAGGCATTAAAGTAGTGCAGCTGCTCGGAGAGCCACTCAGGTGCCAGCAGCACCCTCCAACCAGAAAAATCCCACCCTTGGCTCTACCAATCCACATACACAGCACCATGGCAGTAATGTGTGCCACACAGCATCGGCACCGACTGAATGGATCTGAAGAACTTCTCTTTCCGTGTGATCTTGGACAAGAAATGGAGTACAGCAAGGCGGCGCACCCGTGGCAAAATATGAGTCTGAAGCTCTGGTGGGTGGAACTTTGGCCGCACTGCTACCGTGCCACAATCTCACCGTTTTGCCTAACCTTTAGATGGAGCCCTAGCTGCTATCTTTTGTATTGTGGTGAAATGGGAGGAGTTTTGGTACGAAAAAAAATGCAAAAACAAACTATATCACCATTTCTCCGGAAATACAGTATACATAGAGCAGCGTTGGTGCTGGCGCACTCGGCATTTAGGAGACCTATGATGGGGGTCTTTGAATACAGGCTTGGTTCAGGGCCATGGTGGGTGGGGTGGCTGCAGTTTGGTTTTGCAATCTCCACTTGCACATTACAGCTGTTTTTTTTTTTTTTCTGCTGTTAAAATGGCCAGCGGCTGAATGGGTTAAACGCCGGACACGCTCTCTCTACAGGAAGCGCCCCTGCACCTACAGGAACAGTTTTAATTTAATGCGCGTATAATAATTGGCGGAGCTTTTTGCCAGGCACATAAGCTAATTAACATGCTGCGCCGGGCGCCTGCATGAATTATCTGGGAGAAGATATAATTCAAGAGAAAAAAAAAAACGTAAAAGGATCTTTCTCCTAAACCACTTCTGGATAATGCAGCAGATTGTCCAAATTGTCCAAAGTTGTTTGAAGACACGAAAGTGAAATTTTAATTGATTCTGTGTCCTGGAATGAAGAATTATCGTCTATTAATGAAACCATTGCCGCGGCGAGACGTTCCAGATGAGATTTTTACCTTTGGAAAGAAAACTGTTAGTTCAAATTGTAATATGGAAATCTTTTATTAAATGGCCCTTTGTTAAAAGACCATTGTTTGCACTGATGGGAGTACTTTTGAGTCCCATTCACGAGTATTGCAAAATTCATGTTGAGGAGAGAGGAGGAAATGAATATTTAAGATGACTGACTTGACAACCAGATATGGTAGATTTTTTCTTTTTATTGCAATTTTTTTTAGGAAGTGCAGTGTCTAAAAAAAAAAAAAAAAAAACCCAAACCCTAGCAATTCTGCTATGTAGATTTTTTTTTCTATTTGACACTCACCATATGGGATAAATATTATGATATTATATTAATTTGGACCGTTCCGCACGCAACGATACCAAACATGATTACCGTATTTTTTTTCCATTTTTTTTAGATTTTCATTTACATTCTAGGAAACAAAAGGGCAAATGAACATTATATAAGTTTTATTTTTTCTTCTAGTTGTCATTTCTTCGTACTTTTTTTTATTACTTCCCTGTGGGATTTGAACCAGGGCACTCTCGGTCACTTGTACAATACACCGCAATACTGTGATATTGCAGTTCCATCCACACCATGCAGTTATGTTGCCGGGGGGCTTATAGGGGTTAAAAGAAACACCGTCCCTCATTTACATTGATTTAAATGCTACTTTCTTTATTGTCAGCGGCATCTAATCGGTCAATCTATCCCAGAAGTTGTACACTGCTTTCAGCTGTATTACACAGCCAGCACCTGCTCAGTATGGTGCAGACTCAGCTCCTGAGCCTGCTCCATCCACCTTACTTGTTCAGAGCCACATCTCAATTAATTCTCTATGGGACTGCCGGGGAGATAGAGGAATAAACGGAGTGGGGTAGGGGCGCTTCGGCAACCTCTGCCTCATTCCTCAACGGTTGAAGGCCCAGCGATCTGCAAGTTGTCACATATCTTTTGACTAGGTAATGACTTTTATTGACCCTTTAAAATAACGCTTTGAAGTACAGCATCTAGATGTGGCCATACAAGTATGAGTAGAATCCACAAGGGCTAGTCTTCATTTCCCACAATAAGAATGGCTTGATAAGTTAGTGACGCTAAACTGCAATACAAGACATGTCCTATGGACATGAGTGGCGCTGTTTATAAAAATAAACATCTGAGTGTCTTTAAAGTGAACCATTCATCAGGTTTCCCTATTTTAAGCTGCTGCCACCACTTTCTAAAGCGCTTCATTTTACTCCTCCCCATACCCAGTGTTCCCTATGGCAGGGTTCCCCAACTCCAGTCCTCAAGGCCCACCAACAGGTCATGTTTTCAGGATTTCCTTTGTATTGCACAGGTGATGCAATTAGCACTTGTGCAATACTAAGGAAATCCTGAAAACATGACCTGTTGGTGGACCTTGAGGACTGGAGTTGGGGAACCCTGCCCTATGGTATCCATACTGAACCGCTTACACGCTGGCATGAAGTTCTGCATATAGGGCAGAGCTAAATGTGCATGTGCTGGGCTTCAGCTCAAAAGCAATAGTGCCAGATAACTTGTGGGATATTTTTGGGAATATCATCCACAAAACAGAGGCAGAGGGGTCAGGACTTTTGGGAAAGCCAAGGGCACAGATTTGTGAAACGCGCAGGACAAGTAGGAAGTCTCTGTTCTCGGGCATGCCGGGTTGTAATGGTGAAGTGAAGACACAGGAAGCTCCGTAGACGGCTATTAGAGTGGTGACAGCAATTTGGACGTGGAAAACCTTCATGCGTCTCCCAATGTATTATGTCCCGTTCATTTACATAGAATATATAGAACTAAGAACATCCTACTCGTGAAGATGAATATCCTAGTTTCTCACTTTATATTTTTGGAGCTTTTGTTCAGTTATCTTGTAAATGTAAATTGTGTTACTCTGCGAGACAAAATTGTCCTCCAATCTTTGATGTACATCTCAACCTGAAATTGCCGCAATTTGGCTCCAAATCTTGTACTGGTTTCCTTTCAGTGAACAGACATATGACGTTGATTGAGAAGAGCCATGTTCAGTACAATGTAAGGACACACAATGCACTAAAAGACGTTTCTCATCTGCTTCCTCCGAATATTCTGGTTTCCGGATCAGAAAGAATTCCTGGTGTCATACAAGGGAAAGATGAGACAGGTGAGTGTTTTCTTTTGTGTCAATACTGAAGTAAGAAGATTTTGTCTCGATCAATTTTTTTTTTGTTACTTGTCAAAGAACCAATGATTACTTATAAGAAAGCACGATCCTTGAATGACAGGCTTGTCCATAGCCATTTCTCAGTTCCGGTTCCTAAAACATGGCTTCATAGTGACATTACTGGCTGTCATAAATGTGGTCATTGTATAGCTTGTCAGTACCAAGGGCGTCATTTACAAAGCCACATGCTCTTGCGGACTTGAATATGTAGGGAAAACAATTTGTGAGTTTAAAAAGAGGGTGGGGGAGCATGTTGGTGATGTCACACACAAGAGAGACACCCCCATATCTCGACATATTCTTAACCTACATAATGGTCAAATTGGAAACTTAAAATTCATGGCTATAGACAAGGTATCCTGAGCGGAGGCAATTGGGATCAGTTGCTGTTGCAGAAAGAGGCCAAATGGATTTTCTGTTTGGACACCATTTCACCTAAGGGCCTCAATGATCAGATTAATTATGGATGTTTTATTTGAATCTTCTCTTTTCCTCTTAGTCATTTTGATTATTTACAGACTTTTATCCAATGTGCCTAATTCCTCACATTATTTGTCACCTCATATAGGATTTGCATATATTTTTCTACAATTGTCTCCGATGGTCGCATACACGTTTTCTTTATTCAATCTTATATGGGCTTTTTTTTGTATCTTAGTTAATATGCCCTTGGTAATTGAGCATTTCCGGTATTCTGTGGTATTATTATGGCGTGGTTTTTTGTCATGTGTTATCATAAGTGACAATTTATACACTGGCCTATTTTGTGGAAATATCTTGGTATTATGGTTTACTGTATACCGTCCACTTATCTAGGGCCTGCGTTATTACCATTTTTTGTAGTGGGCTATTTGCCATTACATCTTAACACGCCATGCCTTTATTTTATGTGAGCGCTTTGCTGCGCGTGTGCCGGCGTGCGTTCCGTTGTCTCTTGGATGCATCCCGTCCATTGGGGGTTGTGCACGTGGGACGGATGTGACAGAGGCCGGCATGTCCTCCACCAGCCCGGATATGTTTGCGGAATGCGTGCCATTTACCGGAAGCTATGCGCATTGGACGGATGTTATGTCACCTGTGGTCACATGACTCATCTTTTGCGTTCCACTCGCCTGGAATTGTTGTTGGCGTGCGTTTCACAAACCAGAAGCCACACACTACATCATGTGTGCCATATTTAAAGTATTTTGCGCTGTTTCAGCTACAAACATGGCGATGAATATTATTGGTTATCGGAGAATCCACAGGAAGTTGTGATTGGCGTTGTCAAACATTCTACTATATTTAAAGACGCCTCTTTTTGCCCTTCACTCTCTGCAGACAGCATAGAGAGTATAAGGACCACATGACTCTCCAGGTTAGCACTGTAGCACTTTATCTTCTATGACAAGCTAGTCCCCAGATGATTTTGCTTGGAAGAAACACGTTGGGACACCTGGTGAGGGAAAGTGCAGGGCATGTTTAACTTAGGGTTAGTTGTGGACTGCCCTTGTCAGGGCGGGATAACTGCTAGCCCCATAGGGATTGACAGGGTATTGTCTTCCCCATTCTGCATACCAGGGATCCATTCCATGATACAAGATTACGCATGGCTCCCGTTCCTGTTACCTCAACTTTGGTGAGATTGTTCCTATTTTTCACCTTTTTATCATCTATGTGCTAGATTTATATGTGCAATCTGTGTTATGGCTTTATAGTGCAGGGGTAAACTTTCATTAGTACCCGGTACACTCTGCCCTAGAACACATTAATACTACTCCGATGACTGTTGGAGTGGTTTAAATTGTATCCCAAGGGATTGTGTCCGCCTAAGGTTGTATATAGGCCTTTTGACTGACTAGGTGGGACACTCTGTTACATTTTAGTCACTGAGGGTGACAACACTTTTTTGGTTATGCTTTTATTTTTAGTATTAAAATTTATGTTTTAATTTTCACCCGTTGCTGTATATTACTTGTCAATACCATTCAATGATTAACACAATAATACCGCCCTCGTAAACTAGAACATACCTACTATAATACTACTTCTATGTACAAAAATATTACTACAATACTGCATTGTATGTACAAGAATATAAGTACTATAATACTGCTCCTATGTACAAGAATATAACTACTATAATACTGCCCCTATATACAAGAATATAACTACTATTATACTGCCTATGTACAAGAATATAACTACTATAATACTGCCCCATGTGCAAGAACATAACTACTATAATACTGCCTATGTACATGAATATAACTACTATAATACTGCCCCTTTATACAAGAATATAACTATATAATACTGCATTGTATGTACAAGAATATATATGCTATAATACTGCCCCTATGTACAAGTATATAACTACTATAATACTGCCCCTATATACAAGAATATAACTACTGTAATACTGCCCTCTATGTACAAGAATATAATTGCTATAATACTGTCTCTATGTACAAGAATATACTTACTATAATACTGCCTATGTCCAAGAATATAACTACTATAATACTGCCCACATGCAAAAGAATATAACTACTATAATACTGCCCCATGTGCAAGAATTTAACTACTATAATACTGCTTCCTATGTACAAGAGAATATAACTACTATAACACTGCCCCCTATGTACAAGAATATAACTACTATAATACTACCTCCTATGTACAAGAATATAACTACTATAATATTGCCCCTTCTTACAAGAATATACTGCTCCCATGTGCAAGAATATAACTAATGTAATACTGCTCCTTTGTACAAGAATATAGCTACTGTAATACTGCTCTTATGTATATTACTAGTATAATACTGCCCCTATGAATAAGAATAGAACTGCTATAACGCTGCTCCTATGTACAAGAATATAACTACTATAACGCTGCTCCTATGTACAAGAATATAACTACGGTATTATAATACTGCCACTATGTACATTTTTTTTGGGTTTTGCTGCCGGCATTCAGTATATCAATAATAAAAGATAGTGTTTCTGGATTGTATTTTTTATTTATTTCGCAGGCTTAAGTTAATCTGATGTGAAAATCAGACAAGAACACATGTAGACTGACACAATACGTGAGACGGTTTCACAATTCTGAGCTGTCTGAAATCCTTCCAAGGTTGCTACTACGGTATCTGAGAAAGGAAAATCATTTCGTGAATATCTTTAAAGGGGTTGTTTGGTCTAAAATGAAAAGTCTGCAGTCACAAATAATCTCTCTGGCTGAGGACCATTTTTTTTTCCTATTTGCGAATGGAAAGCAAAAATATTATAGCTTTATTATTTTATGTAAAAAGTTTTAAAATATTAATAAAATTTAAAGGGAATCCATCTGAAAGATTTCATCCCCTCTCCCCAAATCATTTATTTATGCATGTAGCTCCTTCAAAGACAAGTCCAGCAATACCTTTACAGTCATGGCCAAAAGTTTTGAGAATGACACAAATATTAATTTTTACAAAGTCTACTGCTTCACTTTTTCTAATGGCAATTTGCATATACTCCAGAATGTTATAAAGAGTGATCAGCTTAACAGCAATTACTTGCAAAGTCAATATTTGGCTAGAAAATGAACTTTATCCCCCAAAACACATTTCAACATCATTGCAGCCCTGCCTTAAAAGGACCAGCTAACCTCTTTTCAGTGATTGCTCCATTAACACAGGTGTGGGTGTTGATGAGGACATGGCTGGAGATCAATCTGTCATGATTAAGTAAGAATGACACCACTGGACACTTTAAAAGGAGGCTGGTGCTTGGCATCATTGTTTCTCTTCTGTTAACCATGGTTATCTCTAAAGAAACACGTGCAGTCATCATTGCAATGCACAAAAATGGCCTAACAGGGAAGAGTATCGCAGCTAGAAAGATTGCACCTCAGTCAACAATCTATCGCATCATCAAGAACTTCAAGGAGAGAGGTTCCATTGTTGCTAAAAAGGCTCCAGGGCGCCAAAGAAAGACCAGCAAGCGCCAGGACCGTCTCTTAAAAGTGTTTCAGCTGCGGGATCGGGCTACCAGCAGTGCAGAGCTTGCTCAGGAATGGCAGCAGGCAGGTGTGAGTGCATCTGCACGCACTGTGAGGTGGAGACTCTTGGAGCAAGGCCTGGTCTGAAGGAGGGCAGCAAAGAAGCCACTTCTCTCCAGAAAAAACATCATGGACAGACTGATATTCTGCAAAAGGTACAGGCAGTGAACTGCTGAGGACTGGGGTAAAGTTATTTTCTCTGATGAATCCCCTTTTCGATTGTTTGAGACATCAGGAAAATGCCTCATTCGGAGTAGACAAGGTGAGCGCTACCACCAGTCTTGTCTCACGCCAACTGTTACGCATCCTGAAACCATTCATGTGTGGAGTTGCTTCTTAGCCAAGGGAATCGGCTCTCTCACAGTCTTGCCTAAAAGCACAGCCATGAATAAAGAATGGTACCAGAATGTCCTCCAAGAGCAACTTCTCCCAACCCTCCAAGAGCAGTTTGGCGATCAACAATGTCTTTTCCAGCATGATGGAGCACCTTGCCATAAAGCAAAGGTGATAACTAAATGGCTCAGGGAACAAAACATAGAGATTTTGGGTCCATGGCCTGGAAACTCCCCAGATCTTAATCCCATTGAGAACTTGTGGTCAATCATCAAGAGACCGGTGGACAAACAAAAACCTAAAAATTCTGACAAAATGAAAGCATTGATTGTGCAAGAATGGACTGCTATCAGTCAGGATTTGGTCCAGAAGTTGATTGAGAGCATGCCAGGGAGAATTGCAGAGGTCCTGAAGAAGAAGGGTCAACACTGCAAATATTGACTTGCTGCATTAACTAATTCTAACTGTCAATATAAGCTTTTGATACTCATATGTTTGCAATTATATTTCTGTCTGTGATAAAAACATCTGTCAAACACACATAAAAACCAAGGGCAGCAGATCATGTGAAAATATAATATTTGTGTCATTCTCAAAACTTTTGGCCATGACTGTACAGTAAGATGGCTGCCGGATGGGTCCTTTTGAGGGATTTATGTATGATAGCGATAGGTAGCTTCGGTGCTGTGACCTCGGAAAGCATGCTCCAGCACATATAGTGCTGAGAAAGTTATTAGGCCATTCCAGAGCCAGGTTTTACAAGCTGCCAAAAGAGATGAGTGGGAATGACTACTTACATATCCCCACCCCAGGGGCGTGGTTTGGCAGATAAAATATGAACTTTTTACTTTGTGTTTTCACTTTGGGCCAGAAAAGGCTGTTAATTTGTTTGGTTCCCTGCAGTCTTAATAAACCTGCCTGGACATTTTTCATGAAACCGCTTTCCGTGCCTACCTCAAATCACAGCACAGTGAGTAGAAAACCCTACAATTGATGCTAGAAGCAGCGGCACAAATCTCTAGGGGACAGTGTGACTGCCGCAGAGACATCGCATTTCCTGGGTGAAAGTGACTGCAGGAGCAAAAGCCGATAACATGAAAATATTGATAAGGAAACTGCTGCAGGCTAATCTGAAGCAGCAACAGATTTAGCAGCAGCATAAACAGTAGCAGCACAGGCAGAAGATAGAATGCCTAGTTGAGGTGATCCGTGGCAGGGCAACAGCCCCAACCCCAAATCTAGGTGATGACTCGCATGCCAGGAACATGGTTAGAAGAGTGTTGCAAAAGATGACCTCGGGTGATGACATCGAAGCTTTCCTGACGGTTTTCAAACGGGTGACAAAACGGGAGAAATTGCCTCCGGAGCAGTGGGCAGAGTTTTTGGTGTCATATTTAACAAGTGAACCACAGAAGGACTATGGCCTTGCTGGACGCAAAATAAAGCCACAAATAAATAAAGTTGAGGTGATCCAGAGTTGGCCACAACCCTCTCAAAGAAGCAGGTCTAAGCGTTCCTGGGCATTGTGGGCTATTACCGCCGGTTCATCTCTAACTTCGCCATGATAGCTGCCTCTCTAGCGGACCTCCTTAAAGGGACAAAGTCGGCTATGGCTAAGTAGTCTCCAGAAGCTGAGATGGCCTTCCAGGAACTGAAGCTAGCCCTGTGTACAGTCATGGCCAAAAGTTTTGAGAATGACACAAATATTAATTTTTACAAAGTCTACTGCTTCACTTTTTCTAATGGCAATTTACATATACTCCAGAATGTTATAAAGAGTGATCAGCTTAACAGCAATTACTTGCAAAGTCAATATTTGGCAAGAAAATGAACTTTATCCCCCAAAACACATTTCAACATCATTGCAGCCCTGCCTTAAAAGGACCAGCTAACCTCTTTTCAGTGATTGCTCCAGTAACACAGGTGTGGGTGTTGATGAGGACATGGCTGGAGATCAATCTGTCATGATTAAGTAAGAATGACACCACTGGACACTTTAAAAGGAGGCTGGTGCTTGGCATCATTGTTTCTCTTCTGTTAACCATGGTTATCTCTAAAGAAACACGTGCAGTCATCATTGCAATGCACAAAAATGGCCTAACAGGGAAGAGTATCGCAGCTAGAAAGATTGCACCTCAGTCAACAATCTATCGCATCATCAAGAACTTCAAGGAGAGAGGTTCCATTGTTGCCAAAAAGGCTCCAGGGCGCCCAGGAAAAGACCAGCAAGCGCCAGGACCGTCTCTTAAAAGTGTTTCAGCTGTGGGATTGGGCTACCAGCAGTGCAGAGCTTGCTCAGGAATGGCAGCAGGCAGGTGTGAGTGCATCTGCACGCACTGTGAAGCGGAGACTCTTGGAGCAAGGCCTGGTCTCAAGGAGGGCAGCAAAGAAGCCACTTCTCTCCAGAAAAAACATCATGGACAGACTGATATTCTGCTAAAGGTACAGGCAGTGTACTGCTGAGGACTGGGGTAAAGTTATTTTCTCTGATGAATCCTCTTTTCGATTGTTTGGGACATCAGGAAAACGCCTCATTCGGAGAAGACAAGGTGAGCGCTACCACCAGTCTTGTCTCATGCCAACTGTTAAGCATCCTGAAACCATTCATGTGTGGGGTTGCTTCTCAGCCAAGGGGATCGGCTCTCTCACAGTCTTGCCTAAAAACACAGCCATGAATAAAGAATGGTACCAGAATGTCCTCCAAGAGCAACTTCTCCCAAACCTCCAAGAGCAGTTTGGCGATCAACAATGCCTTTTCCAGCATGATGGAGCACCTTGCCATAAAGCAAAGGTGATAACTAAATGGCTCAGGGAACAAAACATAGAGATTTTGGGTCCATGGCCTGGAAACTCCCCAGATCTTAATCCCATTGAGAACTTGTGGTCAATCATCAAGAGACGGGTGGACAAACAAAAACCTAAAAATTCTGACAAAATGAAAGCATTGATTGTGCAAGAATGGATTGCTATCAGTCAGGATTTGGTGCAGAAGTTGATTGAGAGCATGCCAGGGAGAATTGCAGAGGTCCTGAAGAAGAAGGGTCAACACTGCAAATATTGACTTGCTGCATTAACTCATTCTAACTGTCAATATAAGCTTTTGTTACTCATATGTTTGCAATTATTATATTTCTGTCTGTGATAAAAACATCTGTCAAACACACATAAAAACCAGAGGGCAGCAGATCATGTGAAAATATAATATTTGTGTCATTCTCAAAACTTTTGGCCATGACTGTAAACAGCTGGTGCTCATGGCACCGGATTTCTCCAAGGAGTTTGTGATCTAGACGGACACGTCAGATGTTGGGCTGGGCACTGTCTTATCACAAGGGTGAATGTGGAAGAGCACCCCATAAAGTATCTGAGTCGGAATTTGTCATCCTGCGAGAAGAATTACTCCATAGTAGAGATAGGAAAGATGTGTATCTTCATACCGTGTTAGCCAGTAGATAGAAAAATATTTAGACTTGAGAGTCCTCAGTGGTTGAGAAACCACTGAGGACTCTCAAGTCTAAATATTTTTCCATAGTAGAGAAGGATTGTTTAGCCATCAAGTGGGCGTTGGACACTCAAAGGTACTACCTCTTAGGCAGGAAGTTCAGGATAGCGTCAGACCATACCCCACTGATGTGGATGGTGGAGAAGAAGGGGGAACAATGCCCGAGTGACCAGATGGTTCCTAACTCTTCAGGATTTTAACTTCCGTGTTGAGCATAGGCCAGAGAAACTGCATGGCAATACTGACGCTCTGTCGAGAGTCCACTGTTTGATGGCAGAAGGTACCAAGCCCCCAGGCTTTCGACGCGGGGGTAAGTAAGATGATCACCGGAGGGGTCCTTGAGGGTAGATATAGATCATTGCCGTTGGTAGCTTCGGTGATGTGAGCTCGGAAAGCATGTTCCAGCACATATAGTGCTGAGAGAGTTGTTAGGCCATTCCAGGGCCGAGTTTTAAGGGCAGCCAAAAGAGATGGATATATTGACTGCTCACATATCTCCACCCCAGGGGCGTGGTTTGGCAGATAAAATGGAGACTGAATGTCTCACTCAGTGTCTGGGACTGAAGATGTGCGGATCTTCTGTTTGGTGGTCTGTGTTAAGGCCTAAAGAACCGGACACTATCCTGAGCTGGTGGACCTGCAATGGTGTTTTCACTTTGTGATGGAAAAAGCAGCTCTTTTGTTTGGTTCCCTGAGCGGATTATGCAGTCTTAATAAACCAGCCTGGACATTTTTCATGAAACCGTTTCCCGTGCCTACCTCAGCTGCAGCACAGTGAGTACAAAATCCAACACTACTATAATGCTGCTCCTATGCATATAACTGCTACTGTGTACACTTGTGTTACTGCCCCTATGTACAAGAATATATTGACTATAAGGCAGGGATCACACTTGCGAGAAACTCGCACGAATCTTGTGCGAGTCTCTCGCATTAACACCTGGCACTGCTGCTGGCATTCGGACCGCAGCGTGCGGCTTCATGTAATTCTATGCAGCCGCATGTTCCGGTCCAAGTGCCGGTGGCAGTGCCAGGTGTTGATGCGAGAAACTCGCACGAGAATTGTGCGAGTTTCTCGCAAGTGTGCATCTGGCCTAATACTGCTACCATGTACAGTAATATAACTACTATATTACCACCCATATGTATTTAACTGCTACGGTGTACAATCGTTTTTCTGCCTCTATAATATAACTATAAAATTGCATTTGCACCTAGTCTTATTCTTCTATAAGGAGAACTTTTACGTTAGTATCTGTGATGTTCCACTAATTCTCCACGTAATAACACTACTGTTCTGACACCCGGAGTGATTTCGCGGGTATCCATGCATGTAAGCAGTTGAATATGAGAACTGAAAAAAACCTGAACCATTTCTGCAGTTTTTTATTGTAAAACAAGTGATGGGGGAATATAAATGAGCAGTCTGGACACGCACACAGCTGCTCTGACATTTCCTAGATCAGAGGGGAGCAGCGGTTCCGTCCCCTCCGAGATGTGCAAACAACAGCACCAGCGCCATATATCCACAGCCAAGCCTCCATAGACAGATTTACAATAGAAACTCATTTATTTCTTCCTACAGACACATTTACTACAGAAAAGCAACAAACAAGGAAAACACAATTAACATGCATGTTTGTGCAATGGGCCATATTTTATTAATGACAGCGGTACATAGTGCCCGGCCGGCGTTCCTTCACCTGTGTATAGAAGTTGGATGGAACACGCGGCTTAAATTATCGTAAAAAGGAATGCAGATGCTCGGATGAAAGGTTCCTTGGCTTTGAGCCTGAGCAGTGATTTGGTTTCTTATTGTCCCACTCTTATTATGTTCATGGTCATTGTACTGTGAGAACACCAACCGTCCCCCACAGACCTTCCTAAATCCATACAAATTCTCGTGTTACATTCAAAGTGATGGAATAAAAGGTAGTTTAATACCCAGCCGTGTAGAAAAGAGGAAACTTGTGTGCGCAGAATAGAGAAACCGGGGTGCTGTCGTCCATACCAATCACTTTTATACGTTAATTTTTAGCCCCTGATACACGACAGGTGGAATCTTAGTTGTCGAAATGTATTACCCATCCATTATCAATGGTTTGCACTGTTTCTTGCAGCGCAAAGGTCCTGGGTTCGAATCTAACCAGGGCTAGAATCGAGCCTCGTGGAGTTCATATGTTCTCCCTCAGATTGAGTGGGTTTCCTCTGTGGTCTCCAAAAGCATGCCTATAGGTTAATCGGCTTCCTATGAAATAAAATCAGTTGACCACGTTAATTTTGACAGTAGCGGCCCATCTGCGAAAACAGATGGTGTCAGGGGAGAGAAAATTATAGGACAGTTTGAACTTAAAGGGGATCTGTCATAAGGTTTTGAGAGCAACGTAGTTTAGAGGCAGTGTTATGATTGTGTAACAACTCACACGGGAAAATAGGTAAAACACTAAAAAACTGCAACTGATCATGGCGATTCTTGTACAGATTAGAAATTCTGACCCCCCACAGTCCCTAGTGGATCCTACCTGGGCTGGAATATTCCTAACAACAGACTAAACTATGGCAGCTCGGACCAATGCTGCCTGAAAGGCCATCTACTGCATCATGTTCTTTCTAAGTAACTGGAGGGCAGAACAGAGTGCAAATTACCTGTAGAAGGAAAGGAGTGCTGAGATACAAAGAGATCCCAGAGTGAGTTAAAACAAACTAGGAAATTAAAAATTAAAAGATAAGGTACATACTACTAGAGAGTATGGTGCCTACTTCCTAAACAAGAAACAGAAGATGGGTGCAGTGTGAAAAGCATAATCAGCAGAGAGAGAAACCCTAGCTGGTCTTTCAGTAACTGGCTTGAACTACTGCAAAATGGCTGGACTTCCAAATGAGACTATCACCAGCAGGAAATACCAGCAAGGAGAAAGTATATATAGCTGCACCCGAACAGTAATAGGACAGATAAATGAGTAAATGAAAACACCTGTTAACCTAAAAAGACTATAAAAAGGATAACAGACAATAAACATCCGGAAAAAAGGTGTAACTGCTGTGGTTCAGCCCATAGAGAGGCCGACCACAAAGCACAGAATCAAGGGTTTGAACCCAGATGCATGCCAGGCAAAGACCCAGAAATGTGTCACCTACCAGGCTGCTTGTTGTACTTATGATAAAAATAATTTTTATGAGCAGAAGATTAATCTTAGAGGACCAGTTGTCTCCTGCTCCATATAACCCCTGTCCCCACCACAGATTGGCAGCTTTGTGTCCACTGTGCATAAGCAGAAAGCTGCCAATCAGTGGTGGGGGTGGGGTTATACACAGCTCAGCATTCAGAAGATTGGTAGATCTGCATCAAGCAGCCCAGTAAGTGACATATTGCTGGAATCGGGGTCCCTGCCCGTACATCATGCTGCTCTCAGGTGGTGTAGCATAAACCTGGTGACTAATTTCCCCCATTTCTCTCCCTAACTTTGGCCAAAAGATAGCTGTTGATTTGTCTTGTTATCTCCACCTCAAAAACATCTCTAGAATTCGACCTTTTCTTACTTTCGACTCTGCAAAAACTCTTACTGTTGCTCTTATTCATTCTAGTCTGGACTATTGGAACTCTCTACTAATCGGTCTCCCTCTTACCAAACTCTCCCCTCTCCAATCTGTCTTGAATGCTGCAGCCAGGATCACATTCCTCACCAACTGCTACACAAATGCCTCCACCTTGTGCCAGTCATTATACTGGTTACCCATCCATTTCAGAATCCAGTATAAACTTATTACCCTCACTCACAAAGCATGGCTTTGCATCACCCTACATCTCCCCCCTCGTCTCAGTCTACCATCCTACCCGTGCCCTCCGTTCTGCTAATGACCTGAGGTTAGCATCCTCAATAATCAGAACCTCCCACTTCCGTCTCCAAGACTTTTCACGCGCTGCACCAATTGTTTGGAATGCACTACCCAGGTTAATACGATTAATCCCCAATCCCCACAGTTTTAAGCGTGCCCTAAAAACGCATTTGTTCAGACTGGCATACCATCTCAACGCATTAACCTAACTATCCCTGTTGGCCCATTCAAAAAAAAAAATAAATTTCTACCATAATCAGGTACCTCTTAATATGTTCTCACCCGCTTTATGCATTTAATAGCCCTCTGTGTCTGTACTGTTACATACATTGGCTGTTAACTGGTTCATGCAGAGTTACATGAACACCCGATTCTTACACTATAGCTGGTCCGAACAATGAAAGCAATTGTTACCATCTACCTTTTGTGTCTCCCTTTTTTCCTCATAGATTGTAAGCTTGCGAGCAGGGTCCTCATTCCTCTTGGTATCTACTTTGATCTGTGTTTATTGTTATGCTGTAATGTCTATTGTCTGTACAAGTCCCCTCTATAATGTAAAGTGCTGCGGAATATGTTGGCACTAAAGAAATAAAATTATTATTATTATTATTATCTGTCGGGAGTGCTGACTGTTTCTGTACGACAGTGAAATATGTATAGCACCAAAATGTTGTAAGTTCCTGCCCCAGAGGAGTTCACAATCTAAATCTGTGCAAAATTTTGAAACCATTAAAGGGGTATTCACACCTTGTACATTTATGGCATATCCACTGGATATCCTAATAGTAGGTGTCCCATCAGTGAGACCTGTATCTTCATCTAGAACGGGGCCCTGATGTCCACCACTGTCTGGGGGAGGTAGTTATAATTCCCATTGATTTGTATGGCAGTGCCGACCACCTCTCCACTGACAGTGACGCAGGACCCATTGGTGGGACCCACATCAACTCTACTTTTTGGGAACGTCATGTGAATATTCCCTAAATGTAAGGGTTGTGTGAATTCTCTTTTAAGGTTTTGTTTCCAATCCTGCGGCCCTCAGGTGCCTCTTACATCTTGTGTGGTACAGAAAAGCTGGAGGGAAGCTGATGTCAGAACTGATCCCATAGATTCCTATAGGATCGTTTCCATCTACCTGGTGCATCAGTTGTTGCACATGAATTGTCCTTCTGCCCAGACACCACTGATGCGTGAGATGGCATTTTCATTCTGTGAAGTAATGGATATCCCAGAATATCTCTGGGATGGCATTGTGAAGGATCTCTAAGATATACTTTCCCTTTTTGATCTGATTTCTGGGCCTGCCACCAATCTCGAGAATAAAGGGATCAGCTTGCTTGTTATTCCTACACAGAAGCTCATGGTCTACCCATTGTGTAGGGAACTAAAATGGCATTGTGGCCCCTCCAGTCTCAGGATCACTGGATGTCCCAGAGTTCATAAATACTAGCGTTGTACAAACACTTTACAATGAAATAGCCCTTTTTAAAAAAAATTGTTCTATGGTAGACATTCACGGTAGGTCGGTTTCTGGTATGCAAAGTTCAGGTACGATATATTGGATTTTATGGAAATTATCTTTGATCAGATGAGTAATTGCTCTCTGTTGTCATGTAATGAACATCATATGATGCAGGTTTTATTTCCATGTCTAGTAATGACTGACAATTAACAAACCTTTATTTCTAATTTTCAAGCTGACTCTTTAAAGAGGCCTCACTTACAGAGGACAGCAACATGTCACCTGGATAAACTGTGTCTTCTCCTGTATCCATCCTTGGAGAAGTTTGAAGAAGAACTAATATCTCTGGTCAATAATGATCGTTTCCCTAAGGTAATGGTGATGGTATGCTACTTCTGTGCCCCGGGAGCGCAGCTTGCAAATCTTGGGCCACAACCAGTCCTCGATGAAATTTTGTGTTACCGCCTGTCTGTTCACTGACATGCTTTACTGGGTGTATGTTGTTTTCAAGTTGAAGAAAAGAGGAGTGTCACTCGGATACCTCTGTGCCCCCCCATACATTTTAGGAGAATGGCCGCTTCTTCATGTGACCCTCTCCATCGTAGTTTATGGCAGTTGAGTTTACAATGGAAAGCGCCATATACGCCTACAGCCTCCTCATCTCTGGAGTACTATCTGGGGAGAAGGGGAAAATCGCATGGGTAAATCGCATGACCGCTGCTGCCATTCAATCTAATGGTCTGGTGGTTTGTGATAAACTCTCCAGCCCTAGAATGAAGAAATTTGTGGTCCTAACTGCTGAAAGAGCGAGCACTATTTCATTCTTTGCTTTTTCTTTTATTTATTTTTTATGTTTTTTTCTTTTTTTACTGTAATTACTGCCTTCATGTGACCTCCTCCCTGTCTGCCCCAATTACCACCCTGTCACTAGGTCAGATACTGTCTATGCTTGTATGGATATCGGCTCCTTTACAGACTCGTGCACACAAATCCACACTCCCGCCATTAGATTGCAGGCGCGGCAAGAACAAAGTGGGTTAAAATACCGCTTAAATGATCTGTGCTGGGCTTTATGTGCTTACATTTTTTTTGGGTTTTGCTGCCGGCATTCAGTATATCAATAATAAAAGATAGTGTTTCTGGATTGTATTTTTTATTTATTTCGCAGGCTTAAGTTAATCTGATGTGAAAATCAGACAAGAACACATGTAGACTGACACAATACGTGAGACGGTTTCACAATTCTGAGCTGTCTGAAATCCTTCCAAGGTTGCTACTACGGTATCTGAGAAAGGAAAATCATTTCGTGAATATCTTTAAAGGGGTTGTTTGGTCTAAAATGAAAAGTCTGCAGTCACAAATAATCTCTCTGGCTGAGGACCATTTTTTTTCCTATTTGCGAATGGAAAGCAAAAATATTATAGCTTTATTATTTTATGTAAAAAGTTTTAAAATATTAATAAAATTTAAAGGGAATCCATCTGAAAGATTTCATCCCCTCTCCCAAATCATTTATTTATGCATGTAGCTCCTTCAAAGACAAGTCCAGCAATACCTTTACAGTCATGGCCAAAAGTTTTGAGAATGACACAAATATTAATTTTTACAAAGTCTACTGCTTCACTTTTTCTAATGGCAATTTGCATATACTCCAGAATGTTATAAAGAGTGATCAGCTTAACAGCAATTACTTGCAAAGTCAATATTTGGCTAGAAAATGAACTTTATCCCTCAAAACACATTTCAACATCATTGCAGCCCTGCCTTAAAAGGACCACCTAACCTCTTTTCAGTGATTGCTCCATTAACACAGGTGTGGGTGTTGATGAGGACATGGCTGGAGATCAGTCTGTAAGAATGACACCACTGGACACTTTAAAAGGAGGCTGGTGCTTGGCATCATTGTTCCTCTTCTGTTAACCATGGTTATCTCTAAAGAAACACATGCAGTCATCATTGCAATGCACAAAAATGTCCTAACAGGGAAGAGTATTGCAGCTAGAAAGATTGCACCTCAGTCAACAATCTATCGCATCATCAAGAACTTCAAGGAGAGAGGTTCCATTGTTGCCAAAAAGGCTTCAGGGCGCCCAAGAAAGACCAGCAAGCGCCAGCACCGTCTCTTAAAAGTGTTTCAGCTATGGGATCGGGCTACCAGCAGTGCAGAGCTTGCTCAGGAATGGCAGCAGGCAGGTGTGAGTGCATCTGCACGCACTATGAGGCAGAGACTCTTGGAGCAAGGCCTGGTCTGAAGGAGGGCAGCAAAGAAGCCACTTCTCTCCAGAAAAAAACATCATGGACAGGCTGATATTCTGCAAAAGGTACAGGCAGTGGACTGCTGAGGACTGGGGTAAAGTTATTTTCTCTGATGAATCCCCTTTTCGATTGTTTGGGACATCAGGAAATCGCCTCATTCGGAGAAGACAAGGTGAGCGCTACCACCAGTCTTGTCTCATGCCAACTGTTAAGCATCCTGAAACCATTCATGTGTGGGGTTGCTTCTCAGCCAAGGGAATCGGCTCTCTCACAGTCTTGCCTAAAAACACAGCCATGAATAAAGAATGGTACCAGAATGTCCTCCAAGATCAACTTCTCCCAACCCTCCAAGAGCAGTATGGCGATCAACAATGCCTTTTCCAGCATGATGGAGCACCTTGCCATAAAGCAAAGGTGATAACTAAATGGCTCAGGGAACAAAACGTAGAGATTTTGGGTCCATGGCCTGGAAACTCCCCAGATCTTAATCCCATTGAGAACTTGTGGTCAATCATCAAGAGACGGGTGGGCAAACAAAAACCTAAAAATTCTGACAAAATGAAAGCATTGATTGTGCAAGAATGGACTGCTATCAGTCCAGAAGTTGATTGAGAGCATGCCAGGGAGAATTGCAGAGGTCCTGAAGAAGAAGGGTCAACACTGCAAATATTGGCAAATATTGACTTGCTGCATTAACTCATTCTAACTGTCAATATAAGCTTTTGTTACTCACATGTTTGCAATTATATTTCTGTCTGTGATAAAAACATCTGTCAAACACACATAAAAACCAGAGGGCAGCAGATCATGTGGAAATATAATATTTGTGTCATTCTCAAAACTTTTGGCCATGACTGTACATGTCCAGTCCGTTCTTCCATTACTGAGAAATCAACGTTTGAATTGATTTGCAAATGAGGCTGAAGAGCTATGGTAGATCTGAAGCCTCTGTAACTCCATCTCTATTCTCTGCACATCGTCGCCCCCTCCTGTTTGGCTCACAATACAGCATAGAAGCTTTCAGTCAAGCAGGAAGAGGTGGCGCTGGGCGGGTAATAGAGCTAGAGTGACAGAGGCTTCACATCTACCATAGTCCTTCAGCCTCATTTTCATATTTATTTAAATTCCAATTTCTCAGTAAGGAAGGAACAAACTGGCCATATAAAGGTATTGCTGGACTTGTCATTGAAACAGATATATAGTCAATAAATGGTTTGTGTAGGGGAAATGCCCGCTGACAGGTTCCCTTTTTATAAGTTGAATGATAGAGAAAAAATTTGGTTATATATACCATTATTCTTAAATCATTAATATATCTTTTTCTTTAAGAAAGTTGGTCACCACACAATGCCAACTGCATACATTATCAAATATATTTCTTAGACCTGATAAGGCTGGTGTACATACTTTGAAAATCCTTATCAGAATAACTATATAATTCTGAAATTTTAACATGAGAATTTTAGGAGTCTGGCCAAAGAGTGAGAGTCCAATGTACTCTGGCTCCTCCCTCCCAGCCTGGCTGACAGCTGTAGCTTGTACTGAGCAGTGTGAGATCTCAGCAGCAGTAGGCAGGAAGTATATGAAGAAGCTATAAATCAGGCAGTGGATGGAGATTGAGTGAAAACTTTTAAAAGGATTAGACAGCCATCTGGATATATATTTTCAAAGAAAATACACCAGCCTCATCGGATCTAAGAGATCTGTTTAATAATTAATGCAGCTCATATTGTGAAAGTCTTGAGTCCGTTCCACTTTATATGCTAAATTGACCCCGTCCCCAGCTTCCTTTTGGAGGCAAGGATGCAAGAAAAACATACAGTGTGGCAGATACAGTGGCTTGCAAAAGTATTAAGCTCCTTTGGCATTTTTTGTGTTTTGCTACCTCACAACTTGGAATTTGAGGAATTTTTTTTAGGGATTGCATCAGTTCATGTAAAGAACGTCTCTTCAACTGTGAACATTTAGTTTTCTTTTTATTGTGAAGCAAACAACAAATAGAACAAAATAACTGAAAACTTCAGTGTGCATATGATTCACCCCCCTAAAGTCAGTACTTTGAAGAGCCTCCTTTTGCGGCAATTACAGCTGCAACTCGCTTTGGATAAGTCTATATGAGCTTTCCACATCTTGCCAATGGGATTTTTACCAATTCCTCAAGGCAAAACTGTTCCAACTCCTCCAATTTATATGGTTTCCTCTGGTGAACAGCAATCTTCAAGTCTGACCACAGATTCTCAAATGGATTAAGTTCTCGGCTTTGACTAGGCCACTCCAAAACATTTACACGCTTCCCCTTACACCACTAGAGTTTTGCTTTAACAGTATGCATTGTCTTCTTAGAAGGTGAACCTTTGTCTTTGTCTCAAATCAAATCACTGACAGACTGAAACAGGTTTTCCTCAAGAATATACCTGTATTTTGCAACATCCATCTTACCCACAACTCGGACCATTTTACTTGTCCCTGCTGCCGCAAAACATCCCCACAGCATGATGCTGCCACCACAATGTTTCACTGTGGTATGGTGTTCTTAGGGTGATGAGCTGTGTTGGTTTGGCATCAGTCATATCGTTTACCTTGGTGGCCAAAAAGTTCAATTTTGGTCTCATCTGACCACAACACCTTCCTCCATACATTTGGGGAGTCTCCAACATGTCTTTTGGCAAACTCAAAACAAGCCTTATAATTTTTGTATGTAAGTAAAAGCTTTTTTTCTGCCCATTCTTCCATAAAGGCCACCTCTATGGGGTGTACAGCTTGTTGTGGTCATATGGACAGTTTCTCCACTGCAGCTCCTTCAGGGTTACCTTTGGTCTCTGTGCTGCCTCTCTGATTAATGACCTCCTTGACCAGGCTGAGAGTTTTGGGGCCACCCTTTCTTGGCAGGTTTGTTGTGGTACCATGTTCATTCCATTTGATGATAATGGATTTGATGGTGCTCTGGGGATCATCAGAGATTGGGATATTTTTTTGTAACCCAACCCGGACTTATACTTCTCAACAACTTTGTCCCTGACTTGTTTGGAGATCTCCTTGGTCTTCATGGTGTGCGTCTTGTTAATGGTGTTGCAGCCTCTGTGGTCTTTTAGAAAAGGTAAAGTGTATATACTGACAGACATGTGACACTATATCGTACTTTCACAAACCACTGTATGCCTTTAACAGCCCTAAAATAGCTCTTATATATACTTTTTTCAGCCTTTGTCATTAATTTAAAGGGGTCTCTTGCTGTTTCTAGAGCTGGAAGTCTAAACTCATTATTTCCATTCCCTGATTAGTGCATTTCGACATTTAATACATTTTTGTAGTTTTTAATCCCCTTCAATGAGGAATGACCATTTGATACCTTTAGGCCGGCGTCACACTTGCGAGTGTGATGCGAGTTAGTCGCACGACTTTCTCGCATCAACACCCGGCACCGCCGCCCGCTCTCGGACCAGAGTGTGCGGCTGCATAGAAATACATGCAGCCGTACACTCGGGTCTGAGAGCGGGCGGCCATGCCGGGTGTTGATGCGAGAAAGTCGTGCGACTAACTCGCATCACACTCGCAAGTGTGACGCCGGCCTTAGTCTCATGACTGGTCTAAGAGCCATTGTACTGATCCAGAAAAACATGGCAGCTTTCTTCCAGATACAGTGCCACACCTGATCAAAGGTTGTGTCTGATACTGCTGCACCACTCTATTAAAGAGAAAGGGGCTGAGTTGCAATACCTGACACAACCTGTGGACAGAAGTGGCACTGGTTTTTGAAAACCAGCCCCTTTAAGCCCTGGCTATAAACTTTTATGGCATTTGTGACTTTCAGTGGTTTTCTGGTTCCAGACGTCTAGGCAGCTTTTGCTACCATTGGTAAATGGAGAATAAATGTAAGCAGTATATGGTTTTCATTTTGGTTAATAGGCTGTTCTTGTGATGTTTGGGATGGTCCTTGTTGCAGCTCTTCACTATATCTAATAGGGTCCTAATAATTAAGGGAATTAGGGAAAAGTTCAAAGTCTGACTATTTCAGTTTTCTTTAGGGTCACCCAATTGACGGGACGCCTGTAGTAATCCAAGAACGGAGGCTACACATCGGTGTCCATAATGGTTGGGGGTTTGTGCAGCAGCCACAAGTTGTAGTTGTGGTTCCAGAAGCAAGGATGATGAGAACACCGTCCATGCGAAGCCTGAAGATGAAGCAGAACAACAACCAGAGGTATGAAAGAAATTAACACATTAATCCTGTGTATACAGTGAGATTTCTCCAACTGGGACATTTATCTTGGGCAACATGATATAGGGGCAAAGATTCTAATTCCAGTGATGTATCACTTACTGGGTTGCTTGCTGCAGATTTGATTAAAAACTGTTTTTTCTACTGCAGATATATTCATTCTCTAAATAAGATTATTATTATTAAATGCTGAGCCCTGTATAACCCTGCCCACACCACTGATTGGCAGCTTTCTGTGTACACTGTGTATAGGCAGAAAGCTTCCAATCAGTGGTGGGGGCCGAGTTACACAGAGCTCATGAATATGGAGGACTACATGGCAACAGGTTTAACCCCTTTCTGACATGAGACGTACTATCCCGTCCAGGTGACCTGGGCCCGTATGACCAGTGACGGGATAGTACTTCTCATGCTGTGAGACGCGCTCACGGGGTGAGCACGGCCGATCGGTGCCGGGTGTCAGCTGATTCTCAGCTGTAGATAAGCCCTGTGTCCGACCTGAAAGATAAGAAAAACAAGTTATATTATACTCACCCAGGGGCGGTCCTGTCCGACGGCGTTCGCAGGTCCAGGTCCGGCGCCTCCCATCTTCATGCGATGTCGTCATCCTACTTGCTTCGTGTCGCGCTCCTGCGCAGGTGTATTGATCTGCCCTGTTGAGGGCACAGCAAAGTACTGGAGTGCGCAGGTGCCGGGAAAGGTCAGAGAGGCCCAACGCCTGCGCACTGCTGTACTTTGCTCTGCCCTCAACAGGAAAGATCAGTACGCCTGCGCAGGAGCGCGACACGAAGCAAGGAAGATGACGACATCGCATGAAGATGGGAGGTGCCGTTCCCGGACTTGCGACACTCATCGGACCAGACCGCATCGGATTGCCCCCCTGGTGAGCATAATAAAACTTGTTTTTCTTATCTTTCAGGTCGGACCCGGGGCTTATCTACAGCATTATAGAATGCTGCAGATAAGCCTCGAAAGCCAGTGGCCGTACCTTATAGCGGCAAAACGAGGTGACAGGTTCCCTTTAAGGGGATTGTTTGATTTGTACAACCCCTTGACAATCACAGCGCCCCCTTTGATTTAAAGTGATTGACTGCTGGATGAGAATGAAATGAAGCATCACATGGCTTCACATACAGATCAATGGCCAGAACTGGAGAGGAAGACGCTTCCACTCCGTGAGAATATACAGTAAGAGGGGAATTTTGTCTTAACTCATAAATGTAATTTACCTTACCTTTTATATTGTTTTTATTTATCTCATATCGCTCTCTCTCTTTCGCACTCTCTATATCACGCTCTTTCTTTCGCTCTCTCTTTTGCATTCTCTCTCTTTTGCGCTCTCTCTCTTTCTCGCTTTCTTTCTTAGCATTGCCAAAGCAAATGGTAAAAATAGGGGGACGGGGGTAGGGGGTATATAGAGGTCCAGGATATATCAGGCTCCTTTTAGAGGATAGGGACATGTCCAGGGTTGGTTATAGAAGTCCATGACATTTCAGGCTCTTAGTCGGGAGGATAGGGACATGTCTAGTGTGGGGTATAGGAGTCCTTGACATATCGGGCTCCTCTTAGTCTAAGGATAGGGACATGTCCAGGGTGGGGTATAAAGGTCCATGACATATCAGACTCCTCTTAGTCTGGGGATAGGGACATGTCCAGGGTGGGGTATAGGAGTCCATGACTTATCAGTCTTCTCTTAGTCTGTGGCAGGCACTGACATATTCCGCTGCTATGGCGCTGCACTTTCCTCTTCCCCCAGTATTATCGTCAGTTTCTCTTCCTCCTCCATGGAGGTAAAGTCTGGGAGGAGATTAGACAGTCTCTTGAAGTGGATGTCTCTCACTGCAGAGTATGTGGGGCAGGAAGTGGGCCTCATCCTCCACGGTCTTCTGGGGGCACTGCTGGCAGAGTCTGCTCTCTCGGGGCTTGTAGTTCTGTCGGTGCTGATGGAGTTCAGTCTGTACCGGCTCAGGATCTGTCGCTCTTTAGGTTTTCTAGTTTGTCTAGACATGGGGCCAGTTTGTACTCCCTCTGTAGGTTCTGGTATATCGTCAGTTTCTGGGATTTGTTTGTGTCATTCCTCCAGATACTGAGATATTCTTCTTTGACTCTGTGTACCCTCTTTCGGATTTCGCCTTTTGTCAGGCCATGTAGGTTGATGGCTTGGTCAGGCTGGCTTTGAGAACTTTGTTTTGTGAGGCTTCCTGGGGCTCTCTTTTTCTTTTTTTCTCTCTCTTTCTCTTACGCTCTCTGTTTCTTTCTCTCTTCTCTCTCTCGCTTTCTCTTTCTCTCTCGCTTTCTCTTTCTATCTTTCTTGTTCTTTCTCTCTCTCTTTCTCTTTATTTCTCTCCTTTTCTCTCTCTTTCTCTCTTTTTTCTCTTTCTTTCTCTTTCTCTGTATTTCTTGCTTTTTCTTTCTTTCTTTTTCTCTCTCGCTTTCTCTCTGTCTTTCCTTTCTCTTTCTCTCTCTCCTTCTCTCTCTCTTTTTCTCTTTTTTTTCTTTCTCTTTTTCTCTCTCTCCCTTTCTCTTTTTCCCTCTCTGTCTTTCTCTTTCAAATTCAAATTAGCTTGGCAGGACTAAGTACTTGTTAGCATTGCCAAATGCTAACATGTACTTTGTCTTTCTCTTTCTCTCATAAAATCTTTTAATGCAGCGAAGTCTGTTTTTTTTCCTTCCCTCTAAATGTACGATAACACTGTGAAATCCCTTTGGCCTTTTTATAAGACATAGATTAGCTGTAGTGTTGTCTCCACCGGGGATGTTCAACACCCGATCACTACAGGAAAACATTGGTAAATCACTGTATCGCACTTGTCCTGGACTTCAGACAGTGACATAAAATAACATTTGTTCTCCTGTCAGCTCCTCCACTCAAGCCCTGGTACTAAGGAGCCGCATACGTCTTCCGGAGATGGTCAGTGACCCCGGATTCTCCATAGTGTTTCATCTGGAATATGTCTTCTGCTTACCCAGCGGAGTCAGCAGCAAGGTAATGCGAGATCTTGCATAGTTTTCCATAACTGAAGCTGTCTTTTTATTATTTCCAATATCTTAATAACCTTATTACCAATATAGTGCGCTCTTTATCCAGAAGGCATCAGCTAAAAGGAGGCCTTAGTGTATGAACTGTGTATGAACCCCTTAAAATTGTATTCTCATCTTCACAAATGGATATAGTTTTGCAACCTTTGTTTGTTAAAATTTGCAGCCGTTCTAGAGATAGTAACATTTTTTTTTGTTTACAGCTCGTTGCCTAGGAGACCGACCACTGCTGCTGTCTAGCTTGTAAGCACTGTGCTGAAGCTGGCCAAGATTAGGATGCTTCAGCGATCCCAGCCAGCTTCATCGCAGTGCTTACAAGCTCAATAGAAAATAACTTGTGAGCACTGTGCATGTTCAGCCACCACAATTAGACAGCAGAGGTGGTCGGACACCTCGACAATGAGCTGTAGAAAATAGATAATTATTAATATCTCAAGAACACTTGAAATTATAGTAATACGTTGGAAAAAGTGCTTGTTTTTACAAGAACTAACAATGCCCATCTATGAAGAGGGGAATAATCCTTGAACAGCAAACCAGCATTATGTCGTCATGATCTGGCTGACACAATCACCTTTCCCAATACTGTAGAAAATAAGGTTTGCCAATTTTTCATTATTCTCAACTATTTTTACAAACACAGCAAAGTATATTATGTCTCCAGATAGATATATACGGTTGACTTTCAATTGTTGTTTCTGACTTTTTCAACCACTTTAAAGTCTCTTTTCATAATTTGCCCAATTAATTAAAATGGTGCACACAGTTTATGATTTTGGAGCAAAGTAAACAGAAAAAAAGGGGTTGTTTCCTAGCGTTAACCATTTTTTTTGTTAACCACCTTTTTAAAAATGTTGTAATAATGTACTACTTTTGAAAAACTTCCATAAAGCTACACTGTGGCAGAGTGACTGAAGTGGAGTTGCACCATATTTTGTAACTTTGTAAAAAGGCGCAATTGATCAATTGGACGAAAACTCTGCCCACGGAGCGGAAAACAGAATAAAAGGCGAGCAGGTATAAAAATAATCTTTAAAAAAAAGGCGCAAATAGATTAACGAATTGAGTGCAGGAAATGGTGCAAAACACACAAAATTATACAAAAAACAATTGCAAAGGCAATGATGAATCGAGGCCTAAGTGCCTCATTTAACAGGAGAAGAAGCAACCTTTTCTGGGGGGGTAGTTTTTGAAAATTGTATCTCTGCGATATGTAGTCAGGTTTTTATAAAATAAGAAATAAAGAAAGTTTAATAATCTGGTTGTAGCATACATGTAAGGATGTACAGTATAGCCTTTGTCTTGCTCCTAGTAATTGATGTTGATAATGTTATTTGAGTTGTTTATTGTGCATATTGTTGCATTTTTCTAAGGTGTGTGTTTTTTTTTATTATATATTTTTTTACACTGAGCTAAGTGGTGCTTTCACTTTTAAAAGTCAGTGTTGGAAGTCTCCTAGACAGGTGATACTGCACTTGAGGGAATCTGCTTTGATGCCGTATATCTGAATGCTGTTGTCATGGGGTCTATGTAAGGGAGGGTCTGTCATGACATGATGTAGATGCATGTAGATTAACATGCCACACGTGGGCATCCGTAAAAGCATACATATAAATGATAGTGGTTTGCCATGCATAGTCACTTGGTTGTAAGCACATGACTGTGATCAAAACCACAGACCTTATTTTTGTTGAATTTTTCAGCTAAAGACTGTTTATGCTGCCCAAACAGCAAAGATTGCAAAGCATCTGTGCTCATACTGAGTAGTAACTGTCTGGTTTTCTGTGTCTCATCCTGAATAGTAACCACCAAGCGTCTGTGCTTCATTCTAAGTAGATACTACCAAGCATCTGTGCCGCCTATTGAGTAGTAACCACCAAGCTTCTGTGTCTCATCCTGAGTAGTAACCACCAAGCTTCTGTGCCTCATCCTCAGTAGTAACCACCAAGCTTCTGTGCCTCATCCTGAGTAGTAACCACCAAGCTTCTGTGACTCATACCGAGTAGTAACCACCAAGCGTCTGTGCCTCATGCCTGGTAGTAACCACCAAGCGTCTGTGCCACATACCGAGTAGTAACCACCAAGCGTCTGTGCCTCATACCGAGAAGTAACCACCAAGCATCTGTGCCTCATACCGAGTAGTAACCACCAAGCGTCTGTGCCTCATACCGAGTAGTAACCAACAAGCGTCTGTGCCTCATACCAGAGTAGTAACCACCAAGCTTCTGTGCCTCATAGCGAGTAGTAACCACCAAGCGTCTGTGCCTCATACCGAGTAGTAATCACCAAGTTTATGTGCCTTCTTGGACCAAAACAGTAACATTTTGCCTGAATTTATAAATTGTCTTTACATCATTCCTTTTTAAGAGTGAGCACAGCCTGTTCCCTTCTGTTACACTCATTGTACTTGGCGGCGCAACTCAACCCACAAATCTACACACCATAGTTGATGCTGTCCAGTTTCTGTGCCGTTATGTGGTCCCATTACGATTGTTCTATTATACACTGCATGTAACAGCCGGTGGGGTATAACTGGTATAAATACATACATAACGCTTCTCACGCCCTTATAACCCATATGGCTTAGAGGTGGTTCCATCACTACGGACTTCTTTCCTTAAGCCGATATCGGCAGCTGCTCTGATTCGCCACCAGATGGTACTACATTTTAAAAATATCTGGACAGACAAATGTTCATGCAGAAGCAATCCTTTTATTATTGTGGCTTCCATGAGCTGGATCCTTGGAAGATTATTGCTGTGTCAACTTCATCCTGGTTAAGGTTGTCTCTGATTGACCTGTCTGTAGCATAACGTGGTTGTAGGAATCCCATTTTATCCTCTTATTATATTGCAGTCATCATATTATATAGCACTGTGTACTTACAATTGCTCATTTTGCCTTTCCACCCAGCTAATTCTTCTCTTTTGCATTACGTCTATGATATCACATGATTAAAAACTGACTAGCTGAACCCTTCTAAGCTCCATGTAGAAACAGGAGGTCAATTTTCCCTGCAGGGGTAGGAGGGAGCAGCTGGGTCAGGAGGTGAAAGGGGATGATAAATGCAGGGAAGAGACTTTGTTGAGAAGAGGAGTGCTTCTTTAATTCATCTTTGTCACCACTATCTGGCTTATAATCAAGACTTATTATTCCAGATTTGCCAGCAAAGAATTAAAATCCGTTCTGTCCCATCGCTACGCTGCTCCTGTGCGGCTTGTATTTGCATGCTCACACTTGGTTTCCTCCCAGCTAACATGCAATTACCTACGTCCCTTTAAATTTAGACTCCTATCAATCCCTAGATTGAGTGCAATCGCAGGAGAACCCTCCCTTATTTCTTCAGCCTTTGGCACATCTTCCCTCTTCTGTTTCTTCAGCGTTTGGCACATCTTGCCTCTTCAGTTCTTCTGTCTTTGCCACATCTTGCATCTTCTGTTCTTCAGTCTTTGCCACATGTTGCTTCTTCTTTTCTTCAGCCTTTACCTGATCTTGCCTCTTCTGTTCTTCAGTCTTTGCCAGATCTTGCCTCTTCTGTTCTTCAGCCTTTGCCAGATCTTGCTTCTTCTTCTGTTCTTCAGCCTTTGTGTTATGTTTCGGTAGCTGAGGAGAAATTGCAAAAAATAGCCAAAGTAGTAATACACCAGAGAGGCTGGAAACTATTGGATTGCAGTACACTAAACTAACTGCCACACTAGAAGTAGCCGTGGAGCGTACCTACGGTGATCCTAGACGCCTCGTCACAACCGGAGAGATAACTACACCTAAAGGCAGAAAGATGAAAGCTATCTGCCCCGGAGCAGAATCCCTAAAGAAATAAGAAGCCCCCAAACATGTAATGGCGGTTAGACAAGAAGAAAACACGAACACAGACAGAAAACAGAATGAGCAAACGCTGGGGCCCAATCTGTCTAGATAGAAAAGTATAGGAAAGAATTCTGACTGCAACCCAAAAAAAACCCTGACAAAAATACCAACACTTCTGATTAACAAAAAACCTGAGATCACACGATCTCTACCACTTAAATCAGATCTCTGGTGTAACTTACTACAACTCAGCAAATAAAAAGTGACAAAGGAACAAAGCAAAAGTGCAAACACAAAATAAGCACAATTGCAGCGCCAGACCCCCAAAAGGGGACCAGGCAGTAATCCACTGCAAGCAGCAAACCAGCAGTGAAAATCAAACAGAGGAAAAAAAAAAAAAAACACTTATCTGAATGAGAGCAGGAAAGCAAGCTGTGCTCCAAGCAAGACCAGGAGGAACAATTGATTACCGGCAAGGCTGATGGGAACTTAGGTCACTTATATCATACCATTCAGAGCCAGCTGAAGGACATTCAGTAATTAGTTCATTACCCTCAGCAACCACCAGAAGGAGCCCCAGCTCAGAAGTTGCCTCCAAAGTATTCACAACAGTCTCCCCCCTTGAGGAGGGGTCACCGAACCCTCACCTGCGCAACCAGGCCGATCAGGATGAGCTCGATGATAGGCACGGATAAGTGTCCCAGCATGGATGTCCGAAGCAAACACCCAAGAATTGTCCTCCTGACCATAACCTCTCCACTTAACCAAATACTGGAGTTTCCATCTAGCAAAACGAGAATCCAATATATTCTCAACCACATACTCCAAATTGCCCTCAACCAAAACAGGGTCGGGAGGCGCAGCCATAGGAACCACTGGCTCGACAAACCTCTTCAATAAGGACTTGTGGAACACGATATGGATCTTAAATGTCCCTGGAAGAAGCAAACGGAAGGAAACCGGATTAATAATTTCCATGATCTTATAAGGTCCAGTGAACCTTGGCTTAAATTTTGGAGATGCAACCTTCATAGGGATATTCCTTGAGGACAACCAAACCAAGTCCCCCACTTTAAAACGAGGACCATCAGTCCTATGCCTGTTGGCAAACCGCTGGGCCTTCTCTTGAGAGAGAGACAACCTCTCCACTACCTGGTCCCAAATCTGCTGCATACGCTGCACAATAGAGTCAACCCCCGGACAGACAGAAGCCTCCGCCTGTCCTGAAGAAAATCGAGGGTGAAACCCAGAATTGCAGAAAAATGGAGACATCAAGGTGGCAGAGCTAGCCCTATTATTGAGAGCAAACTCAGCCAAAGGCAAAAAAGAGACCCAGTCATCTTGATCAGCAGACACAAAACATCTCAAATAAGTCTCCAAGGTCTGGTTTGTTCTCTCGGTTTGTCCATTGGTCTGAGGTGAAATGCAGAGGAGAAAGACAACTGAACACCAAGTTTAGAACAAAATGTCCTCCAAAATCTGGAAACAAACTGGACTCCTCTGTCAGACACAATGTTCTCCGGAATGCCATGTAACCGAACCACGTGCTGAAAGAACAAAGGCACCAATTCGGAGGAGGAAGGCAACTTAGGTAATGGCACAAGATGTATCATCTTGGAAAACCTATCACAGATTACCCAGATAACGGTCATTCTCTGAGAAACAGGGAGGTCGGAAATAAAATCCATAGAAATATGGGTCCATGGCCTTTGGTTACAGGTAATGGCATTAACAAACCACTAGAGCGAGAGCAAGGCTTGGAACGAGAGCAAGTCCCACAGGACTGCACAAAGTCACTGACTCACGAGACAAAGTAGGCCACCAAAAGGACCGTCTCACCAAGTCTCTGGTACCAAAAATACCGGGATGACCAGCCAATGCGGAACAATGAATCTCAGACATCACACTCTTCTTCCACTGGTCTGGGACAAACAATTTCCCAACAGGGCAGCGCTCAGGTTTATCCTCCTGACACCCCTCCAGAGCCAGTCTCAAATTGGGCAAGATGGCTGAAAGAACTACACCCTCTTTCAAAATAACAGCAGGATCAGATAACTCAGGAGAATCCGCAAATAAACTCCTCGAGAGGGCATCCGCCTTAACATTCTTAGTGCCCGGAAGAAAAGAAACCACAAAATTAAAACGTGTGAAAAACAAGGCCCACCTGGCCTGTCTAGGATTAAGTCGCTTGGCTGATTCAAGATAAACCAGGTTCTTATGGTCCGTGAGGACCACCACCTGATGTTTGGCTCCTTCCAGCCAGTGTCTCCACTCTTCAAAGGCCCACTTCATGGCCAATAACTCCCGATTACCCACGTCATAATTACGTTCAGTTGGAGAAAATTTTCGAGAGAAAAAGGCACAAGGGTTACCCTTAGAGGTCTCTGGATCCCTTTGGGACAAAACGGCTCCTGCCCCAATCTCAGAGGCATCAACCTCCACCTGAAATGGCAGAGAAACATCAGGCTGCCGTAGAACAGGAGCAGAAATGAATCTCTGCTTAAGTTCCTGAAACGCAGAAACTGCCTCAGGAGGCCAATTCACCACATCGGAACCCTTTTTGGTCAAATCAGTCAATGGTTTAACAATACCGGAGAAATTACCAATAAATTTACGATAACAATTGGCAAAACCCAAGAATCTCTGAAGAGCCTTCAATGAAGTAGGTTGAACCCAATCACAGATGGCCTGAACCTTGACCGGGTCCTTTTCAATAACAGACGGAGACAAAATGAATTCCAGAAATGAGACCTTCTGTACGCCAAAAAGACACTTTGATCCCTTCACATACAGTGCATTCTCTCTCAAAATCTGGAACACAGTCCGAACATGTTTCACATGAGAGTCCCAGTCGTTGGAAAAAATCAAGATATCATCCAAATAAACAATCAGAAATTTATCCACAAAATCCCTGAAAATATCATTCATGAAGGATTGGAAGACGGAAAGGGCATTAGTAAGCCCAAAAGGCATCACTAGGTACTCAAAATGCCCCTCTGCGGTATTAAATGCCGTCTTCCATTCATCCCGTGCTTAATGTGAATAAGGTTATACGCCCCCCTGAGGTCAAGCTTGGTAAACCAACTAGCAGTTTTCACTCTGGAAAATAGGTCAGAAATCAAGGTAACGGATATTGATATTTAACAGTGATCTTATTCAGGAGGCGATAATCAATACACGGCCTCCATGAACCATTCTTTTTGGCCACAAAGAAAAAACCGGCGCCCAAGGGTGAAGAGGATGGTTTCATATGACCCTTCTCCAAAGACTCCTTGATATAAGATTGCATAGCATCGTGTTCAGGTACAGATAAATTAAAAAGGCGACCTTTAGGAAATTTACCACCAGGCACTAAATAGCGCAATCATAGCTCCTGTGAGGAGGTAAGGATGCAGACTTACTTTCATTAAACACATCAGAAAAATCAGTCAAAAAGTCAGGGACATCCTGAGACTGGGGAGAGGCAGAAAAAACAGGAGTGTCAGTATTAACACATTGGCAGCCCCAACTGGTCACAGACACAGATTTCCAATCCAAAACAGGATTATGAGTCTGTAACCAAGGGAAACCCAGTACAATAATGTCATGCAGATTATGCAACACCAGAAATTTGCAACTCTCCTGATGATATGGTTCAACCCTCATTATCACCTGAGTAGAAAACTGGGGTTTATTCTCCGCCAAAGGGGTAGAATCATTGCCCAGTAAAGGAATAGACTTCCGCAGGGGTATCATGGGAAACCCACAACGTTTGGCAAAGTCAAAATCCATCAGGTTAATAGCTGCTCCTGAATCAACAAAAGCCTGAGCCGAAAATGTGGACAGGGAGCAAATCAGGGTAACAGTCAACAGAAATTTAGTCTGAACACTATCCAAGGCAACTGAGCGCACAAAACGTCTTCCCCGCTTAGGGCAGACGGAAATAGCATGGGAAGCGTCACCACAGTAGAAACACAACCCATTGCGCTTACGAAACTCATGACGCTGAGCACCAAAAGTCACTCCATCACACTGCATGGGCTCAGGAGCTGGCTCACAAGGCAACACTATCTCACGCATACCTCTGCGCTCACGCAAACGTCTGTCAATTTGAATAGCCAATGACATAGAATCATTGAGACCAGAGGGAGCAGGGAATCCCACTATAACATCCTTTACATTCTCTGACAGCCCCTTCCGAAAAAGGGCTGCCAAAGCATCATCATTCCATTTGGTCAGGACTGCCCACTTTCGGAATTTCTGACAGTACAACTCAGCGTCTTCAAGACCCTGATTTACTGCCAACAAGGTTTTTTCAGCTTGATCAGTGACATTAGGTTCATCGTACAATAACCTCAGAGCCTGAAAAAGAAATCAACATCATTCAAAACAGGATCCCCAGGTGTCAGGGAAAAAGCCCAATCCTGAGGGTCGCTGCGCGGCAGAGAGATGACAATTTGAACCTGCTGTGCTGCGTTCCCTGAGGACTTAGGTTTTAAGGCAAAAAACAACTTACAGTTATTTTTGAAATTCAGAAATTTAGACCGATCCCTCAAAAATAAATCTGGTATGGGGATCCTAGGTTCCACAACCGGCAACCTAGCAAGATAGGTAGTAATACTCCGAACCTCAGAGGCAAGCTGCTCCACACGGCCAGACAACTGTGCAAACTCCATTGAGAGAAAAAAAAAATTCCTCCTCAGCACCCAGAGAAAAAGAGGAAAAAAAAATTTCTAAAAACTCCCTTTTTTTTCTTTTCAATATTTTTTCCCTTCTGTGAGTACCATACAATTTTCAGTTTGGCCGGTAATACTGTTATGTTTCGGTAGCTGAGGATATATTGCAAAAAAATAGCCAAAGTAGTAATACACCAGAGAGGCTGGAAACTATTGGATTGCAGTACACTAAACTAACCGCCACACTAGAAGTAGTCGTGGAGCGTACCTACGGTGATCTTAGACACCTCGTCACAGCTGGAGAGATAACTACACCTAAAGTCAGAAATATGAAAGCTGTCTGCCCCTTAGCAGAATCCCCAAAGAAATGGGAAGCCCCCAAACATGTAATGGCGGTAAGAGAAGAAGAAAACACAAACACAGACAGAAAAGAGAATGAGCAAATGCTGGGGCCCAATCTGTCTAGATAGAACAGTATAGGAAAGAATTCTGACTGCAACCCAAAAAAACCCTGACAAAAATACCAACACTTCTGATTAACAAAAAACCTGAGATCACATGATCTCTACCACCTAAATCAGATCTCTGGTGTAACTCACAACAACTCAGCAAATAAAAAGTGACAAAGGAACAAAGCAAAAGTGCAAACACAAATGAGCACAATTGCAGCGCCAGACCCCAAAAGGGGACCAGGCAGTAATCCACTGCAAGCAGCAAACCAGCAGTGAAAATCAAACAGAGGAAAAAAAAAAAAAACACTTATCTGAATGAGAGCAGGAAAGCAAGCTGTGCTCCAAGCAAGACCAGGAGGAACAATTGATTACCGGCAAGGTGATGGGAACTTAGGTCACTTATATCATACCATTCAGAGCCAGCTGAAGGACATTCAGTAATTAGTTCATTACCCTCAGCAACCACCAGAAGGAGCCCCAGCTCAGAAGTTGCCTCCAAAGTATTCACAACAGTCTCCCCCCTTGAGGAGGGGTCACCGAACCCTCACCTGCGCAACCAGGCCGATCAGGATGAGCTCGATGATAGGCACGGATAAGTCTCCCAGCATGGATGTCCGAAGCAAACACCCAAGAATTGTCCTCCTGACCATAACCTCTCCACTTAACCAAATACTGGAGTTTCCATCTAGCAAAACGAGAATCCAATATATTCTCAACCACATACTCCAAATTGCCCTCAACCAAAACAGGTCGGGAGGCGCAGCCATAGGAACCACTGGCTCGACAAACCTCTTCAATAAGGACTTGTGGAACACGATATGGATCTTAAATGTCCCTGGAAGAAGCAAACGGAAGGAAACCGGATTAATAATTTCCATGATCTTATAAGGTCCAGTGAACCTTGGCTTAAATTTTGGAGATGCAACCTTCATAGGGATATTCCTTGAGGACAACCAAACCAAGTCCCCCACTTTAAAACGAGGACCATCAGTCCTTGCCTGTTGGCAAACCGCTGGGCCTTCTCTTGAGAGAGAGACAACCTCTCCCTACCTGGTCCCAAATCTGCTGCATACGCTGCACAATAGAGTCAACCCCCGGACAGACAGAAGCCTCCGCCTGTCCTGAAGAAAATCGAGGGTGAAACCCAGAATTGCAGAAAAATGGAGACATCAAGGTGGCAGAGCTAGCCCTATTATTGAGAGCAAACTCAGCCAAAGGCAAAAAAGAGACCCAGTCATCTTGATCAGCAGACACAAAACATCTCAAATAAGTCTCCAAGGTCTGGTTTGTTCTCTCGGTTTGTCCATTGGTCTGAGGTGAAATGCAGAGGAGAAAGACAACTGAACACCAAGTTTAGAACAAAATGTCCTCCAAAATCTGGAAACAAACTGGACTCCTCTGTCAGACACAATGTTCTCCGGAATGCCATGTAACCGAACCACGTGCTGAAAGAACAAAGGCACCAATTCGGAGGAGGAAGGCAACTTAGGTAATGGCACAAGATGTATCATCTTGGAAAACCTATCACAGATTACCCAGATAACGGTCATTCTCTGAGAAACAGGGAGGTCGGAAATAAAATCCATAGAAATATGGGTCCATGGCCTTTGGTTACAGGTAATGGCATTAACAAACCACTAGAGCGAGAGCAAGGCTTGGAACGAGAGCAAGTCCCACAGGACTGCACAAATCACTGACTCACGAGACAAAGTAGGCCACCAAAAGGACCGTCTCACCAAGTCTCTGGTACCAAAAATACCGGGATGACCAGCCAATGCGGAACAATGAATCTCAGACATCACACTCTTCTTCCACTGGTCTGGGACAAACAATTTCCCAACAGGGCAGCGCTCAGGTTTATCCTCCTGACACCCCTCCAGAGCCAGTCTCAAATTGGGCAAGATGGCTGAAAGAACTACACCCTCTTTCAAAATAACAGCAGGATCAGATAACTCAGGAGAATCCGCAAAGAAACTCCTCGAGAGGGCATCCGCCTTAACATTCTTAGTGCCCGGAAGAAAAGAAACCACAAAATTAAAACGTGTGAAAAACAAGGCCCACCTGGCCTGTCTAGGATTAAGTCGCTTGGCTGATTCAAGATAAACCAGGTTCTTATGGTCCGTGAGGACCACCACCTGATGTTTGGCTCCTTCCAGCCAATGTCTCCACTCTTCAAAGGCCCACTTCATGGCCAATAACTCCCGATTACCCACGTCATAATTACGTTCAGTTGGAGAAAATTTTCGAGAGAAAAAGGCACAAGGGTTACCCTTAGAGGTCTCTGGATCCCTTTGGGACAAAACGGCTCCTGCCCCAATCTCAGAGGCATCAACCTCCACCTGAAAGGCAGAGAAACATCAGGCTGCCGTAGAACAGGAGCAGAAATGAATCTCTGCTTAAGTTCCTGAAACGCAGAAACTGCCTCAGGAGGCCAATTCACCACATCGGAACCCTTTTTTGGTCAAATCAGTCAATGGTTTAACAATACCGGAGAAATTACCAATAAATTTACGATAACAATTGGCAAAACCCAAGAATCTCTGAAGAGCCTTCAATGAAGTAGGTTGAACCCAATCACAGATGGCCTGAACCTTGACCGGGTCCTTTCAATAACAGACGGAGACAAAATGAATTCCAGAAATGAGACCTTCTGTACGCCAAAAAGACACTTTGATCCCTTCACATACAGTGCATTCTCTCTCAAAATCTGGAACACAGTCCGAACATGTTTCCATGAGAGTCCCAGTCGTTGGAAAAAATCAAGATATCATCCAAATAAACAATCAGAAATTTATCCACAAAATCCCTGAAAATATCATTCATGAAGGATTGGAAGACGGAAAGGGGCATTAGTAAGCCCAAAAGGCATCACTAGGTACTCAAAATGCCCCTTGCGGTATTAAATGCCGTCTTCCATTCATCCCCGTGCTTAATGTGAATAAGGTTATACGCCCCCTGAGGTCAAGCTTGGTAAACCAACTAGCAGTTTTCACTCTGGAAAATAGGTCAGAAATCAAGGTAACGGATATTGATATTTAACAGTGATCTTATTCAGGAGGCGATAATCAATACACGGCCTCATGAACCTTTCTTTTTGGCCACAAAGAAAAAACCGGCGCCCAAGGGTGAAGAGGATGGTTTCATATGACCCTTCTCCAAAGACTCCTTGATATAAGATTGCATAGCATCGTGTTCAGGTACAGATAAATTAAAAAGGCGACCTTTAGGAAATTTACCACCAGGCACTAACTCAATAGCGCAATCATAGCTCCTGTGAGGAGGTAAGGATGCAGACTTACTTTCATTAAACACATCAGAAAAATCAGTCAAAAAGTCAGGGACATCCTGAGACTGGGGAGAGGCAGAAAAAACAGGAGTGTCAGTATTAACACATTGGCAGCCCCAACTGGTCACAGACACAGATTTCCAATCCAAACAGGATTATGAGTCTGTAACCAAGGGAAACCCAGTACAATAATGTCATGCAGATTATGCAACACCAGAAATTTGCAACTCTCCTGATGATATGGTTCAACCCTCATTATCACCTGAGTAGAAAACTGGGGTTTATTCTCCGCCAAAGGGGTAGAATCATTGCCAGTAAAGGAATAGACTTCCGCAGGGGTATCATGGGAAACCCACAACGTTTGGCAAAGTCAAAATCCATCAGGTTAATAGCTGCTCCTGAATCAACAAAAGCCTGAGCCGAAAATGTGGACAGGGAGCAAATCAGGGTAACAGTCAACAGAAATTTAGTCTGAACACTATCCAAGGCAACTGAGCGCACAAAACGTCTTCCCCGCTTAGGGCAGACGGAAATAGCATGGGAAGCGTCACCACAGTAGAAACACAACCCATTGCGCTTACGAAACTCATGACGCTGAGCACCAAAAGTCACTCCATCACACTGCATGGGCTCAGGAGCTGGCTCACAAGGCAACACTATCTCACGCATACCTCTGCGCTCACGCAAACGTCTTCAATTTGAATAGCCAATGACATAGAATCATTGAGACCAGAGGGAAGCAGGGAATCCCACTATAACATCCTTTACATTCTCTGACAGCCCCTTCCGAAAAAGGGCTGCCAAAGCATCATCATTCATTTGGTCAGGACTGCCCACTTTCGGAATTTCTGACAGTACAACTCAGCGTCTTCAAGACCCTGATTTACTGCCAACAAGGTTTTTTCAGCTTGATCAGTGACATTAGGTTCATCGTACAATAACCTCAGAGCCTGAAAAAAAATCAACATCATTCAAAACAGGATCCCCAGGTGTCAGGGAAAAAGCCCAATCCTGAGGGTCGCCGCGCGCAGAGAGATGACAATTTGAACCTGCTGTGCTGCGTTCCCTGAGGACTTAGGTTTTAAGGCAAAAAACAACTTACAGTTATTTTTGAAATTCAGAAATTTAGACCGATCCCTCAAAAATAAATCTGGTATGGGGATCCTAGGTTCCACAACCGGCAACCTAGCAAGATAGGTAGTAATACTCCGAACCTCAGGGCAAGCTGCTCCACACGGCCAGACAACTGTGCAAACTCCATTGAGAGAAAAAAAAAATTCCTCCTCAGCACCCAGAGAAAAGAGAGGAAAAAAAAATTCTAAAAACTCCCTTTTTTTCTTTTCAATATTTTTTCCCTTCTGTGAGTACCATACAATTTTCAGTTTGGCCGGTAATACTGTTATGTTTCGGTAGCTGAGGATATATTGCAAAAAATAGCCAAAGTAGTAATACACCAGAGAGGCTGGAAACTATTGGATTGCAGTACACTAAACTAACCGCCACACTAGAAGTAGTCGTGGAGCGTACTACGGTGATCTTAGACCCTCGTCACAGCGGAGAGATAACTACACCTAAAGTCAGAAATATGAAGCTGTCTGCCCCTTAGCAGAATCCCCAAAGAAATGGGAAGCCCCCAAACATGTAATGGCGGTTAGAAAGAAGAAAACACAAACACAGACAGAAAAGAGAATGAGCAAATGCTGGGGCCCAATCTGTCTAGATAGAAAGTATAGGAAAGAATTCTGACTGCAACCCAAAAAACCCTGACAAAAATACCAACACTTCTGATTAACAAAAAACCTGAGATCACATGATCTCTACCACCTAAATCAGATCTCTGGTGTAACACACACAACTCAGCAAATAAAAAGTGACAAAGGAACAAAGCAAAAGTGCAAACACAAAATGAGCACAATTGCAGCGCCAGACCCCAAAAGGGGACCAGGCAGTAATCCACTGCAAGCAGCAAACCAGCAGTGAAAATCCAACAGAGCAAAAAAAAAAAACACTTATCTAATGGAGCAGGAAAGCAAGCTGTGCTCCAAGCAAGACAGGAGGAACATGATTCCGCAGGTGTGGGAACTTAGGTCACTTATATCATACCATTCAGAGCCAGCTGAAGGACATTCCCAGTAATTAGTTCATTACCATCAGCAACCACGAAGGGGGCCCCAGCTCAGAAGTGCCTCCAAGTATTCACAACAGTCTCCCCCTTGAGGAGGGGTCACCGAACCCTCACCTGCGCAACCAGGCCGATCAGGATGAGCTCGATGATAGGCACGGATAAGTCTCCCAGCATGGATGTCCGAAGCAAACACCAAGAATAGTCCTCCTGACCATAACCTCTCCACTTAACCAAATACTGGAGTTTCCATCTAGCAAAACAAGAATCCAATATATTCTCAACCACATACTCCAAATTGCCCTCAACCAAAACAGGTCGGAGGCGCAGCCATAGGAACCATGGCTCGAAAACCTCTTCAATAAGGACTTGTGGAACACGATATGGATCTTAAATGTCCCTGGAAGAAGCAAACGGAAGGAAACACGGATTAATAATTTCCATGATCATCTTATCATAAGGTCCAGTGACCTTGGCTTAAATTTTGAGATGCCAACCGCTTCATAGGGATTCTTGAGGACAACCAAACCAAGTCCCACCCTGTTAAAACGAGGAACCACATCCTATGCCTGTTGGCAAACCGCTGGGCCTTCTCTTGAGAGAGAGACAACCTCTCCACTACCTGTTCCCAAATCTGCTGCATACGCTGCACAATAGAGTCAACCCCCGGACAGACAGAAGCCTCCGCCTGTCCTGAAGAAAATCGAGGGTGAAACCCAGAATTGCAGAAAAATGGAGACATCAAGGTGGCAGAGCTAGCCCTATTATTAAAGAGCAAACTCAGCCAAAGGCAAAAAAGAGACCCAGTCATCTTGATCAGCAGACACAAAACATCTCAAATAAGTCTCCAAGGTCTGGTTTGTTCTCTCGGTTTGTCCATTGGTCTGAGGTGAAATGCAGAGGAGAAAGACAACTGAACACCAAGTTTAGAAACAAAATGTCCTCCAAAATCTGGAAACAAACTGGACTCCTCTGTCAGACACAATGTTCTCGGAATGCCATGTAACCGAACCACGTGCTGAAAGAACAAAGGCACCAATTCGGAGGAGGAAGGCAACTTAGGTAATGGCACAAGATGTATCATCTTGGAAAACCTATCACAGATTACCCAGATAACGGTCATTCTCTGAGAACAGGAGGTCGGAAATAAAATCCATAGAAATATGGGTCCATGGCCTTTGGTTACAGGTAATGGCATTAACAAACCACTAGAGCGAGAGCAAGGCTTGGAACGAGAGCAAGTCCCACAGGACTGCACAAATCCTGACTCACGAGACAAAGTAGGCCACCAAAAGGACCGTCTCACCAAGTCTCTGGTACCAAAAATACCGGGATGACCAGCCAACGCGGAACAATGAATCTCAGACATCACACTCTTCTTCCACTGGTCTGGGACAAACAATTTCCCAAAGGGCAGCGCTCAGGTTTATCCTCCTGACACCCCTCCAGAGCCAGTCTCAAATTGGGCAGATGGCTGAAAGAACTACACCCTCTTTCAAAATAACAGCAGGATCAGATAACTCAGGAGAATCCGCAAAGAAACTCCTCGAGAGGGCATCCGCCTTAACATTCTTAGTGCCCGGAAGAAAAGAAACCACAAAATTAAAACGTGTGAAAAACAAGGCCCACTGGCCTGTCTAGGATTAAGTCGCTTGGCTGATTCAGATAAACCAGGTTCTTATGGTCCGTGAGGACCACCACCTGATGTTTGGCTCCTTCCAGCCAATGTCTCCACTCTTCAAAGGCCCACTTCATGGCCAATAACTCCCGATTACCCACGTCATAATTACGTTCAGTTGGAGAAAATTTTCGAGAGAAAAAGGCACAAGGGTTACTTTTAGAGGTCTCTGGATCCCTTGGGACAAAACGGCTCCTGCCCCAATCTCAGAGGCATCAACCTCCACCTGAAATGGCAGAGAAACATCAGGCTGCCGTAGAACAGGAGCAGAAATGAATCTCTGCTTAAGTTCCTGAAACGCAGAAACTGCCTCAGGAGGCCAATTCACCACATCGGACCCTTTTTTGGTCAAATCAGTCAATGGTTTAACAATACCGGAGAAATTACCAATAAATTTGCGATAACAATTGGCAAAACCCAAGAATCTCTGAAGAGCCTTCAATGAAGTAGGTTGAACCCAATCACAGATGGCCTGAACCTTGACCGGGTCCTTTTCAATAACAGACGGAGACAAAATGAATTCCAGAAATGAGACCTTCTGTACGCCAAAAAGACACTTTGATCCCTTCACATACAGTGCATTCTCTCTCAAAATCTGGAACACAGTCCGAACATGTTTCACATGAGAGTCCCAGTCGTTGGAAAAAATCAAGATATCATCCAAATAAACAATCAGAAATTTATCCACAAAATCCCTGAAAATATCATTCATGAAGGATTGGAAGACGGAAAGGGCATTAGTAAGCCCAAAAGGCATCACTAGGTACTCAAAATGCCCCTCTGCGGTATTAAATGCCGTCTTCCATTCATCCCCGTGCTTAATGTGAATAAGGTTATACGCCCCCCTGAGGTCAAGCTTGGTAAACCAACTAGCAGTTTTCACTCTGGAAAATAGGTCAGAAATCAAGGGTAACGGATATTGATATTTAACAGTGATCTTATTCAGGAGGCGATAATCAATACACGGCCTCCATGAACCATTCTTTTTGGCCACAAAGAAAAAACCGGCGCCCAAGGGTGAAGAGGATGGTTTCATATGACCCTTCTCCAAAGACTCCTTGATATAAGATTGCATAGCATCGTGTTCAGGTACAGATAAATTAAAAAGGCGACCTTTAGGAAATTTACCACCAGGCACTAACTCAATAGCGCAATCATAGCTCCTGTGAGGAGGTAAGGATGCAGACTTACTTTCATTAAACACATCAGAAAAATCAGTCAAAAAGTCAGGACATCCTGAGACTGGGGAGAGGCAGAAAAAACAGGAGTGTCAGTATTAACACATTGGCAGCCCCAACTGGTCACAGACACAGATTTCCAATCCAAAACAGGATTATGAGTCTGTAACCAAGGGAAACCCAGTACAATAATGTCATGCAGATTATGCAACACCAGAAATTTGCAACTCTCCTGATGATATGGTTCAACCCTCATTATCACCTGAGTAGAAAACTGGGGTTTATTCTCCGCCAAAGGGGTAGAATCATTGCCCAGTAAAGGAATAGACTTCCGCAGGGGTATCATGGGAAACCCACAACGTTTGGCAAAGTCAAAATCCATCAGGTTAATAGCTGCTCCTGAATCAACAAAAGCCTGAGCCGAAAATGTGGACAGGGAGCAAATCAGGGTAACAGTCAACAGAAATTTAGTCTGAACACTATCCAAGCAACTGAGCGCACAAAACGTCTTCCCCGCTTAGGGCAGACAGAAATAGCATGGGAAGCGTCACCACAGTAGAAACACAACCCATTGCGCTTACGAAACTCATGACGCTGAGCACCAAAAGTCACTCCATCACACTGCATGGGCTCAGGAGCTGGCTCACAAGGCAACACTATCTCACGCATACCTCTGCGCTCACGCAAACGTCTGTCAATTTGAATAGCCAATGACATAGAATCATTGAGACCAGAGGGACAGGGAATCCCACTATAACATCCTTTACATTCTCTGACAGCCCCTTCCGAAAAAGGGCTGCCAAAGCATCATCATTCCATTTGGTCAGGACTGCCCACTTTCGGAATTTCTGACAGTACAACTCAGCGTCTTCAAGACCCTGATTTACTGCCAACAAGGTTTTTCAGCTTGATCAGTGACATTAGGTTCATCGTACAATAACCTCAGAGCCTGAAAAAATACATCAACATCATTCAAAACAGGATCCCCAGGTGTCAGGGAAAAAGCCCAATCCTGAGGGTCGCCGCGCGGCAGAGAGATGACAATTTGAACCTGCTGTGCTGCGTTCCCTGAGGACTTAGGTTTAAGGCAAAAAACAACTTACAGTTATTTTTGAAATTCAGAAATTTAGACCGATCCCTCAAAAATAAATCTGGTATGGGGATCCTAGGTTCCACAACCGGCAACCTAGCAAGATAGGTAGTAATACTCCGAACCTCAGAGGCAAGCTGCTCCACACGGCCAGACAACTGTGCAAACTCCATTGAGAGAAAAAAAAATTCCTCCTCAGCACCCAGAGAAAAAGAGGAAAAAAAAATTTCTAAAAACTCCCTTTTTTTCTTTTCAATATTTTTTCCCTTCTGTGAGTACCATACAATTTTCAGTTTGGCCGGTAATACTGTTATGTTTCGGTAGCTGAGGATATATTGCAAAAAAATAGCCAAAGTAGTAATACACCAGAGAGGCTGGAAACTATTGGATTGCAGTACACTAAACTAACCGCCACACTAGAAGTAGTCGTGGAGCGTACCTACGGTGATCTTAGACACCTCGTCACAGCTGGAGAGATAACTACACCTAAAGTCAGAAATATGAAAGCTGTCTGCCCCTTAGCAGAATCCCCAAAGAAATGGAAGCCCCCAAACATGTAATGGCGGTTAGAGAAGAAGAAAACACAAACACAGACAGAAAAGAGAATGAGCAAATGCTGGGGCCCAATCTGTCTAGATAGAACAGTATAGGAAAGAATTCTGACTGCAACCCAAAAAAACCCTGACAAAAATACCAACACTTCTGATTAACAAAAAACCTGAGATCACATGATCTCTACCACCTAAATCAGATCTCTGGTGTAACTCACAACAACTCAGCAAATAAAAAGTGACAAAGGAACAAAGCAAAAGTGCAAACACAAAATGAGCACAATTGCAGCGCCAGACCCCAAAAGGGGACCAGGCAGTAATCCACTGCAAGCAGCAAACCAGCAGTGAAAATCAAACAGAGGAAAAAAAAAAAAAAAACACTTATCTGAATGAGAGCAGGAAAGCAAGCTGTGCTCCAAGCAAGACCAGGAGGAACAATTGATTACTGCAAGGCTGATGGAACTTAGGTCACTTATATCATACCATTCAGAGCCAGCTGAAGGACATTCAGTAATTAGTTCATTACCCTCAGCAACCACCAGAAGGAGCCCCAGCTCAGAAGTTGCCTCCAAAGTATTCACAACAGTCTCCCCCCTTGAGGAGGGGTCACCGAACCTTCACCTGCGCAACCAGGCCGATCAGGATGAGCTCGATGATAGGCACGGATAAGTCTCCCAGCATGGATGTCCGAAGCAAACACCCAAGAATTGTCCTCCTGACCATAACCTCTCCACTTAACCAAATACTGGAGTTTCCATCTAGCAAAACGAGAATCCAATATATTCTCAACCACATACTCCAAATTGCCCTCAACCAAAACAGGGTCGGAGGCGCAGCCATAGGAACCACTGGCTCGACAAACCTCTTCAATAAGGACTTGTGGAACACGTATGGATCTTAAATGTCCCTGGAAGAAGCAAACGGAAGGAAACCGGATTAATAATTTCCATGATCTTATAAGGTCCATGAACCTTGGCTTAAATTTTGGAGATTGCAACCTTCATAGGGATATTCCTTGAGACACCCAACCAAGTCCCCCACTTTAAAATTGAGGACCATCAGTCCTATGCCTGTTCGCAAACCGCTGGGCCTTCTCTTGAGAGAGAGACAACCTCTCCACTACCTGGTCCCAAATCTGCTGCATACGCTGCACAATAGAGTCAACCCCCGGACAGACAGAAGCCTCCGCCTGTCCTGAAGAAAATCGAGGGTGAAACCCAGAATTGCAGAAAAATGGAGACATCAAGGTGGCAGAGCTAGCCCTATTATTGAGAGCAAACTCAGCCAAAGGCAAAAAAGAGACCCAGTCATCTTGATCAGCAGACACAAAACATCTCAAATAAGTCTCCAAGGTCTGGTTTGTTCTCTCGGTTTGTCCATTGGTCTGAGGTGAAATGCAGAGGAGAAAGACAACTGAACACCAAGTTTAGAACAAAATGTCCTCCAAAATCTGGAAACAAACTGGACTCCTCTGTCAGACACAATGTTCTCCAGGAATGCCATGTAACCGAACCACGTGCTGAAAGAACAAAGGCACCAATTCGGAGGAGGAAGGCAACTTAGGTAATGGCACAAGATGTATCATCTTGGAAAACCTATCACAGATTACCCAGATAACGGTCATTCTCTGAGAGACAGGAAGGTCGGAAATAAAATCCATAGAAATATGGGTCCATGGCCTCTTGGTTACAGGTAATGGCATTAACAAACCACTAGAACGAGAGCAAGGCTTGGAACGAGAGCAAGTCCCACAGGACTGCACAAAGTCCTGACTCACGAGACAAAGTAGGCCACCAAAAGGACGTCTCACCAAGTCTCTGGTACCAAAAATCCGGGATGACCAGCCAACGCGGAACAATGAATCTCAGACATCACACTCTTTTCCACTGGTCTGGGACAAACAATTTCCCAACAGGGCAGCGCTCAGGTTTATCCTCCTGACACCCCTCCAGAGCCAGTCTCAAATTGGGCAAGATGGCAGAAAGAACTACACCCTCTTTCAAAATAACAGCAGGATCAGATAACTCAGGAGAATCCGCAAAGAAACTCCTCGAGAGGGCATCCGCCTTAACATTCTTAGTGCCGGAAGAAAAGAAACCACAAAATTAAAACGTGTGAAAAACAAGGCCCACCTGGCCTGTCTAGGATTAAGTCGCTTGGCTGATTCAAGATAAACCAGGTTCTTATGGTCCGTGAGGACCACCACCTGATGTTTGGCTCCTTCCAGCCAATGTCTCCACTCTTCAAAGGCCCACTTCATGGCCAATAACTCCCGATTACCCACGTCATAATTACGTTCAGTTGGAGAAAATTTTCGAGAGAAAAAGGCACAAGGGTTACCTTAGAGGTCTCTGGATCCCTTTGGGACAAAACGGCACCTGCCCCAATCTCAGAGGCATCAACCTCCACCTGAAATGGCAGAGAAACATCAGGCTGCCGTAGAACAGGAGCAGAAATGAATCTTGCTTAAGTTCCTGAAACGCAGAAACTGCCTCAGGAGGCCAATTCACCACATCGGAACCCTTTTTGGTCAAATCAGTCAATGGTTTAACAATACCGGAGAAATTACCAATAAATTTACGATAAAAATTGGCAAAACCCAAGAATCTCTGAAGAGCCTTCAATGAAGTAGGTTGAACCCAATCACAGATGGCCTGAACCTTGACCGGGTCCATTTCAATAACAGACGGAGACAAAATGAATTCCAGAAATGAGACCTTCTGTACGCCAAAAAGACACTTTGATCCCTTCACATACAGTGCATTCTCTCTCAAAATCTGGAACACAGTCCGAACATGTTTCACATGAGAGTCCCAGTCGTTGGAAAAAATCAAGATATCATCCAAATAAACAATCAGAAATTTATCCACAAAATCCCTGAAAATATCATTCATGAAGGATTGGAAGACGGAAGGGCATTAGTAAGCCCAAAAGGCATCACTAGGTACTCAAAATGCCCCTCTGCGGTATTAAAGCCGTCTTCCATTCATCCCCGTGCTTAATGTGAATAAGGTTATACGCCCCCCTGAGGTCAAGCTTGGTAAACCAACTAGCATTTTCACTCTGGAAAATAGGTCAGAAATCAAGGTAACGGATATTGATATTTAACAGTGATCTTATTCAGGAGGCGATAATCAATACACGGCCTCCATGAACCATTCTTTTTGGCCACAAAGAAAAAACCGGGGCCCAAGGGTGAGAGGATGGTTATATGACCCTTCTCCAAAAGACTCCTTGATATAAGATTGCATAGCATCATGTTCAGGTACAGATAAATTAAAAAGGCGACCTTTAGGAAATTTACCACCAGGCACTAACTCAATAGCGCAATCATAGCTCCTGTGAGGAGGTAAGGATGCAGACTTACTTTCATTAAACACATCAGAAAAATCAGTCAAAAAGTCAGGGACATCCTGAGACTGGGGAGAGGCAGAAAAAACAGGAGTGTCAGTATTAACACATTGGCAGCCCCAACTGGTCACAGACACAGATTTCCAATCCAAAACAGGATTATGAGTCTGTAACCAAGGGAAACCCAGTACAATAATGTCATGCAGATTATGCAACACCAGAAATTTGCAACTCTCCTGATGATATGGTTCAACCCTCATTATCACCTGAGTAGAAAACTGGGGTTTATTCTCCGCCAAAGGGGTAGAATCATTGCCCAGTAAAGGAATAGACTTCCGCAGGGGTATCATGGGAAACCCACAACGTTTGGCAAAGTCAAAATCCATCAGGTTAATAGCTGCTCCTGAATCAACAAAAGCCTGAGCCGAAAATGTGGACAGGGAGCAAATCAGGGTAACAGTCAACAGAAATTTAGTCTGAACACTATCCAAGGCAACTGAGCGCACAAAACGTCTTCCCCGCTTAGGGCAGACGGAAATAGCATGGGAAGCGTCACCACAGTAGAAACACAACCCATTGCGCTTACGAAACTCATGACGCTGAGCACCAGAAGTCACTCCATCACACTGCATGGGCTCAGGAGCTGGCTCACAAGGCAACACTATCTCACGCATACCTCTGCGCTCACGCAAACGTCTGTCAATTTGAATAGCCAATGACATAGAATCATTGAGACCAGAGGGAGCAGGGAATCCCACTATAACATCCTTTACATTCTCTGACAGCCCCTTCCGAAAAAGGGCTGCCAAAGCATCATCATTCCATTTGGTCAGGACTGCCCACTTTCGGAATTTCTGACAGTACAACTCAGCGTCTTCAAGACCCTGATTTACTGCCAACAAGGTTTTTTTCAGCTTGATCAGTGACATTAGGTTCATCGTACAATAACCTCAGAGCCTGAAAAAATACATCAACATCGTTCTAAACAGGATCCCCAGGTGTCAGGGAAAAAGCCCAATCCTGAGGGTCGCCGCGCGGCAGAGAGATGACAATTTGAAACTGCTGTGCTGCGTTCCCTGAGGACTTAGGTTTTAAGGCAAAAAACAACTTACAGTTATTTTTGAAATTCAGAAATTTAGACCGATCCCTCAAAAATAAATCTGGTATGGGGATCCTAGGTTCCACAACCGGCAACCTAGCAAGATAGGTAGTAATACTCCGAACCTCAGAGGCAAGCTGCTCCACACGGCCAGACAACTGTGCAAACTCCATTGAGAGAAAAAAAAATATTCCTCCTCAGCACCCAGAGAAAAAGAGGAAAAAAAAATTTCTGAAAACTCCCTTTTTTTTCTTTTCAATATTTTTCCCTTCTGTGAGTACCATACAATTTTCAGTTTGGCCGGTAATACTGTTATGTTTCGGTAGCTGAGGATATATTGCAAAAAAATAGCCAAAGTAGTAATACACCAGAGAGGCTGGAAACTATTGGATTGCAGTACACTAAACTAACCGCCACACTAGAAGTAGTCGTGGAGCGTACCTACGGTGATCTTAGACACCTCGTCACAGCTGGAGAGATAACTACACCTAAAGTCAGAAATATGAAAGCTGTCTGCCCCTTAGCAGAATCCCCAAAGAAATGGAAGCCCCCAAACATGTAATGGCGGTTAGAGAAGAAGAAAACACAAACACAGACAGAAAAGAGAATGAGCAAATGCTGGGGCCCAATCTGTCTAGATAGAACAGTATAGGAAAGAATTCTGACTGCAACCCAAAAAAAACCCTGACAAAAATACCAACACTTCTGATTAACAAAAAACCTGAGATCACATGATCTCTACCACCTAAATCAGATCTCTGGTGTAACTCACAACAACTCAGCAAATAAAAAGTGACAAAGGAACAAAGCAAAAGTGCAAACACAAAATGAGCACAATTGCAGCGCCAGACCCCCAAAAGGGGACCAGGCAGTAATCCACTGCAAGCAGCAAACCAGCAGTGAAAATCAAACAGAGGAAAAAAAAAAAAAACACTTATCTGAATGAGAGCAGGAAAGCAAGCTGTGCTCCAAGCAAGACCAGGAGGAACAATTGATTACTGGCAAGGCTGATGGGAACTTAGGTCACTTATATCATACCATTCAGAGCCAGCTGAAGGACATTCAGTAATTAGTTCATTACCCTCAGCAACCACCAGAAGGAGCCCCAGCTCAGAAGTTGCCTCCAAAGTATTCACAACAGTCTCCCCCCTTGAGGAGGGGTCACCGAACCCTCACCTGCGCAACCAGGCCGATCAGGATGAGCTCGATGATAGGCACGGATAAGTCTCCCAGCATGGATGTCCGAAGCAAACACCCAAGAATTGTCCTCCTGACCATAACCTCTCCACTTAACCAAATACTGGAGTTTCCATCTAGCAAAACGAGAATCCAATATATTCTCAACCACATACTCCAAATTGCCCTCAACCAAAACAGGGTCGGAGGCGCAGCCATAGGAACCACTGGCTCGACAAACCTCTTCAATAAGGACTTGTGGAACACGATATGGATCTTAAATGTCCCTGGAAGAAGCAAACGGAAGGAAACCGGATTAATAATTTCCATGATCTTATAAGGTCCAGTGAACCTTGGCTTAAATTTTGGAGATGCAACCTTCATAGGGATATTCCTTGAGGACAACCAAACCAAGTCCCCCACTTTAAAACGAGGACCATCAGTCCTATGCCTGTTGGCAAACCGCTGGGCCTTCTCTTGAGAGAGAGACAACCTCTCCACTACCTGGTCCCAAATCTGCTGCATACGCTGCACAATAGAGTCAACCCCCGGACAGACAGAAGCCTCCGCCTGTCCTGAAGAAAATCGAGGGTGAAACCCAGAATTGCAGAAAAATGGAGACATCAAGGTGGCAGAGCTAGCCCTATTATTGAGAGCAAACTCAGCCAAAGGCAAAAAAGAGACCCAGTCATCTTGATCAGCAGACACAAAACATCTCAAATAAGTCTCCAAGGTCTGGTTTGTTCTCTCGGTTTGTCCATTGGTCTGAGGTGAAATGCAGAGGAGAAAGACAACTGAACACCAAGTTTAGAACAAAATGTCCTCCAAAATCTGGAAACAAACTGGACTCCTCTGTCAGACACAATGTTCTCCGGAATGCCATGTAACCGAACCACGTGCTGAAAGAACAAAGGCACCAATTCGGAGGAGGAAGGCAACTTAGGTAATGGCACAAGATGTATCATCTTGGAAAACCTATCACAGATTACCCAGATAACGGTCATTCTCTGAGAAACAGGGAGGTCGGAAATAAAATCCATAGAAATATGGGTCCATGGCCTTTGGTTACAGGTAATGGCATTAACAAACCACTAGAGCGAGAGCAAGGCTTGGAACGAGAGCAAGTCCCACAGGACTGCACAAAGTCACTGACTCACGAGACAAAGTAGGCCACCAAAAGGACCGTCTCACCAAGTCTCTGGTACCAAAAATACCGGGATGACCAGCCAACGCGGAACAATGAATCTCAGACATCACACTCTTCTTCCACTGGTCTGGGACAAACAATTTCCCAACAGGGCAGCGCTCAGGTTTATCCTCCTGACACCCCTCCAGAGCCAGTCTCAAATTGGGCAAGATGGCTGAAAGAACTACACCCTCTTTCAAAATAACAGCAGGATCAGATAACTCAGGAGAATCCGCAAAGAAACTCCTCGAGAGGGCATCCGCCTTAACATTCTTAGTGCACGGAAGAAAAGAAACCACAAAATTAAAACGTGTGAAAAACAAGGCCCACCTGGCCTGTCTAGGATTAAGTCGCTTGGCTGATTCAAGATAAACCAGGTTCTTATGGTCCGTGAGGACCACCACCTGATGTTTGGCTCCTTCCAGCCAATGTCTCCACTCTTCAAAGGCCCACTTCATGGCCAATAACTCCCGATTACCCACGTCATAATTACGTTCAGTTGGAGAAAATTTTCGAGAGAAAAAGGCACAAGGGTTACCCTTAGAGGTCTCTGGATCCCTTTGGGACAAAACGGCTCCTGCCCCAATCTCAGAGGCATCAACCTCCACCTGAAATGGCAGAGAAACATCAGGCTGCCGTAGAACAGGAGCAGAAATGAATCTCTGCTTAAGTTCCTGAAACGCAGAAACTGCCTCAGGAGGCCAATTCACCACATCGGAACCCTTTTTGGTCAAATCGGTCAATGGTTTAACAATACCGGAGAAATTACCAATAAATTTACGATAACAATTGGCAAAACCCAAGAATCTCTGAAGAGCCTTCAATGAAGTAGGTTGAACCCAATCACAGATGGCCTGAACCTTGACCGGGTCCTTTTCAATAACAGACGGAGACAAAATGAATTCCAGAAATGAGACCTTCTGTACGCCAAAAAGACACTTTGATCCCTTCACATACAGTGCATTCTCTCTCAAAATCTGGAACACAGTCCGAACATGTTTCACATGAGAGTCCCAGTCGTTGGAAAAAATCAAGATATCATCCAAATAAACAATCAGAAATTTATCCACAAAATCCCTGAAAATATCATTCATGAAGGATTGGAAGACGGAAAGGGCATTAGTAAGCCCAAAAGGCATCACTAGGTACTCAAAATGCCCCTCTGCGGTATTAAATGCCGTCTTCCATTCATCCCCGTGCTTAATGTGAATAAGGTTATACGCCCCCCTGAGGTCAAGCTTGGTAAACCAACTAGCAGTTTTCACTCTGGAAAATAGGTCAGAAATCAAGGGTAACGGATATTGATATTTAACAGTGATCTTATTCAGGAGGCGATAATCAATACACGGCCTCCATGAACCATTCTTTTTGGCCACAAAGAAAAAACCGGCGCCCAAGGGTGAAGAGGATGGTTTCATATGACCCTTCTCCAAAGACTCCTTGATATAAGATTGCATAGCATCATGTTCAGGTACAGATAAATTAAAAAGGCGACCTTTAGGAAATTTACCACCAGGCACTAACTCAATAGCGCAATCATAGCTCCTGTGAGGAGGTAAGGATGCAGACTTACTTTCATTAAACACATCAGAAAAATCAGTCAAAAAGTCAGGGACATCCTGAGACTGGGGAGAGGCAGAAAAAACAGGAGTGTCAGTATTAACACATTGGCAGCCCCAACTGGTCACAGACACAGATTTCCAATCCAAAACAGGATTATGAGTCTGTAACCAAGGGAAACCCAGTACAATAATGTCATGCAGATTATGCAACACCAGAAATTTGCAACTCTCCTGATGATATGGTTCAACCCTCATTATCACCTGAGTAGAAAACTGGGGTTTATTCTCCGCCAAAGGGGTAGAATCATTGCCCAGTAAAGGAATAGACTTCCGCAGGGGTATCATGGGAAACCCACAACGTTTGGCAAAGTCAAAATCCATCAGGTTAATAGCTGCTCCTGAATCAACAAAAGCCTGAGCCGAAAATGTGGACAGGGAGCAAATCAGGGTAACAGTCAACAGAAATTTAGTCTGAACACTATCCAAGGCAACTGAGCGCACAAAACGTCTTCCCCGCTTAGGGCAGACGGAAATAGCATGGGAAGCGTCACCACAGTAGAAACACAACCCATTGCGCTTACGAAACTCATGACGCTGAGCACCAGAAGTCACTCCATCACACTGCATGGGCTCAGGAGCTGGCTCACAAGGCAACACTATCTCACGCATACCTCTGCGCTCACGCAAACGTCTGTCAATTTGAATAGCCAATGACATAGAATCATTGAGACCAGAGGGAGCAGGGAATCCCACTATAACATCCTTTACATTCTCTGACAGCCCCTTCCGAAAAAGGGCTGCCAAAGCATCATCATTCCATTTGGTCAGGACTGCCCACTTTCGGAATTTCTGACAGTACAACTCAGCGTCTTCAAGACCCTGATTTACTGCCAACAAGGTTTTTTCAGCTTGATCAGTGACATTAGGTTCATCGTACAATAACCTCAGAGCCTGAAAAAATACATCAACATCGTTCTAAACAGGATCCCCAGGTGTCAGGGAAAAAGCCCAATCCTGAGGGTCGCCGCGCGGCAGAGAGATGACAATTTGAAACTGCTGTGCTGCGTTCCCTGAGGACTTAGGTTTTAAGGCAAAAAACAACTTACAGTTATTTTTGAAATTCAGAAATTTAGACCGATCCCTCAAAAATAAATCTGGTATGGGGATCCTAGGTTCCACAACCGGCAACCTAGCAAGATAGGTAGTAATACTCCGAACCTCAGAGGCAAGCTGCTCCACACGGCCAGACAACTGTGCAAACTCCATTGAGAGAAAAAAAAATATTCCTCCTCAGCACCCAGAGAAAAAGAGGAAAAAAAAATTTCTGAAAACTCCCTTTTTTTTCTTTTCAATATTTTTCCCTTCTGTGAGTACCATACAATTTTCAGTTTGGCCGGTAATACTGTTATGTTTCGGTAGCTGAGGATATATTGCAAAAAAATAGCCAAAGTAGTAATACACCAGAGAGGCTGGAAACTATTGGATTGCAGTACACTAAACTAACCGCCACACTAGAAGTAGTCGTGGAGCGTACCTACGGTGATCTTAGACACCTCGTCACAGCTGGAGAGATAACTACACCTAAAGTCAGAAATATGAAAGCTGTCTGCCCCTTAGCAGAATCCCCAAAGAAATGGGAAGCCCCCAAACATGTAATGGCGGTTAGAGAAGAAGAAAACACAAACACAGACAGAAAAGAAAATGAGCAAATGCTGGGGCCCAATCTGTCTAGATAGAACAGTATAGGAAAGAATTCTGACTGCAACCCAAAAAAACCCTGACAAAAATACCAACACTTCTGATTAACAAAAAACCTGAGATCACATGATCTCTACCACCTAAATCAGATCTCTGGTGTAACTCACAACAACTCAGCAAATAAAAAGTGACAAAGGAACAAAGCAAAAGTGCAAACACAAAATGAGCACAATTGCAGCGCCAGACCCCCAAAAGGGGACCAGGCAGTAATCCACTGCAAGCAGCAAACCAGCAGTGAAAATCAAACAGAGGAAAAAAAAACAAACACTTATCTGAATGAGAGCAGGAAAGCAAGCTGTGCTCCAAGCAAGACCAGGAGGAACAATTGATTACCGGCAAGGCTGATGGGAACTCAGGTCACTTATATCATACCATTCAGAGCCAGCTGAAGGCCATTCAGTAATTAGTTCATTACCCTCAGCAACCACCGGAGGGAGCCCCAGCTCAGAAGTTGCCTCCAAAGTATTCACAACACCTTTGCCAGATCTTGCCTCTTTTTCTGTTCTTCAGCCTTTGCCAGATCTTGCCTCTTCTTCTGTTTTTCAGCCTTTGCCACATCTTGCCTCTTTCGTTCTTCAGCCTTTGCCACATCTTGCATTTTCTGTTCTTCAGCCTTTGACACAACTTGTCTCTTCTGTTCTTCAACCTTTGACACAACTTGCCTCTTCTGTTCTTCAGCCTTTGACACATCTTGCCTCTTCTGTTGTTCAGCCTTTGACACATCTTGCCTCTTCTGTTTTTCAGCCTTTGCCACATCTTGCCTTTTCTGTTCTTCAGCCTTTGACACAACTTGCCTCTTCTGTTCTTCAGCCTTTGACACATCTTGCCTCTTCTGTTCTTCAGCCCTTGACACATCTTGCCTCTTCTGTTTTTCAGACTTTGACACATCTTGCCTCTTCTGTTCTTCAGCCCTTGACACATCTTGCCTCTTCTGTTTTTCAGACTTTGACACATCTTGTCTCTTCTGTTCTTCAGCCTTTGACACATCTTGCCTCTTCTGTTCTTCAGCCTTTGACACATTTTGCCTTTTTTGTTCTTCAGCCTTGACACATCTTGCCTTTTCTGTTTTTCAGCCTTTGACACATCTTGCCTCTTCTGTTTTTCAGCCTTTGACACATCTTGCCTTTTCTGTTCTTCAGCCTTTGATACATCTTGCCTATTCTGTTCTTTAGCCTTTGACACATCTTGCCTCTTCTGTTTTTCAGCCTTTGACACATCTTGCCTTTTCTGTTCTTCAGCCTTTGACTGACACATCTTGCCTGTTCTGTTCTTCAGCCTTTGACACATCTTGCCTCTTCTTCTGTTCTTCCAGGTGACTCTTTCTAAAACTCGAGTTTGAACCCGAAAGATGAGACGCCCTTAGAGGGGGCTGCTAAGTCCATTCCTGCTAAGCCAAAGGCGGCAGTGAAATCCTGGGAGATTAGAAACAATGGCCAACATGGCATCCAGAAATAGAGACTTTATTTTTTTCCTTTTGATTTCATAGAAACAAGCCCTTCCTCGTGGGAACTGGATATGTGTGTGCCGAAGTGCATAATACAGATGGTCCATGGGGATTCTTTGATTAATGTCAAGAGCAGTGTAAGTACCTGGAGACTCCACGTGACCCACAGAACATGCTGAGGATTTTGGAAACTGGCATTTTGCAGGCTAATTGCTCACATAGAGAAAAGCCCCAGTCATTGTGTTCTTTGTCCAGGATAATATACCAGGCCACATAATGCTGTGTAGGGGTTTCAGTTCCGGCTTTCTACGCTTTCCTTAGAATAACCAATGTTAGTACTTGTCTGGTGTTAATAGGACATTACTGTAGTCTTTGTGCACTGATTTTGAATACATTTTTTATTCCCAAAAAATGTGACTGTAGCCGAAATTATAAGTTCATCCTGTGTTATACGTTTATAAAGTTAAGACAGTTCTTCCTCCAGGCTTGAGAAGCAGACAAGGAGACTGTGAATTTGATCTCCTGATCTTGTCTTTAGTTGCTTGTGGCCAACATGTTCTTCTTCATCTTCTTGTCCTGGTCAGTTAGTGTGATTGCCCTCATGTTGCTAAAATCCTTCTACTTTCTGTTAAAGGAAACAAGGCATCAGAAATTTACCCATTGATTATTTTTTGGTTTTCATGTTACATTTAATGAAAGTAAGAACAAAACTATTTTTAATTTTATTTTTAATATCATGATCAGTATTTACCAAGGCTGATATGGCAACTTTAGATAATGTTTACCAGACTCCCTAAGGTAATTGTAAGTACTCAGCATGGAAAACAATAAAACTTAACTTTTACTAAGATATATTAAAAATACTCAAAATCTCAAAAACGGTCTTAAAGCAAGAAACAGTTATGACAAACATTATATAGAAAAGTGCCCATGACGACAACAGTGCAGATAAAAAATGGACAGATCTCACCCGTGTCGTAGAGATCAATAATTGTTATGTTTTGGTAGCTGAGGAGGCAGGAGCAAAAAACCGCATAGGCAGCCTGACACCAAAGAGGTTGGAAACTAATAGGTTGCAGACCCCTAAACCGCACAACTAGAAGCAGCCGTGGAGCGTACCTACGGTGGTCCTAGACGCCTCGGCACAGCCGGAGAGATAGCTATCCCTGAAGATGGAAAGAGGAAAGCTGACTGCCCCGGAGTAGACCCCAAAAGAGTAGGAAGCCCCCAAACATATAATGGCGGTTAGACAAGATGAAAACACAAACACAGACAGAAAATAGACTGAGCAAATGCTGGGGACCAAAACTGTCTAGATAGGATAGTACAGGAGAGAATACTGTCTGCAACCCAGAAAAACCCTAGGAAAAACTCCAACACTTCTGAATCCAAAAACACTGAGACCACAGGGTCTCGACCACCTATATCAGATCTCTGGTGTGGACACGTAGCTACCCAGCAGCAAGATATCACAAAAGCTGAGCAAATGAACAAATACAAAAAACGAACAGAGACCAGCCAAAGCCCCCCAAAGGGGACCCGGCTGAATATAAAAAGCAATGCAGCAAAAAGCAAGGACTTCAAACCACAGTAAAAAAAACTGAAAGAGACTTATCTGAAAGCAAGCAGGAGACAGCAGGAAAGCAAGCTGAATTCCAACCTAGACCAGGAAGCACAATTGATTACTGGCGAGGATCATGGGAGTCCAGCTCACTTATATCAGGCCAGTCATTACCACCTGACCACCACTCGTTATTTGCAGGTGTAGGGCTCTTGGTATTCAACATTGGTTCAATACCCTCAGCAACCACCAGAGGGAGCCTCAGCTCCGAAGTCGTCTCCAAAACATTCACAACAAATAATATAAGACCACTCTAGATGAAGAAGGGAATACCTTAGTGCCTATTGATCCCTATCCTGCCTCATGTGAATGACTCCCGCCCTAACCAGGGCAGTACTGAAGTGACATCCTCATAGTAATGAACCCAAAACATTCCCTATTTGTTTCGACCTTTTTGCATAGTCCTCATCAATATTGACGCACAGCCTATTTGCTATCAGGCACATGTTAGGTGAAATCCTTATGCCCTTTAGTTTTTAGTGCCACTGCACTACTCAAGTCATCTATTTCTATATATTCACCCCTTGCTATACTTTCACCTGATGAGGCCTATGCAAAAAGGCGAAAACACGTAGGGAATGTTTGGTGTTCGTTACTATTATTACATCACTTGGGTACTGCCCTTGTTGGGGCAGGAGTTATTCACATGGGGCAGGACAGGGACCAAGGTATTCCCTTCCTCTTCCTCCAGAGTGGTCCTGATCACTGCATGTCCTCTTGAACTGCAGATCCCAACCTCTCTACTGTATAGCTGACTGTAAATTTTAGACATATTTTTATGTGAATACTTTTCCGTCCAATTATGACAAGAGCATTCTTAAAGTGATACCTTTATTGGCTAACCAGAAAATTATATGTTCGCAAGCTTTCAGAGCTCAGAGGCTCCTTCTTCAGGCAAGATTACATTTGGAATAATAAGAAAGACACATTAGATGCTTACTTTAATGGGAAATTTGTTCAAGACCTGGGAGGTGTGATGCCTTCAAAAGATAAGCAAAGGCTTCATCACAACTATTTTTCTTTTGGGAACAATTTATACCAACAGTGCATGGGCAGCGCCATGGGAAGCAAAATGTCCCCACAATATGCCAACCTATTTATGGCGAAACTGGAGGAGGCGTTTTTGTCATCTTGCTCTATTAAACCTCTTGCATACTTCCGCTACATTGATGATCTGCTAATAATCTGGAAAGGCTCAAAGATGATCTGCTCACCTTCCACAATAACTTCAACAAATACCACCCAACCATCAAGCTCACCCTCAACTTTTCAAAGTCTCAAATACATTTTCTGGACTTGACCATATACATCAAGGACAACGCCATACAAACATCAATTTACCATAAGCCCACAGGACGTCCAGCATACCTTAGATGGAACAGCTTTCATCCAAGACACACAAAAAAATCCATCATACAGTCAAGCTCTGAGATATATTCGGATCTGTTCAGACAATAAAGACAGGGAACTACAGCTGCTATCACTTAGGAATACATTCCTACAACAAGGATACCATCCACTGGTAATAGATGAACAGATCCACAGGACTACAAGAATCCCAAGAAGCAACCTCCTGGATTACAAACTGAGAGAGGACAACAACAGGGTACCTCTTGTGGTCACATACAACCCCCACATGAGCATCCTAAGGAAAATTGGTGCTGATCTCCAACCCATATTCCACAGAGACCACAAATTGAAAGACATATTCCCAGAACTACCACTCCTCTCCTACAAACAGCCCCCTAACTTAAGGAATCTCCTTGTAGAAGTGTCCTCTCGTCACCATCAGTGACTGGCACATTCCCATGTAACAACAAAAAATGCAAAACGTGTACCCACATATTACCAACAAATACAGTCCGCGTACCAAACACAAATCAGGACTATAAGGTCATGGGTTCCTTTTCATGTACATCCTCCAATGTGGTGTACATGATACAATGTACAAGGTGCCCTGGAGCTATCTATATTGGGGCAACCATGCAAAAACTACAAACAAGGATGAATCTACACAGACATACATCAGGAATGAAATGGACACGCCTGTGGGAAAACATTTCTCTGGAATTGGACATTGTATGACAGACTTAAAAGTCTTAATACTAAAAGGTCATTTTAAGGATGACAGGGAGAGAAAAATATGGGAATTCAAACTTATTAGGATGTTCAATACTTTGACACTAGGACTCAAGGGTATGCCACACTAAACGAGATCGCAAACAGAGCAACGAGATCACTAAAACGTCACTATTTTGCGATCTCGTTAGCGACTTAGCTGTGTGTGGCATGTAGCAACTATGTGGCCCCTGCTGTGATCTCGTTGATCGTTCACTAGAGTTCTGGACGTTTTTTGATCGTTGGCGTCCCGCTGGTGAGCCTATATCGCTGTGTTTGGCACCTTTTGCGAACGACCTCGTTTGTGACGCATATGGGTTTAGCGTCACGGAATGGATCGCAATATCTATAAGTTCTCTTTTGCGTCACAGAGAGGATCGCAGCAGTTGCAAAGCAGGCTAGCAGGACGCAAAGAGCAGGAGCGATGCTCGAAATTCCTATGAATCAGAAGCGCTCAGTACATGCTAATGACATCCTAACGACCGCCAAAGTCGTTAAAGAGATCGCTGACCGCTGATGAGTCGTTTATGAGATCTCCTGTTTGGCAGCTACTAGCGACCTAAAAGAGATCTCACAAACGATCTCATTAGCTTGCGTCGTTATTGAGATCGCTAACGAGATCACTAAAGGGTATGCCACACTAAACAACATCGCTAACGGGATCGCTAAAAAGTTTTACTTTTGCGATCCGTAGCGAATGTTGTTGTGTGCGGCATTGGCTAGCAGACGAGTAGCAGGAGCCGTGCTGAAATGTTCCCTATTTTAATCAGTGGCGCTCAGTCATGGGTAAGTAATTCGCTGAGTGGCACCTAGCCATAAGTACTTTGTCGCTAAAGACGAGGAATCGCTAACTGCTGATAGCGTCGCTTACGAATCGCTAATAGGTAGCTACTAGCGATATAGAAACAATCCCGCAACGATCTCATTAGCTTGCGACGTATCTGAGATCGCTACGGATGATGTGCACCTTAAATGTGGCAGTACCTTAACACCTGGTTTTATGACTAACTACATAGACACAGTTCACACTTTCACCAGAAGGACTCCAGATAGCTAAGAACACATTCCCACTAGCTCTCCATTTGAAGAAAATGCTAATTCGATTTCCTTTGCTTATCTTTTGAAGGCATCACACCTCCCAGGTCTTGAACAAATTTCCCACTATAGTAAGCATCTAATATGTCTTTCTTATTATTGCAAATGTAATCTTGCCTGAAGAAGGAGCCTCTGAGCTCTGAAAGCTTGCGAACATATAATTTTCTGGTTAGCCAATAAAGGTATCACTTTAAGAATGCTCTTGTCATAATTGGATGGAAAAGTATTCACATCGATTTTTCTGGCTAACACGGTACCACAATATAATTTATTATTAGACACATTTTTAAACACATGAGATGTTTCCGATACATATCAGTGTCAAATCCACTTTGACATCTGCATATATTGCATCTGCAATTTGCTGCAGATTTTACCCCTGTGCATTGTAAATTTTGCAAAATCCGCCCCCACAATCTGCACAATAAAAGAACATGTTGACAATTTTAAAAATCCCCAGCTCATCTCAATTTCTGTGACACATTTGTAAAATCTCATCTACTTGTTTGTAGTCTAGTCTTCTATGGATTTTACCTGCACACATTCATAAGTCTAATCCTCATGCTATTTCCATATCTCCGAATGACCTGTTGCAAGATTGGCTGGGTTAAAAGGCCTTCAATAGGGTTGGGACTTAGGCAAACAGACCCTAAAGTGAGGATTCATTGGCATTCCCTTTTGAACCAGGAGTGAAGTTCCCCCGAATAGAGATGCAAAAAGTGGCCGCCATGTTCTGTAATCTACTGATGGTCACCCACTTTGCAGTCAAACACTTTTGCAACTAAGCGATCCTCGTCCTCCATTTTAGTGGCGCAGGAGTTAACAGGTTGCGCTTGCACAAGAGCTGGCGCCGTGATTCCAACCAGTCTGACATGCTGGAGGCAATGTCACCTATATAAATATTCATTATATAAGAGATGTATTATGGAAACATAAGAGCTATTTTCATGAACCATTTGCGATCTCATTAGACATCTGTCAGCCTATTAATTTGTAAGGTTTCTTTCTGGGTTAGAAATGTCATATAAATTATTGAATGGTCCCATAAATCTTCCTGACTGATGTGATGCAGTGTTACGTACATCTAGCATGACAGACGCTGCTACGGAGCGGAAACTTAGAAGATGATTCTGGTTGACGATCATTATGGGTCTATTTAAGCATTAGGAGGGCTTTTAAGATTTCTTTACAACTTGGCATAAAGATTTCAAAAAGTGTCTTGTCTTTACAGTCTTTGCTTCTAATGATCCAAAGCGAACTTCTGATGCATTTCTTCCCATTATAAGGATTTTCTTGTTTTTTACAGCACTGGATTTATATTCTATAGTCACAGATTATATGGCACCTTAGGCTGTGTGCACACGCTGCAGATTTATTTAAGATCCACTATAAATCCGGAAGTATGTATCAAAACAATGTTAACCTATGGAAAAAAAAATTAGCTGTTCACATGCTGCGGGAAAAAAACGCGCGGATTCGCTTCGTTTTATTTTCTGCAGCATGTCAATTCTTTGTGCGGATCTGCAGCGTTTCTGCGCCCATTGACTTGCATTGAGTCGGGCACTTCCGCAGCAAAACCGCAGGTCTAAGAGAGATCTGCGGTTTTGCTGCGGATGAAACGTTGCGGATCGAGAGGAGGAAGTGTGTGGGCGGTGACTGTGTGCGTGTATAGTGTGTGGGCAGTGACTCTGTGCGGGGCACTGCGTGTCTGTGTGCGTGTGTCCCTGTGTGTGTGCTGGGGTATGTGTGTCTGTGTAAGCAGCCATTGTCTGATGGGACTACTGCTCCCATCCGGCAATGAATGCTCACAGTGACAGCATTGCCGATGATGGGAAAGTAGTCCCATCAGACAATGGCTGTGATCACTAGTAAAAAAAAAAACAAAACACAGAACATACTGTACATCCATATAACATACAGAACACACATATAACATACAACACATAACATAGAGTGCATACTTACCAAACACCTAGTCCCCGACGCCCTTGTCTCTGTTAAAATATATATAAAAGTAAAATAAAAAACCAACCTATACTTACCTTTCCACCGTAGTCCAGTTATTAACGAGTGTCCCACAACGATCTCCGGTGTAGAACACTGACATCAGGTGATGTCAGTGCTCTATAAAGGCCCCGCGATGAACTGACAGCGGTGGTAATCCTCCGCGATGTATATCCCTCCGCCGCTGCCGGGACAGAGGTCACTTTAGTTCATTCTCTCACCCGGCAACGCTGCGTGAGAAAATTCCCACTCAGCATTGCCGGAAATTGAGAGCCTGAACTCAGGTAACTTCTTCAGTGATGCATTGCAGGAGGATTAGATCCTGTCAGTTCATCAACGGGAGGCCCTATAGAGCAGTGACATCACCTGATGTCACTGTTCTATAGGGGAGATCGTCGTGGGACACTCGTTATTAATTGGACTGCGTCGGACAGGTAGTAAACGTTTGATTTATTTTACTTTTTATTATAGGAGACCGAGGGCGTCGCATGGATTAGGCGTGCAATAAAAATATAAAAACCGTGTTGTTTTATTTCATTAAAATACTTTATTCTTATGTGTGTGTTTTTTTGTAACCCTTTCAAACTGTAAGATTAATAATGGAGAGGCGTCTTATTGACGCCTCTCCATTATTAACCGGGCTTAATATCACCTTACAATAGCAAGGTGACATTAACCCCTTATTAAATGGAAGAGGAAAAATATCTCCAGCGTGTAATCCAATAAAATCAATTATTTTATTCAAGACATATTAAAATGTATGTGTCAAATGAACAAAGGAAAGGAAGGATGGGTCCCCATAACAACCAACGCAGTCTTAGTCATGAAACGCGTTGGATGTTATGGGGACCCCTTCCTTCCTTTCCTTTGTTCATTTGTATTTTTGAAACATACATTTTAATATGTCTTGAATAAAATAATTCATTTTACTGGATTACACGCTGGAGATATTTTTCTTCTTCCATTTTTCATTGTGAACCACGCCTCTGATCAAGGCGGCTCCGTGCGTGCTCAATCAGAGAAACCTGCAGAAGACTGGTAGACTATTTTCCTTTTCCCCTTTACCTATGCTATTGATCAACCCCTTATTACCCATATGCCACTGCTACACGTGTTATGTTTCGGTAGCTGAGGAGAAATTGCAAAAATAGCAAAAGTAGTAATACATCAGAGAGGCTGGAAACTAGTGGATTGCAGTAACCTAAACTAACCGCCACACTAGAAGTAGCCGTGGAACGTACCTACGGTGATCCTAGACGCCTCGTCACAGCCGGAGAGATAACTACACCTAAAGGCAAAAAGATAGAAAGCTATCTGCCCCGGAGCAGATTCCTCAAGGAAATAGGAAGCCCCCAAACATGTAATGGCGGTTAGACAAGAAGAAAATACGGACACAGAGAGAAAATAGAATGAGCAAACCCTGGGGCCCAATCTGTCAAGATAGAAAAGTATAGGAAAGAATTCTGACTGCAACCCAAAAAACCCTGACAAAAACATCAACACTTCTGATCAACAAAAAACCTGAGATCACACGATCTCTACCATCTAAATCAGATCTCTGGTGTAACACACAGCAATTCAGCAAAAAAGTGACAAAGGAACAGAGCAAAAGTGCAAATACAAAATGAACACAATTGCAGTGCCAGACCCCAAAAGGGGACCAGGCTGCAGTCCCCTGCAAGCAGCAAAACAAGCAAGGAAAATCCAACAAGAGGAAAAAAATAGCAATCACTTATCTGACAGAGAGCAGGAATGCAAGCTCAGCTCCAAGCAAAACCAGGAAGAACAATTGATTACCGGCAAGGCTGATGGGAACTCAGGTCACTTATATCAGACCATTCAGAGCCAGCTGAAGGCCATTCAACAATTAGTTCATTACCCTCAGCAACCACCGGAGGGAGCCCCAGCTCAGAAGTCGCCTCCAGAGTATTCACAACAGTACCCCCCCTTGAGGAGGGGTCACCGAACCCTCACCTGCGCAACCAGGCCGATCAGGATGAGCTCGATTATAGGCACGGATCAGTCTCCCAGCATGGATGTCCGAAGCAAACACCCAAGAATTGTCCTCCTGACCATAACCTCTCTACTTAACCAAATACTGGAGTTTCCGTCTAGCAAAACGAGAATCCAATATTTTCTCACCCTCATACTCCAAATTGCCCTCAACCAAAACAGGGTCGGGGGGCGCAGCCATAGGAACCACTGGCTTGACAAACCTCTTCAATAAGAACTTGTGGAACACATTATGGATCTTAAATGTCCCTGGAAGAAGCAAATTGAAGAAAACCGGATTAATATTTTCCATGATCTTATAAGGTCCAATGAACCTTGGCTTAAATTTTGGAGATGCAACCTTCATAGGGATATTTCTTGAGGACAACCAAACCAAGTCCCCCACTTTAAAACGAGGACCATCATTCCTATGCCGGTTGGCAAATCGCTGTGCCTTCTCTTGAGAGAGAGACAACCTCTCCACTACCTGGTCCCAAATCTGCTGCATACGCTCCACTATAGAGTCAACCCCCGGACAGACAGAAGCCTCCGCCTGTCCTGAAGAAAATCGAGGGTGAAACCCAGAATTGCAGAAAAATGGAGACATCAAGGTGGCAGAGCTAGCCCTATTATTAAGATCAAACTCAGCCAAAGGCAAAAAAGAGACCCAGTCATCTTGATCAGCAGACACAAAACATCTCAAATAAGTCTCCAAGGTCTGGTTTGTTCTCTCGGTTTGTCCATTGGTCTGAGGGTGGAATGCAGAGGAGAAAGATAATTGAACACCAAGTTTAGAACAAAATGTCCTCCAAAATCTGGAAACAAACTGGACTCCTCTGTCAGACACAATGTTCTCCGGAATGCCATGTAACCGAACCACGTGCTGAAAGAACAAAGGCACCAATTCGGAGGAGGAAGGCAACTTAGGTAATGGCACAAGATGTGTCATCTTGGAAAACCTATCACAGATTACCCAGATAACGGTCATTCTCTGAGAAACAGGGAGGTCGGAAATAAAATCCATAGAAATATGGGTCCAAGTCCTCTTGGATACAGGTAATGTCATTAACAAACCACTAGAACGAGAGCAAGGCTTGGAACGAGAGCAAGTCCCACAGGACTGCACAAAGTCACTGACTCACGAGACAAAGTAGGCCACCAAAAGGACCGACTAACCAAGTCTCTGGTACCAAAAATACCGGAATGACCAGCCAACGCGGAACAATGAATCTCAGACATCACACTCTTCTTCCACTGGTCTGGGACAAACAATTTCCCAACAGGGCAGCGCTCAGATTTATCCTCCTGACACCCCTCCAGAGCCAGTCTCAAATTGGGCGAGATGGGTGGAAAGAACTGCACCCTCCTTCAAAATAACAGCAGGATCAGATAACTCAGAATTCGCAAAGAAACTCCTCGAGAGGGCATCCGCCTTAACATTCTTAATGCCCGGAAGAAAAGAAACCACAAAATTAAAACGTGTGAAAAACAAGGCCCACCTGGCCTGTCTAGGATTAAGTCGCTTGGCTGATTCGAGATAAACCAGGTTCTTATGGTCCGTGAGGACCAGCACCTGATGTTTGGCTCCTTCCAGCCAATGTCTCCACTCTTCAAAGACCCACTTCATGGCCAATAACTCCCGATTACCCATGTCATAATTACGTTCAGTTGGAGAAAATTTTCGAGAGAAAAAGGCACAAGGGTTACTCTTAGAGGTCTCTGGATCCCTGTCATGGGTGCATCGCCACGATGATTGTCGCGATTGCACATTCTGACTTCTCGCAGCTGAGTTGCTGTTTCTTTGTGTTTGGTAATGAGGGAGTTAATTTTACCTAGCTCTTTGCTAAGACTAGGTCCAGCCTCGCCCGGCTGCTTTTGATTATGTTCTAATTAGTCTCCTTTATATAGCTGCCAGTCTGCTGGTTAGATGCCGGTGAAAGCATTCATACAGACTGCAGATAGGATCGGTTCTGAGAAGACTTAAGCTAAGAGCTCTTTTGTTGTTTCTCCTCACCTTGCTTATAGTTTATCTCCTAGACCTTTGGTGTTCCCTCTGTGTTTAAATGTTGTATGCAAGACAGTATTTACTTTATCCCCTGTCTGTCTCGTTTGTCTGTACCGTTTGTTAACCTTTACCTGTCCATTCCCTATGGTGGTAATCAGGGTCCTTCTAATGACTAGATTACAGTGGTCAGGGATTTATAGGAGACAGGGTTTACGCTGGCGGCCTGGACCTCTGTACCATCAACAGTACCTCCAGGTAGAGGGACTAGTCAGGACCCAGTTTAGGGTCAGCATAGACCCCGGTCCACCTCTAGCCAGAGACAGCGTGAAAAGGATTCGGTATTGATCCACAGGATATTATGTCAGGTAATACTATGCTATATATACATGTTTATGTTACCTATTTATATGTTATATAGAAAGTTGTCCCACTTGATAGATTACTGACATTATTTATATATATCTGCTAGACAGCGTGACAATCCCTTTGGGACAAAACGGCACCTGCCCCAATGTCAGGAATTGAACCTGTGAACCATTGCTTGCTGGTCTGTTCCTTTGCTGTGGAGCTATTTGGAACTTGTATAACTTCAGCCTGAAAACCATATGAACTTCGTCTGGGATAGAGATCATCACCTGCTCTGCTGATTGTTCCCGCCTTGATTGAGACTGATTGGACCTGCTATATATACCTGGCCAGTGCAGCTTCCTGTTGCTGAGTATATTGTGGTGCTCAGTCCAACTGAGTTAAGCATTATCTGAGCTCCTGATCTGGAAGGTGTTCTGCTGGCATCTTCCTGTCTCTTGTGGAAACCCTGATGTTCCTACCTCGACCTTCTATCATTTAAACGGACTTGGTGCTTGTGTGTGATCTCGGCCGGCCCGTGCTCGGGCGGGCCCCGGCATCTGCTGACACAGTGAACTTCCACCGCCATATACGGCACTTCCAGAAGTCTTTCCACGGTCCGGTCACCTGTGCATCGCCAGTCCAGTATCGCCAGTAACGTGACACCCAATCTCAGAGGCATCAACCTCCACCTGAAACGGCAGGGAAACATCAGGATGCCGTAGAACAGGAGCAGAAATGAATATCTGCTTAAGTTCCTGAAACGCAGAAACTGCCTCAGGAGGCCAATTCACCACATCGGAACCCTTTTTGGTCAAATCAGTTAATGGTTTAACAATACCGGAGAAATTACCAATAAATTTACGATAAAAATTGGCAAAACCCAAAAATCTCTGAAGAGCCTTCAATGAAGTAGGTTGAACCCAATCACAGATGGCCTGAATCTTGACTGGGTCCATTTCAATAACAGACGGAGACAAAATGAATCCCAGAAATGAGACATTCTGTACGCCAAAAAGACACTTTGATCCCTTCACATACAGAGCATTCTCTCTCAAAATCTGGAACACAGTCCGAACATGTTTCACATGAGAGTCCCAGTCGTTGGAAAAAATTAAGATATCATCCAAATAAACGATCAGAAATTTATCCACAAAATCCCTGAAAATATCACTCATGAAGGATTAGAAGACGGAAGGGGCATTAGTGAGCCCAAAAGGCATCACTAGGTACTCAAAATGCCCCTCTAGGGTATTAAATGCCGTTTTCCATTCATCCCCTTGCTTAATGTGAATAAGGTTATACGCCCCCCTGAGGTCAAGCTTGGTAAACCAACTCGCACTTTTCACTCTGGAAAACAGGTCAGAAATCAAGGGTAACGGATATTGATACTTCACAGTGATCTTATTCAAGAGACGATAATCAATACACAGCCTCAATGAACCATTCTTTTTGGCCACAAAGAAAAAACCGGCACCCAAGGGTGAAGAGGATGGTCTGATATGACCTTTCTCCAAAGACTCCTTGATATAGGATCGCATAGCATCGTGTTCAGGTACAGATAAATTAAAAAGGCGACCTTTAGGAAATTTACCACCAGGCACTAACTCAATAGCGCAATCATAGCTCCTGTGAGGAGGTAAGGATGCAGACTTACTGTCACTAGACATATCAGAAAAAATCAGTCAAAAAATCAGGGACATCCTGAGACTGGGGAGAGGCAGAAATAACAGGAGTGTCAGTATTAACACATTGGCAGCCCCAACTGGTCACAGACACAGATTTCCAATCCAATACAGGATTATGAGTCTGTAACCAAGTGAAACTCAGTACAATAATGTCATGCAGATTATTCAACACCAGAAATTTACAGCTCTCCTGATGATCTGGTTCAACCCTCATTATCACCTGAGTAGAAAACTGGGGTTTATTCTCCGCCAAAGGGTAGAATCAATGCCCAGTAAAGGAATAGACTTCCGCAGTGGTATCATGGAACGTTTGGCAAAGTCAAAATCCATCAGGTTAATAGCTGCTCCTGAATCAACAAAAGCCTGAGCCGAAAATGTGGACAGGGAGCAAATCAGGGTAACAGTCAACAGAAATTTAGTCTGAAAGCTACCCAAGACAACTGAGCGCGCAAAACGTCTTCCCCGCTTAGGGCAGACGGAAATAGCATGAGAGGCTTCACCACAGTAGAAACATAACCTATTGCGCTTTCGAAACTCATGATGCTGAGCCCCAGAAGTCACCCTATCACACTGCATGGGCTCAGGAGCTGGCACACAAGGCAACGCTATCTCATGCATACCTCTGCGCTCACGCAAACATCTGTCAATTTGAATAGCCAAAGACATAGAATCATTGAGACCAGAGGGAGCAGGGAATCCCACCATAACGTCCTTTACATTTTCTGACAGACCCTTCCGAAAAAGGGCTGCCAAAGCATAATCATTCCATTTGGTCAGGACTGCCCACTTTCGGAATTTCTGACAGTATAACTCAGCGTCTTCAAGACCCTGATTTAATGCCAACAAGGTCTTTTCAGCTTGATCAGTGACATTAGGTTCATCGTACAATAACCCCAGGGCCTGAAAAAATACATCAACATCATTCAAAACAGGATCCCCAGGTGACAGGGAAAAAGCCCAATCCTGAGGGTCGCCGCGCAGCAGAGAGATGACAATTTGAATCTGCTGTGCTGCATTCCCTGAGGACTTAGGCTTTAAGGCAAAAACAACTTACAGTTATTTTTGAAATTCAGAAATTTAGACCGATCCCCCAAAAATAAATCTGTTATGGGGATCCTAGGTTCCACAACCGGCAACCGAGCAAGATAGGTAGCAATACCCCGAACCTCAGTGGCAAGCTGCTCCACACGGCCAGATAAATGTGCAAACTCCATTGAGAGAGAGAAAAAAAATTCCTCCTCAGCTCCCAGAGAGAAAGAGGGAAAAAAAAATGCAACAAACAGAGTACTATTTTTCCCTTC
>JARQOD010000003.1:358806300-358851802 GCA_033576555.1 Oophaga sylvatica | reverse complement strand
AAAAGGGGGTTGTCAGATCAAAAAAATTTTGACGACGTTAAGTTATCGAATCTGGAAAAAGGTCGGACTTCCTGCACCCCAACCATTCAGTTTTTAAAAGCTTGGTTTAAAAACACATGAGCAAGTTGCGCTAACATCTTCATTCTTTGTGTAGCGGCCGCTGCTGAGTCTGCAGAACCTTCTATGTAAGACACTTATACCACTCTGACACTTTCTAAGCTTGGCAGTGGCTGGATGGGAAAACGCTTATCGAGGGGGGCTTCGGGCGTCTTGAAAAGGATCTGTCTGCAGTGCGGCAGTGGCCACACCCTAAATGTAAAGCACTGTCACTGATTCAGTTTTTTAGCTCTGCCGGTACGTTGACATGGGGGGCCTTTTCCCCCACCACGGTATAATTACCTACCATAAAAAGGGTCTTTTTATCTTGCGACAAAATGCCCCTAGTTGTCACACGGGCGCCACTTTCCAAACACCCTTTTTTTGCATCATAAATCCCTTTTCAAATCCCCCTGCTTGACTGCTACCTATAAGTGGTCCGGGCTAATTTTGGGTTTGTCATCCTTAATAAATTTTAAATCGAAGATAAAACCCAACCGAATTTAGTATTTTAACAGAAATGAGTCAATTTTGGGTTGTAATTTACACCTGATTCCTTCCATTGCAAGAATATTTTTTTTTCTTTTTGCCAGTTGGGTCATTTAAAATTTACTGCTTCACTCTTTGGAGCCTTGAAGCAATTGGAAAATACATATGAGGGGCCCGGCGGGTGCTAAATTGTATTGACGCAGGAAGCGATGAGAAAAGGGCGTCACTCATCTGCAGAAGTAAAAATGTCTACAAAGGATAAAAGCAAACTTCATCTATACTGATATCCAGTGATGGAAAGGTTGCAGCGTGCCCCGCAGACCTAAATATCACATGGTGACTAATCCATTGCACATAGCCATGACTTGTAAAGCCGCCACATTGACACCACAGTGTCGCTTCCCTTATCCGTGTGAATTTATAGGGGAATGTGAAAGACACTTAGAATCTAATTATTGTAGATATATAAAATAAATGAACTACATAGCATTATATATATAATTTTATTTTTATATACTTAAAGGGTACTCCGATGGTTAGTGTCGGACTGGGTTGGGAAAGGCCCACCAATAACATTAATTCTTGGGCCCACTGTTCAGTCACATGCAAAAATGACCTGACCCTAGTATGTAAATTTACTTTTGCGTCTATGTAATTTGGCTACCCAGTTTACTAATTACATGATACCTTTTCCTGCAAATAGCGAATCAAGTGGAGTAGTACTGCTCATCAGCACTCCTTCACAGGGGCCTACCAGAGGATTCTCCTGTTCACCTGTGGGCCAGTCCGAGCCTGGCGATGGTAGACATTTATGGCATAGCCAAAGAATATGTGATAAATGTCTGATAAGTGAGGACTTTGGAAGGATTCAGGGTGTTTTAAAGGGTTTGTAAAACCTATTTTATTCGGTTGCACTTAAAGTTGGTGTGAATTGATTTGCTGGACCTGGTTCATTGGCAGCCTCAATCTGTGGTCTGTACATGGATACCCTGAGAACGGCCTCCTACCTCCTGGCATTTGCGGCTTATCTTTTGATCGGTAAGCCTGGCATGAGGCCATTGATGTGGTGTTAGGAACTTGAGGAGTCGCACCAGGTGACATTAATGGCTTTGTGTTGAGTTATTTAGAGGGCACCAAATTTACACTGTTATACAAGCTGTAAATAAACTAGTTTACTTTGTATCAAAGTGTCAGATATACCTACTGCCAGGTTCCCTTAAAGAAGCTCACCGAAAAATAGTTGAGTCCTATCTCGTGGTGTAGTGCTACTATCCTGCTTTATCTGTGTGACCCTTTTGCATAATATTGCTGTTATCAAATCATTCACCCTTTAAAGCCCCACCGGGGTCCGCCAAAAGATCCTCTTTACGACTTTTACTTCCTTTGATAGTAAGGTTCAATTGTCTCTCTGCTATCCGCCAGGGTCTTGGCGGACTGATGCAAGGACCTCACTAAAGGAATTCCTCATTTAATAGGAAGAATTGCAATCCATAGTCCATGATTACTACATGTTCCATATAGTGAACATGGTAAAAAAAAAACATTGTGACGTTGCAGTTTTCTTTGCAGTTTCACCGCTCTTGGAATTTTCTCCATCACTATATGGCAAAATCAATTGTGTCATTCAAAATACAACTCATCTCGGAATAAACAAGCCCTCGTTCGTCTATATTAACGGAAATATAAAAGAGTTATGGCTCTTGGAAGAAGGGGAGGGAAAAACGAAAACGATAATAAGATGACTTTGCAAATGATGTCACAGTCTGCGCAGCAAGCTGACAAATGACTTTCAGTAGGACAGAAAATGCCAGCTTATTATGCCAGTTGCATGTTATGTAAGGATGTTTTTCCCTATGTAGACATCCATGAGTATAGAACTCTTTTATAATGGAGGGCAACACATTACAGTGATAACCTATTGATTTTGGCGACTACAATGTAACATCTCATTTTCCTTGTGACTCTGCGACCAGTCTCCCTCCATAGTCACAGTATTAGAGTCTTTAGCATTACCTTCTAACGGATTATCAAATGCCGATAACTCTTTGAGGACTATTTAAAAACTAATTCTATCTTGTTGTTATGGAATAAAGAATTTTTGGTGCTTGTTTTGCCTCTTATGTTTCGGGTATAGTACCGGTACATTATGTAATGCGGTTTTATTATTTGCAAACACAGTTATAACAATAACACTATGCATTAGCTAGAATATCTGTGGGTGGTATATGACTTGCAAGTTACCTTTCAAGAAAGATATAGAACGAAATGTTACATGACTCATAATTAGCAGCTAATCTACCACATAACACATGGGCCGGTCCTGGTGGTGCAGCTGATACAGCCCACTCTTGAGAAGACACCTGTGCCCTTATATATTTATACATCTCTCCCCCGCGGCTTCAGATGATTCACTGCATGGAGCCCTTGTGTGGCTTACAGTCATTTTATCTTCACTCTGTAGACAGCACATTGAATTACAGATTTTTTCTTTACATGTTTTGCCCAGACCACTAAACTGAATTCCATTTTTAACTCATTTTTCATTATCCAGATACATTTAAGATTTGCTGAAGAAGTTCTTGTTGGTGTAGAGGGAGCCTCCATCCGCTACACCGGTGAGTTGGTGGCACGGCATCATTCTCCCTTTGACTGGTGTTTGCGAGCCACAGTGTCTGCTACAGTATACACAATATATATATACCGTGTATATATATATATATATATATATATATATATATATATATGTGCTTCTCACAAAATTAGAATATCATCAAAAAGTTAATTTATTTCATTTCATCAATAAAAAAAGTGAAACTCATTATATAAAGTCATTATATCATTATGATTATGTCTTACAGCTGTCAGGAACACCGCACTGCACATGCTTACTGAGCCAGTGCACGTGTCCTAAGTAAAACAAACTTGTGCTCAAAGATACCTGGATTGAGGCAGCATGGAGATTGGAGGAAGGAGGTTCTGGAGGGGACACAGAATCAAAACTTCGGGATAAGGCATCCGCTTTTACATTTTTAGACCCAGGTCGGAACGTGATGGTAAAATGAAAGCGAGAAAAAAAAAAGTGCCCACCGAGCCTGTCTGGGGGTCAGTCTCTTAGCGGACTCGATATAGGCCAGGTTTTTATGATCAGTGATGACCGTAATGGGATGAGCGGCCCCCTCCAAAAAATGCCTCCATTCTTCGAAGGCCAATTTAACCGCTAACAATTCCCTATTGCCGACATCATAGTTTCTCTCTGCCGAAGAGAACTTTTTAGAGAAAAAGGCACAGGGTTTAAGGTTAGTCAGGGTAGAGGGGCCCTGGGACAACACTGCCCCCACCCCCACTTACGAAGCGTCGACTTCCGCGATATAAAGGTCTTGACGAATCGGGTTGTACCAACACAGGAGCTGAAGTAAAGCATTTCTTTAATGTAAGGAAGGAATTTTTTGCGGCCAAGGACCAATTTTTTACATCTGCCCCTTTAAGAGTGAGGTCCGTCAAAGGTTTCACCACCTGTGAGAACCCTTTAATGAACTTCCTATAATAGTTAGCGAAGCCAGAAATCGCTGCAACCCCTTCAGACCATGAGGCTGCACCCAATCTTTAATGGCCTGAACCTTCCCTGGATCCATGCGGAATCCCTCCCCGGATACAATTACACCCAGAAAAGACAGTTCTTGCATAAAAAATGAGCACTTCTCCAGCTTAGCATACAAATGGTTCTCCCGGAGTCTCATAAGAACCGCACGTAGATGGTGTAAGTGCGACTGACTGTCCTCTGAGTATATCAGAATGTCATCCAGGTAAATGACTACATAACGTCCAATTAAATCAGAAAAAACAACATTGATGAAGTTCTGAAAAACAGCAGGGGCATTAGTGAGGACCGAAGGGCATAACCAGGTTTTCGAATAGCCCCTCAGTTGTCAGGAATGCTGTTTTCCATTTGTCCCCCTCCCGGATCCTTATAAGGTTATAAGCCTCTCGTAGATCGAGCTTAGAAATACAATGCCAGAGCGTCCTGCAGACGGTCAGACAAGCCCCTGCGGAACAACCCCCTCAGGGCGGCGTCATTCCAGGATACTTCGGCGGTCCAACGTCTAAACTCTGAGCAGAACCATTCAGCAGAGTTCCTCCCCTGTGTCACACTCATCACCATATCCTCTGCCAGACGCACTCTATCAGGCTCGTCATAAATGTGCCTCAGAGCCTCAAAGAACAGGTCCACAGACATACGTTCAGGAGCAGAGGAAGAGAGAGAGAAAGCCCATGCTTGCGGAACCCCCCTTAATATGGACATTACAATCCCCACCCTCTGCCTTTCATTTCCAGAGGTCCGGGGACGCAATTCAAAGAACAACTTGCATCCCTCCTTAAAGACCCTAAACAATTTTTTATCTCCAGAAAAATTGTCGGGTAACTTTACCGGTGGGTCGAGGTCCGCAAGAGATACATCAGTGTGGCCCCCTCCTGGAACCCCCAACAGAACAGACCCCCGTAGGGCGCCTGCCACATCTCTCTGCACCTGTTGGTGCGAATGAACCAGGTTTTGCTGCTCCATAGACAGCTTCTGCATAAGCTGGGATAGCTCATTAACCTGTTCAGTGAGAGTCCGTACCGGATCCATAATGTGCTAACACCCCACCACCAGGGAAAGACTGTAAGGGTCAGCTATAATGTCAGGAACACCGCACTGCACATGCTCACTGAGCCAGTGCACGTGTCCTAGGTAAAACAAACTTGTGCTCAAAGATACCTGGATTGAGGCAGCAGCGTTGAAAGATGTGTACTTCAGACTAACAGGTCCTGAAGCACGTGACTGCTGGGGGCATGGCCTCAGCTCCAGAGATCTAAGAGTTGAAGAAAAACCCCTAGCAGGGTGAAGACGGGATAAAGTTACCGAGGGGCATAGACAGAGACGAAAACCAGGTCAAGCCAAGATCAGAGCACAAGATAGCACGACAGTACCAAAGGATTAGACAGAATGGATAGTCAGGACGTAGCAATAGATAAGTAAACCAGAACGGACAATAGACGGTACAATAGGGACAAAACTGTAACGGAGTATCGATAGCCAAGCCAGGAAGTCAGAACCGGAGAAGACAATAGTACCAAAACGTGAGACAGAGAGCAGAGTGAGCAAACAGACCGGATCATACACAGGAATCAAACAAGCAGAGCAGTAGACAAGCAAACCAGGGGGGGTCAGACACACAGTGAAAACAACAGTACAGCTGACAGAGAATCTTCCTCTGGAGTGGATATAAATACCCCTCCCAGATCCAAGGTGAGGCCAGCAAAAGTAAACCCTGAGTGGACAGGACATTAACCATGTCCAAAACCATGACAACATCCAATGAAAACCCAAAAGTCATTATCTCAGTAAATTAGAATACTTTATAGCAGCAGCTTGAAAAATGATTTTAAAATCTGAAATGTTGGCCTACTGAAATGTATGTTCAGTAAATGCGCTCAATACTTGGTCCGGGCTCCTTTAGCATCATTTACTGCATCAATACGGCGTGGCATGGAGGCGATCAGCCTGTGGCACTGCTGAGGTGTAATGGAAGCCCAGGTTGCTTTGATAGCAGCCTTCAGCTCGTCTGCATTGTTGGGTCTGGTGTCTCTCATCTTCCTCTTGACAATACCCCATAAATTCTCTATGGGGTTAAGGTCAGGCGAGTTTGCCGGCCAATCAAGCACAGTGATTCTGGTGTTTATAAACCCAGTGTATTTTTGGCAGTGCGGACAAGTGCCAAGTCCTGCTGGAGAATGACATTTCCTTCTCGAAAAAGATTGTCAACAGAGGGAAGCATGAAGTGCTCTAAAATTTCCTGGTAGACGGCTGTGCTGACATTCGTCTTGATAAAACAGTGGACCCACACCAGCAGATGATATGGCTCCCCAAACCATCACTGATTGTGGAAACTTTGCACTAGACCTCCAGCAGCTTGGATTGTGTGCCTCTCCACTCTTCCTCCAGACTCTGGGACCTTGATTTCCAAATGAAATAAAAATTTACTTTCATCTGAAAACACCTTGGATCACTGAGCAACAGTCCAGTTATTTTTCTGCTTGGGCCAGGTAAGATGCTTCTGGCATTGTCTATTGGTCATGAGTGGCTTGACACAAGGAATGTGACACTTGTAGCCCATGTCCTGGATACGTCTGTTTGTGGTGGCACTTAAAGCAATGACTCAAGCAGCAGTCCACTCCTTGTGAAACTCCCCCAAATTTTTGAATGGCCTTTTCTTAACAATCTTTTCAAGGCTGCGGTTATCTACGTTGCTAGAAGTTCTGCAGCGGCAGGAGCAAAGCAAAGCGGAACCGCAAGATATGCGGAGTGGAGCTGCAGCAAGAGATTGCTGCAGCAGCAGGAGTGAAGCAGAGCGGAAGCGCAAGATATGCGGAGAGGAGCTGCAGCAAGAGATTGCTGCAACTGCAGTAGTGAAGCAGAGCGAAACCACAAGATATGCGGAGAGGAGCTGCAGCAAGAGATTGCTGCAGGAGCGAAGCAGAGCGGAACAGCAAGATATGCAGAGAGGAGCTGCAGGAAGAGATTGCTGCAGCAGCAGGAGCGAAGCAGAGCGGAACCGCAAGATATGCGGAGAGGAGCTGCAGCAATAGATTACTGCAGCAGCAGGAGCAGAGCAGAACCGCAGGAGTGCGGACAAGAGGCAGAGAGAGATACAGAGAGACCACAAGGCAAGACACAGCAGGGAAGAAACCACAGACAAGGAGACTAAGAGACAAAGGTAGAACAGATTTCAGACAAGGTAATGACATGAGACAAGGTACAGGGACAAAGACACCAGGACCAGGATATTCTGCCTCCTGGAGGGCAGACAAACAGGTACAAGACAAGAACAGGAACAGTAGTACAGAGACAAGGATATTCTGCCTCCTGGAGGGCGGACAAACAGGTACAAGGCAAAGCTAGGAGTGAAGCCTCCAAGATGGAGGACCACAAAGCAAGACCTGGTAGCTCAGCAGCAAGATACAAACTGAGTTAACACATTGCACAGGCCAGATTCACAGGGTGGAGCTGCCCTAAATACTAGAGGGCTAATGGTTATTGGTCAGTCAGGTGCACCCCGACTCTATAAGAACCAGAGAGTTCTGGCGCCGCCCCCAAAGTACACAGACATGAAACATGCAGAGAGCAGGCAGGAGACAAGAGGCACAAAGCGTGGAGCTGGAAGCAGACAGACATTACAGCATGACCTGGAGCAGTGAGCAAGTTGGTATGTGGGGAATGGGAGGCCATGCAGTGATGGCAGCAGAGTTGTTCACTCTACAGTCATGGCCAAAAGTTTTGAGAATGACACAAATATTAATTTTTACAAAGTCTACTGCTTCACTTTTTCTAATGGCAATTTGCATATAGTCCAGAATGTTATAAAGAGTGATCAGCTTAACAGCAATTACTTGCAAAGTCAATATTTGGCTAGAAAATGAACTTTATCCCCCAAAACACATTTCAACATCATTGCAGCCCTGCCTTAAAAGGACCAGCTAACCTCTTTTCAGTGATTGCTCCATTAACACAGGTGTGGGTGTTGATGAGGACATGGCTGGAGATCAGTCTGTCATAATTAAGTAAGAATGAGACCACTGGACACTTTAAAAGGAGGCTGGTGCTTGGCATCATTGTTTCTCTTCTGTTAACCATGGTTATCTCTAAAGAAACACGTGTAGTCATCATTGCAATGCACAAAAATGGCCTAACAGGGAAGAGTATCGCAGCTAGAAAGATTGCACCTCAGTCAACAATCTATCGCATCATCAAGAACTTCAAGGAGAGAGGTTCCATTGTTGCCAAAAAGGCTCCAGGGCACCCAAGAAAGACCAGTAAGCGCCAGGACCGTCTCTTAAAAGTGTTTCAGCTGCGGGATAAGGCTACCAGCAGTGCAGAGCTTGCTCAGGAATGGCAGCAGGCAGGTGTGAGTGCATCTGCACGCACTGTGAGGCGGAGACTCTTGGAGCAAGGCCTGGTCTCAAGGAGGGCAGCAAAGAAGCTACTTCTCTCCAGAAAAAACATCATGGACAGACTGATATTCTGCAAAAGGTACAGGCAGTGGACTGCTGAGGACTGGGGTAAAGTTATTTTCTCTGATGAATCCCCTTTTCGATTGTTTGGGACATCAGGAAATCGCCTCATTCGGAGAAAACAAGGTGAACGCTACCACCAGTCTTGTCTCATGCCAACTGTTAAGCATCCTGAAACCATTCATGTGTGGGGTTGCTTCTCAGCCAAGGGAATCTGCTCTCTCACAGTCTTGCCTAAAAACACAGCCATGAATAAAGAATGGTACCGGAATGTCCTCCAAGAGCAACTTCTCTCAACCCTCCAAGTGCAGTTTGGCGATCAACAATGCCTTTTCCAGCATGATGGAGCACCTTGCCATAAAGCAAAGGTGATAACTAAATGGCTCAGGGAACAAAACATAGAGATTTTGGGTCCATGGCCTGGAAACTCCCCAGATCTTAATCCCATTGAGAACTTGTGGTCAATCATCAAGAGACGGGTGGACAAACAAAAACCTAAAAATTCTGACAGAATGAAAGCATTGATTGTGCAAGAATGGACTGCTATCAGTCAGGATTTGGTCCAGAAGTTGATTGAGAGCATGCCAGGAGAATTGCTGAGGTCCTGAAGAAGAAGGGTCAACACTGCAAATATTGACTTGCTGCATTAACTCATTCTAACTGTCAATATAAGCTTTTGTTACTCATATGTTTGCAATATATATTCTGTCTGTGATAAAAAACATCTGTCAAACACACATAAAAACTAGAGGGCAGCAGATCATGTGAAAATATAATATTTGTGTCATTCTCAAAACTTTTGGCCATGACTGTATATAATATGAGTTTCACTTTTTGTATTGAAGAACTGATATAAATTAACTTTTTATGATATTGTAATTTTGTGAGAAGCACCTGTACACTTTACCTTATCTGAAAGGCCACAGAGGCTGCAACACCATTAACAAGAGAGGAAGCAGTAACCAAACACCATGAAGACCAAGGGCAAAGTTGTTGAGAAGTACAAGTTAGGTAGGGTTATAATATTATCGATATATATATATATATATATATATATCTCTATCTCAATCTTTGATGATCCCCCGCAGCGTCGTCAAATCCATTATCATCAAATGGAAAGAACATGGTGCCACAACAAACCTGCCAAGAGACGGCTGCCCACCAAAACTCTCAGCCTGGGCAAGGAGGTCATTAATCAGAGGGGCAGCACAGAGAACAAAGGTAACTCTGAAGGAGCTTCAGAGTTCCCAAGCAGAGACTGGAGTATCTGTTCATACGACCACAATAAGAGTTACATTCCATAGAGTGGACTTTATGGAAGAATGGGCAGAAAAAGTATTTACTTACACACAAAAAATGTAAGGCTCATCTTGAGTTTGCCAAAAGACATTTGGAAGACTTCTCAATTGTATGGAGGAAGGGACTGTGGTCAAATAAACCCAAAATTGAACTTTTTGGTCATCAAACTAAACGCTATGTCTGGTGCCAAATCTACACAGCTCATCATCACAAGAGCACCATCCCCACAGTGAAACATGTGGTGGCAGCATCATGCTGTGGGGTTGTTTTTTAGCAGCAGAGACAGGGAAAATGGTCAGAGTTGAGGGGAAGAAGGATGGTGCGAAATACAGGGATATTCTTGAGCAAAACCTGTTCCACTCTGTCAGTGAATTTAGACTGGGACAAAGGTTCATCTTCCAACAAGACAATGACCGAAATCAAACTGCTAAAGTAATACTCGAGTGGCTTAAGGGGAAACATGTAAATGTTTTGGAGCGGCCTAGTCAAAGCCGAGACATTAATCCAATTGAGAAGCTGTGGTCAGACTTGAAGATGGCTGTTCACCAGAGGAAACTATATAACTTGAAGGAGCTGGAGCAGTTTTGCCTTGAGGAATGGACAAAATTCCTGTGACAAGATGTAGAAAGTTCATAGAGACTTATGCAAAGCGATTTGCAGCTGTAATTCCACAAAATGAGGCTCTACAAAGTACTAACTTTAGGAGGGTGAAAATTTATGCACACTGACTCTTCACTATTTGTCCTATTGTGTTGCTTCACAATAAAGAACTAAATGTTGTAGCATGTTCATGAATAATACTGAAATTCCAGGTTCTGAAGTAGCAAAATACAAAAAATGCCAGAAGTGGGTGAATACTTTCTCAAGCCACTGAACATTACATGACTGATCCTGACTTATATCCTTATATATTCCAGAGCTGCACTCACTATTCTGCTGGTGCAGTCACTGTGTACATTTATTACATTACTTATTGTGATGCTAGTCACTTTTCATGGCCAAGCCTTAAGTCACAGTCATCAAAGAGTCCAAGGTCAGAAGCCAGGAGGGTACGTCATAAGCAGAAGGAAGAGACAAAAGTGTAGTCAGGTAACGTTCCGAGTACTGTGAGGATAACGGATCAGAGCTGAAGATGTTAAACAGGCAGATTGTCAGAACAAAGTCCGGCAACAGATCAAGCATATAGAACTCAAGGCACAGGAGAGCACAAAGCACAAACCTCACACGATGAATGTACATCTGGCAGTGTTCTGGGAAACCCAGCTCAGTTAAGAAGAATGGCCATTAATTGGAATAATGACCACATGAGACAGCCGACGCCCTGCAGTCACAGATTGGCTAGCTGAGCGGTCAATAAACACACCGAACGCTCAGCACGCCCCTGAATCAGACTGGATGGCCATTCTGTCAATCACAGTACTGACAGCTTCAGCACGCCCGTGTACCGGATTGAACAGCCGAGCTGTCAGTAACTGTATCCCAGACACCCTGAGGAATAGAATCATGACACTTATCATGTACTGATGCTGAGTTACATCCTGTTTTATACTCCAGAGCTGCACTCACTATTCTGCTGGTGCAGTCACTGTATACATACATTACTTATCCTGAGTTACATCCTGTATTATACCCAAAGCTGCACTCACTATTCTGCTGGTGCAGTCACTGTATGCATACATTACATTACTTATCCTGCACTGATCCTGAGTTACATCGTGTATTATACTCCAGAGCTGCACTCACTATTCTGCTGGTGCAGTCACTGTATACATACATTACATTACTGATCCTGTACAAATCCTGAGTTACATCCTGTATTATACCCAGATCTGCACTCACTATTTATTCTGCTGGTGCAGTCACTGTATACATACATTACATTACTTATCCTGTACTGATCCTGAGTTACATTGTGTATTATACTCCAGAGCTGCACTCACTATTCTGCTGGTGCAGACACTGTATACATACATTACATTACTTATCCTGTACTGATCCTGAGTTACATTGTGTATTATACTCCAGAGCTGCACTCACTATTCTGCTGGTGCAGTCACTGTATACATACAGTAATTACTTATCCTGCACTGATCCTGAGTTACTCCTGTATTATACTCCAGAGCTGCACTCACTATTCTGCTGCTGCAGTCACTGTGTACATACATTACATTACTAATCCTGAGTTACATCCTGTATTATACCCCAGAGCTGCACTCACTATTCTGCTGGTGCAGTCACTGTGTACATACATTACATTACTATCCTGAGTTACATCCTGCATTATACCCAGAGCTACACTCACTATTCTGCTGGTGCAGTCACTGTGTACATACATTACATTACTGATCCTGTACTGATCCTGAGTTACATCCTGCATTATACTCCAGAGCTGCACTCACTATTCTGCTGGTGCAGTCACTGTGTACATACATTACATTACTGATCCTGAGTTACATCCTGTATTATACTCCAGAGCTGCACTCACTATTCTGCTGGTGCAGTCACTGTGTACATAAATTACATTACTGATCCTGAGTGAGTACATCCTGATTATACTCCAGAGCTGCACTCACTATTCTGCTGGTGCAGTCACTGTGTACATAAATTACATTACTGATCCTGTACTGATCCTGAGTTACATCTGTCATTATACCCAGAGCTGCACTCACTATTCTGCTGGTGCAGTCACTGTGTACAACATTACATTACTGATCCTGAGTTACATCCTGTATTATATTCCAGAGCTGCACTCACTATTCTGCTGGTGCAGTCACTGTGTACATACATTACATTACTGATCCTGAGTTACATCCTGTATTATACTCCATAACTCTTGCTAACTGTTATAAATCAGGTGACATTACACATGCACAGACAGAATACCAAGCTTGTATGTTTATTTCTATGGAAGATGGGAACAAAGCATGAAGTATATTGAAATCCAACATGCTTGATCTTTATTTTTGGGGAGAATAACTTCCTGAAATGAAATATTCTTAGATTAATGTAGAATTATTGGTCATAAAAAATTGCCCTATTTTTGTTTTCTTCCATAACATTTTGAGGCAGGGGTATGAATCGCCTTGTGTGCCCAAACCTACAATTAATCTATACTGTATACCACAATGGGACATATTTATCGGACTAAATGCGGCAGAATTGTCAGTCATTGGGCCGTGTCCTCCCTACAAAGATGGGGCTTTCTTGCAACAAATAGTCGTGACCTAACTGATAACAAAATTCTGGTACAAAGTAAGCCAACTATTACGTGATGTGAACTTTTGCTATGCAGTCCAAAAAATTGGGCAGATCTATCAAACTGTAAAAGTACTATGAGGATTCTGGCGTATTAGTGTAAGCTTGTAATACCTGAGAATTAGTCAGTATCGATACATTTCCCCGTGTCTTTCATGACTTGCACCATACTTATGTGTTTTGTGTAACACTTTTTTTTTAACTTTCCTACAAGGAAGATATGGCGCCGCCATCATGGTTGTGATTTACTACACCATGAGCCAAATTGTGCTGCTCATTTCTGGCACAAAGGAAGCCAACTAATAGGTTTAAAGTGAGTCCGCTTTATCACACAACATAAACCAATCTGACTCCTTCTAGGAGTGTCTACGGATTAAATTCTAAGGCCCCGCTTCGTCAACGTATTTAGTGTCAAACACTTTGAAAAGTTGCAATTTTTTTTTGTGCAGTGCAAAGTTTTGCAAGTTTTCTCGCCAGTCCTGGCCAGCTCCGCCAAAGTCTGGACAGGAGTGTGTGACGGTGCCCTCCAGACTAATTCATACCTTACGCTAGAGATCTTACTCCAGTGCTTAACTAGAGTTAGATTTCTGGTGAGGCGCACAACACTTCTAAGATGAGCCTGATCATTAAGAGGTCTTCTCCTGCTAGAGACGGAAGTCCGGGGGCTGTATGGGGGTCCAGAGAAGCCCCAGCATGGGAACACCTGCAAAATAAATAAAAAAATAATGAAATAAAATGAAAAAAAAACAAAAAAATATACATATAATAATAATATAATATATATTTGTTATATAATATATGTATATAATTTTTTTTTTGGCACCGGTTAGCTGTTGGAATCTTTAGCGGAAAATCTACAGCACAATCGGGTGGATTTCCCTGCAGCTTTTATGTTGGATTTGCAATGCAATTTTTTTTGCTGCCAAACAAGTATCTAATGTCTCATTTTGGGACAGTTTAATATAAATCCTTTTGCTCAATACTAGATATGACCGATGGAGGCAATGCCAGGAGCCAGGAAGCGCAGCTTTATAAAACCTGCATGCTGATTTAGAAACTCCCGTCGTCTCTTGGTTTATCATTGGCTCTGGTGACCATGTACAGTAGAGAACCAGGTACCACTGTGAAAAATCCAATCTGATGAGAAGGGAAGATCTGACGCTCCGTAGGTTCATCTGTCTGATAATGAGGTTGTCCAGTCGAGCAATATGGAATTAAATCTCCCTGTTAAGAGGCCGGAGAGCGGCCCACCCCTCCGCCTGCTCTCTTTCTTCCTTTATGTTACGGCCTCGGATTTGCAGAATTGGGATGACTGAGCGGGCTCCAGCTCGATGTGCATTGTTCTCTGTGGATGTGACAGGGTAATGTACAAATATGTGGCATAAATCGCGCTGGATGAGACGCACTGGCAAATTCATTTCAAGAAGGAGACGTTAACATAATACATGAATATTACCTATAATGAGCATTACCGCTGCTTTACCGCCATTTGTGGCGACGCTCATGGCACCCCCGCTATGTGTTCAGCATAAGGACTTGTCCAAAGCATAATTCTGTCTTTGTAATTAAAGTCGACTCCAGAAATGTTATAAGTGTGATCTGTCTAAATAACAATGGGAATTAAAGCGCGACTGTTCAGACCTCGGCAGTTCTCTCATAAAGTCTGTAGTGTGACATTAAACCTATTCCCATGAGAAATGCTCTTATTTAGTCCCCAAAAAAGGAGAAGAAATGATTTCTGAGCAAGTAAATAGCGAATGATCTACATTGTCATGTGAATTGTAACTTGAAGCACTTGGGGTCCCTATTGAATGATTTGTAACTGCTCCCCCCTACCATGTGCTATTTATAATGCCGGTGTCTTCCTACTGTGAATAATTACTCTTGGTTACCCCTCCAGGCACCAGGGATAAGGTGCAGCTACCCCTACCCTATGTGCTAATATTAAAGACTATTCTCAAAGGCGTTACCGTAAAAATAGCATTCATCGCCCTTCCACTGATTCTAAGAGCAAGGGTGTCGAAGTCCCATGTGAATAAAGTGCAAATGTGTGACCGCCTCATTTAGTTATGCAAACCTATGGGAGAAGTCATATGCATAGCTCCCGCTTTATCACAATCAGTGGGGATTTCAGCAGTTGGACCCCCATCTACCCTTAGGATAGGTGAAAATGTTGTTAGTGAGATAACCCCTTTAAATGGAAAATATGCTAAGCTTGGGGTGGAAGTGGTTGGCAACCTGCACCTACCACTAGGGGGAGATCATTGCATGCAAATTTGTAGATTAATGTCAATACTAACTGTATATGTCCATATACAATAAGCTTCCCCTAGTGGTGGTTGTATAAATCTATATACAATGAGTTCCTCCAAGTGGTGGCTGTATAAATCTGTATGCAGAGAGCAGCTCCAACTAGTGGTGGCTGTATAAATCCATATACAGTGAGTTTCCCCTTTGGTTTGGCAGCAGACAGACAGAATTCTAGTGAACGTCACCTAGTGGTGGTTATATAAATCTATATTCAGTGTCCTCTCCCTTGTGGTGGCTGGTTAAATCCATATACTGTGAGCTCTCCCTGGTGGTGGCTATATAAATTCATATTCAGTGTGCTCCCTCTGGTGGTGACTGTATAAATCTGTATACACAGAGCAGCTCACCTAGTGGGAGCTGTGTAAATCCATATACAGTGAGTTCAACCTAGTGGTGGCTGTGTAAATCTATATACAGTAAGCTCCCCCTCGTGGTGACTGTATAAATCTATATACAATGAGCCCCCCTTTGTTTTGATATGTTATATAAATCAGAAAACAGAGAGCAGCACCACCTAGTAGTGGCTGTGTAAATCCATATACAGTGAGTTCACCCAAGTGGTGACTGTATAAATCCATATACAGTGTGTGCCCCCTGATGGTGACTGTATAAATCTGTATACAGAGAGCAGCTCCACCTAGTGGTGCTGTGTAAACATATACAGTGAGTTCCCTATTTTAGCTGTTTAAATCCATATACAGTGAGTTCCCCTAGTGTTAGCTGTATAAATCCATATACAGTGAGTTCCCCAAGTGGTGGCTGTATAATCCATATACAGTGAGTTCCCCTAGTTTTAGCTGTATAAATCCATATACAGTGAGTTCCCCCTAGTGTTAGCTGTATAAATCCATATACAGTGAGTTCCCCCAAGTGGTGGCTATCTAAATCCATATTCAATGAGCCAATATTTTGTCAGTAAGCAGCCTGAATTATAATATGTAAAATTGCGAAAAACGAGCTTCCCTATACAGATACATTCCTAAAATGGAGTAGTGGACTTGCCTTTCACAATCCATGCAGTAGTCCATGTGACCGTGGTCTCTGTGGGAGTTGAGGTCTTTACTGTTCTTCTATGTGGTCCTATGATTTCTGTACAGTCATGGACAAAAGTTTTGAGTATGACACAAATATTAATTTTTACAAAGTCTACTGCTTCACTTTTTCTAATGGCAATTTGCATATACTCCAGAATGTTATAAAGAGTGATCAGCTTAACAGCAATTACTTGCAAAGTCAATATTTGGCTAGAAAATGAACTTTATCCCCCAAAACACATTTCAACATCATTGCAGCCCTGCCTTAAAAGGACCAGCTAACCTCTTTTCAGTGATTGCTCCATTAACACAGGTGTGGGTGTTGATGAGGACTGACTGGAGATCAAGCTGTCATGATTAAGTAAGAATGACACCACTGGACACTTTAAAAGGAGGCTTGGTGCTTGGCATCATTGTTTCTCTTCTGTTAACCATGATTATCTCTAAAGAAACACGTGCAGTCATCATTGCAATGCACAAAAATGGCCTAACAGGGAAGAGTATCGCAGCTAGAAAGATTGCACCTCAGTCAACAATCTATCGCATCATCAAGAACTTCAAGGAGAGAGGTTCCATTGTTGCCAAAAAGGCTCCAGGGCGCCCAAGAAAGACCAGCAAGCGCCAGGACCGTCTCTTAAAAGTGTTTCAGCTGCGGGATCGGGCTACCAGCAGTGCAGAGCTTGCTCAGGAATGGCAGCAGGCAGGTGTGAGTGCATCTGCACGCACTGTGAGGCGGAGACTCTTGGAGCAAGGCCTGGTCTCAAGGAGGGCAGCAAAGAAGCCACTTCTCTCCAGAAAAAACATCATGGACAGACTGATATTCTGCAAAAGGTACAGGCAGTGGACTGCTGAGGACTGGGGTAAAGTTATTTTCTCTGATGAATCCCCTTTTCGATTGTTTGGGACATCAGGAAAACGCCTCATTCGGAGAAGACAAGGTGAGCGCTACCACCAGTCTTGTCTCATGCCAACTGTTAAGCATCCTGAAACTATTCATGTGTGGGGTTGCTTCTCAGCCAAGGGAATCGGCTCTCTTCACAGTCTTGCCTGAAAACACAGCCATGAATAAAGAATGGTACCAGAATGTCCTCCAAGAGCAACTTCTCCCAACCCTCCAAGAGCAGTTTGGCGATCAACAATGCCTTTTCCAGCATGATGGAGCACCTTGCCATAAAGCAAAGGTGATAACTAAATGGCTCAGGGAACAAAACATAGAGATTTTGGGTCCATGGCCTGGAAACTCCCCAGATCTTAATCCCATTGAGAACTTGTGGTCAATCATCAAGAGACGGGTGGACAAACAAAAACCTAAAAATTCTGACAAAATGAAAGCATTGATTGTGCAAGAATGGACTGCTATCAGTCAGGATTTGGTCCAGAAGTTGATTGAGAGCATGCCAGGGAGAATTGCAGAGGTCCTGAAGAAGAAGGGTCAACACTGCAAATATTGACTTGCTGCATTAACTCATTCTAACTGTCAATATAAGCTTTTGTTACTCATATGTTTGCAATTATATTTCTGTCTGTGATAAAAACATCTGTCAAACACATAAAAACCAGAGGGCAGCAGATCATGTGAAAATATAATTTTTGTGTCATTCTCAAAATTTTTGGCCATGACTGTATAAGTCCATAGCTATGCTGGAAAGATGGCGATGGTATTTGAGCTCCAGGAATGTGAATTGGGACATTGGCTCATATCTCGTCATCATTTCTTATTTGCTTTCTTCCTAGGTACCTTCTAATACAATGCTATCTAATGCATCTTATATGCGTATGATCCGATGGGCTTCCTGGAATCCTCTCCTGCACCCCGGATCTTCAGAGGTGACCTTACCATTAGAAGGAGGACCTCGCCCCAATCCTTGTAACAGCCTTGTCTATAAAATACCTCCAAACAGCATGAGCTCCAATGAGGTGAGAAATACATACTGCGTTTTTTACCATTCCCAACCCCTTTATTACTTATGTCACGTATCGTCTTATTTCTGTGTTAATCCGCGTCTCCTCTCCATAAATAACCGTACATTGTATGATACGAGTGGTAATAAGGCTTAAAGGGGTTGTTTTGAAAGCCTGTTTTCAAATACTATATTATACTTTTTGAATTAAAGAGCACCTATAATTTTGCTATAAATATGTAGTTTTTGTACCTGGTGTAAACATTGCTTCTCTCCTGATTCCGGCGATGCTTTCCTTTTGTTCCTGCTCCTCTCCATACCTGAGATATGGGCCTTTCTTCCCTAGTCTTTTTAGCCAACTGGGCGAGAACTTCCTGGAAATGTCCACAGAGAAGAGTTGAGGACCACACCCACTTGGCTAACAAGACTAGATTTATTTACAGGGAACAAAAGTCCATCTCAGGAATGGAGAGGAGCAGAAACAAAAGAAAAACAACGCCGAATTCAGGAGAATAGCGGCATTTACACCAGAGGAAAAAAAAACATAATTATAGCAAGTGACAATTATTTAATAGTGGAATCATATAGCGACCCCATCTAGTAGCTGGAGCAGTTACCGGTATGTATTACATGGAGACCACTGACTACTGTCCATGTAATCTTGGTTTTTCTAGAGTGGGACCCTCCTTTCCACTATATCTGTTATTATATGTTATGATATAATATAAAATGATTGATACAAATATAGACCTACCATGTATATAGATCTATACTGGCTGGACTCTACTACACCTGTACTAATAAATTGCAGGGCACATGGGTCGGAGGTTCTATTAATATGGGTTTCTTTTACAATCTAGTAGTTCACCCTTATACAATATCCATTCCGGAACATTGACCGGAGGTGTAGCCCCATCTGAAACTTTACATTTCTTTCCAGGTGCAGCAGGTTGAAGCCGGTACTTTGTATTTTAACTTTAATGCTCGTTCAGGACACGAGATGGGTTATAGGGCCCAATCTGTCGAAAGTTCGCCCGAGGAGCTACGTCAGTCAAAGAAAAAAGGATCCACGGCGTATGGTAAGATGTCATCAGTTGAAATGAACTTCCCACCAAGATGGTTTCTTGCCATCCATATTTCTTTTACAGGGGGTCTCAAGTTGAAAAGTTATCCTCTATCCACCGGATAGGGGATGACTTTCCAATCACTAAGGGTTTAACCGCCATGGTCTCCACCGATCCCGAGAATTGGGGTTGAATGAATAGTGTGACGATCCACACTTTGTGTAGACGGGGATCACTCGCTTAGCTGGTCTTAGAGGCAAAAACTAGCACGCTCAGGGGTCAAACCACAGTCCTTTAGGTTTATTTTGGCATCATAAAGCACACGGTAGGCCCTGTTGCACGTCACAGGCCTACCACTGTCCATAACATTTCAACCTTTGGCTTTAATTTGCAGTAAACAGTTCCTTAACGTTCATGGAACAATACAAGCACTAACAGTCTGTGGAGTTACCTTACAGGAGCTCCTGCTCCTCACGCTGACTCCTCGTCAGACCTAAGTTCCCGGGGAAGCTTCCTAACTGGGATCACCGTCCTGCCCACCAGGCCACCTGACAGTCCAGACCCTCAGAAGGTCGTTAGCTTCCCCCACGCAGTGCCGTCACAGACACCTGGCCTCTTCGTGCGCTATTCAGGACGTCCATCCCAGGACCGTCCAACACACAGGCCTCCAGGTCCATGGTCTCTCCATGTGCTCCAGAAATCCAATCCTACTCCCAGGATTTTCCAACACAGGCCATCCAGGACCTAACACTCTTCACACAGATTCAGTCTCAACACGTCAGAGACTCTCCACAGTCTCAGACAGACTACATTTACTCACCATGTGCCAACCACTTCCTTACATACCTGTAGCCACTCCCCAGCTAAGGTATGAAGCACATGGTCTGGTCACATGTTCATGACCTCATCACAGGTCCTTCACAAACTCACACCACCCCCAGTGGGCGGTGTATGTGTGGTTAGCCAGTCCCACCCAGCTCACAAGCTAACCCTGTAAGCCACCCTATACAATAAACAGAACTCTTGTAGGACTAAAAGTCCCAGAACAACATTACTGGCTTACAGCGCAGAGGAGCTCTGCGACACATACCTGCCATTCACAACAATGCCAGGGCCTGTTTTCCCATCCATATCACTCATCCTTGTATCTCTTGAGGAGCATATACAGCGCCCCCTAGCTGCAGCATGAGTCACTACACCACAATAGGAGGTCAATCATACATACTACTGCTCCATTTATTAATGGGAGTGATGGGCGCAGCGCTAGGCTGATCTTCACCACTCCTATTAGAATGAATGGAGAGGAAGTGCACATGATCGGCCTCCACTCCAGTCGTCCTCCCTTAATCACTTTTTTTTTCTCCTATTTTGTCTTCTTACAATTAAAACTTAGAAATATATAAAGAAATCTTCTCATTATTTCTAAGGAGCCATGAACCCCACCTTTCTCCCTCCTGTTCTTTGTCTGGCCGTAAGACAACTGTCTGCAGCTGAAGCCTCCCAGATTATCACGCAGCGTTTTTGTAGCATTTTGTGCTGCGCTTTTGGTCAATAGAACTAACTTTATTAAACATGTACTGTAGACAAAAAACAAAAAGTTGCACTTTCTAGTGCTAAAGTATGTTAATATGGAATATATGAAATATGAATAGCAATACTGCTTCTGGATACTGGGAAAAAAATGAGACGCTTAGCACATAATATGGCCAATTCATGCATGCCCATCAACCAACGACAAGGCTGTCTGAAATCTGCTGGGTCCTAACTGGTCTAGTGTGAATACGTCTCTAAGATTGAAGTCTGAATTTCTGGGTAGATGTGAAAACCTCTCTTCAAAGTCTGATTTTATGGGTAGGTAGGACCCTGTTGCAATTAAAATCCACCACATGCTGAAGGGCGGAGTGCCACCTTGTCGTTGATGGTTGGCATGCATGAATTGGCTAAATTATGTGCTAAGCGTCTCATTTTCCCTAGTATCCAGAAGCAGTATTGCTATTCATGTTTCATATATTTCATATTGACATGCTTTAGCACTACAGAGTGCAACTTTTTTTGTTTATTGAATATGGAGGTAGCCTCTCCTAGTATGAATCTGTTCACATTATCTTGGAAGTGCCAGTCAGTCTTTTTGTCATTTGTACTGTAGACAAACCACATCTGTAATCAGCAGCCAAAATGTAATAAAACTTGCCTTTTGAACTCCAAAAGAGCAGGTTTTTGTAGATAGAGCAAAAGAACAGGTGATTTGTTGATACAGAATCTATATTAGAAGATTGTTCCATTTTTTATTTTACAGTGCATGATTTTTAGTTGCTGTAGCTGGAATACTGCTTTAATTTTCTGTATTTTTTTTTTACTTTGGCAGCTCATCATTTTTTTTGTTGTACTTTAATTTAATTGGCCACGGCTTTTTTTCTTTTCTTCCATTTCTTTCCTTATTTTTCATCTTGCAGCCAGAAGTTAATGGAGAGAGTTTAGAAGTTTGATAGCAACATTATTGAACAGATGGCGCTGCTTCATTTCAGAATGACCCATGATTCTCCTGTGCATTTGGTTAATTGATATGTCATGTCAGCCGTTGTATAGGCAATTTATTGCGCAGTTAGCTTGGAGAAACTTGTGAAAGTCAAAACTTCTCAGTTACTTGCCAGTCGTTTTGCTTTGTTTTGTTTTTTTTTTTTTACTTGTTTTTGCTGCTTTTTGTTTCTTTTTAAGAAATTAGACCATAATTAAAACCATGTTTTTCGTAAACTAAAGACCTAATGAAAACTGAAATAAGGAGCTGCAAAGTCATTAATCTCTGCTGTCGTGCTATGAAAAGTTGTGGAAAGAAAAATTTTGTGGTCACGCAGCAATTTATTTATTATTTTTTAATTATCAGAACAATTTATCCTTATTTGCTTTCAATTAAAAATAACTATAATTATTTCCTCCAATCTGTAATGTAATGTTCAGCCACCAGAGGGCAGTGTGCCCTTTCGAATAGATGTCCGCGGCGCGTTTCGCTGGAAATTGACTGCGAAACTTTAGTCATTTTTTTAATACAGACGTGGATAGTTGGACGCTGCTGGTCATAAAGACCCGAAAATAAAAGATCTCCACATGTGTTCATGCAAAAGAGTACAGCTCCATGTGAAATGATTTGTGCGAGCAGTCATGCAAGTTTTAGGAGGGAATATTGAAAGCTAGAAGACTTTCAGAGTTCATCCACTGTGAGATTTTTGTTTAACCCCGTCATGTAGCATGGTATCTATATGTAGCTAATTTTGCTTGAATTGATAGAATTTGGAATTTCTTTCTTTGCAATAGTTACAGTGATGGCCTGCAATTATCACCATCCACCATTGTACTCATTCCCAGACTGAATTTGGGAGGAGGGGTATATGGCTTAATTCCTATCATGTGCTGTGAGAGCCATCGCTTATCAAGCCAAATCAACTTGATGGAGAAGTTTAGTTACCTGCAATGGGGGTTGCATGTAATGGCTCAGCATGTTATGGCTCATATGTCCCGGCGCAGCATGTACGGCAAAGCACTGTTCCATAGGAATGGCTGAACTACATAGTAGCCTCCATTTCTGGAATAAATTCTGAGCACAAGAAGTGATAGTAAGGGCTATGAGATAAATAGTAACATTCACAATTAATGCTACCACATAATGCTCTAATAATACTACTATACAGTGCCAGAACAGTTCATGTTTGTAGCAAGAGAAGAAGTTTAAAGCAGACGTGGTGATGGCCTTGTGCAAGTTTTAATGCAAGCATAGCAGCTTCTAAAGGGTTGCATCATATCGTTTATTAATGGGGATGTCTGCTTTCATAAAAAATTACTCCCAGTTAATTCTTTGAAATGAATCAATACTTCCCTTTTGAAGCCACTGCTACTTAAGCACCACCTTTTTGCTGCTCCCTGACAGGTTTTATTATAGTGGTGATGTCCCATCTACATCATGTGACTGCTGCAGTCATTCGTTAACTAACCAGTGGTGCTGAGGCCAGTGATTGGCAGCAGCGGTCACGTGTAGTAGACTGAACGTCTCTATTCCTACTGGTAATCAAAGACTGTTAGGAGCAGCGAAGCGTGGCGCTGGAGCCGCAGGCGCTTCATCAGGTAAGTGATGCTTATTGATTGATATTTAAATCATTGCCAGCTCTTCTCAATCAAGTCAACTTTTGACTCTACTTTATGTTACCGGCACATAAAAAAAATACTTACGGTACCGTTTAAGGGTGATTATTGGTTATTTTACTGTTTTATCACATTCCTTGCCTTATGAAAAATTGTATATACTGTGCAAACCCTTTTTTTAATGTGTTTAAAAGGTTTTTATATGAATCTGTATTTTTTCAGCTTTCCATAGCACTATTTTTATATTTAATAAAAAAAAATCTGAAATCTTGCACTTTTCAAGCTAGAAACTAGGCCTAATATTAACCTCATACCGTTCTTTACCGAAGACTTTTCAGCTGTCTCATTATCATCACAGATATGATGGCAATGAAAGGTAACCTCTCTATAGCAATCCACTATTCACAATGGGTGGTGTCACAGCTCACCTCCTCCCCCTCCCTTCACAATGATCTTTGTCCATGCATGATAAATAGTTCAGAACATTTCAATAGAGTGCGAGTCGATCCATTGCTGCTAATGTCCTTGTGCCCTATAGAAAGTGCAAGTATAATATTACATCTAGTGATGAATGTGAAAATTACAAGTTGATTTTTATTTTTAATATAGATAGTAATATGGAAATTAAAAAAAGAAAAAATCATGAACTTTTTTTACAAAAATTTTTAGCATAACTTTTAATTAAACCGTAGGCTATTTTTCGGTCTCCGATTCAATATGAAGAGTACATGTACTTTTAAACAGCTGTTGCATATCGTAGATGGTTTATCAGTAGTATGATTGGAGTCGTGCCGAGACCCCACCGATCTCTAGATCAACTTTTCTCAAAGACTAAAGCTGGGCTAAATAGCAAGTCTTGGATTTCATCTTTACATTGTCTGCAGGATTATTAGGCTTGTTTTCTTCAGGGGCCAAAAAAAGAGATTTTTAGTGACCCTGAAAAGTGAAAAATTGTTACTAGTCTTACAGAGGAAAGCAACACTTTAGAAATTACTAAGATGTTGAGGTGATCACAGAACCATCAATAGTTTGGTCACAAATAGTCAACAGGGTCACAGAAAAATTGAGAATAAAAAAGAAACATATTAACTGTCAAAGATTTGAGAGAATCAAATGTGAAGCGGTCAGGAAGCCTTTATCCTCCAGTTCTGTCATATTCCAGAACTGTGACCTTCCTGGAGAACCCAGAAGTACAAGCTGCTCAGTGCTCTGAGGCATGGCCGAGGTAAGGGAGGCTGAAACCCAACCACCACTGAGCAAGACACAGAAACCTCAAGACTGGGCCAAAAAAATCTGAAGACAGATTGTTTTCAAAGGTTCTATGGACTGATGAGATGAGTGGCTCTTGATGGAGCAGATGGATGGGCCATGGTCAGATCAGTAATGGGCACAGACCTCAACTTCGCACTCAGACACCAGAAAGGTGGAGGTGGGTACTGCTATGGGCTGGTGTTATTAAAGATGAGCTAGTTGGACTCTTTTGAGTTGAAGATGGACTCAAAATCAACTCCCATTTTCTGCAGGACAAGGCTCCATCTCAACATCAGAGTCTCCACTACTCGGCTGCCAGTAATGGCCTTAATGATGAAAGAATAATGACATGTTCACTTCTGAAATGAACCTAAACCCTAATGAGAACTTGTGGACCCTTTTTAAATGGGAGATTTTTGGTGAAGGAAAACAGTCACCTCTCCGATCAGTGTATGATAAGCTGTGGTTGATGCTGCCCAAAAGGTTGATCAAGAAACAGACAAGACTCTATGAATGGAGCTTATGACTGTCATTGAAAAGAAGGGTAGCTATATTGGTCACTGATACCTTTTGGGGAATAGTCCGATATGTATTTTTGAACATTTTGAGCTTTTGGGTTATTATTCTTGTTAACATGTGAAAAAACACAATTGAGATGGGAAAATTTACATTTTTTGTTTAATTGCCCAATAATTCTGTACACAAAGATATTCTAAGAAAGACAAAACCTCATTTTTACTTTCTTAAATATTCAGGTTTCATGTTTATTAACCTTTTGGATTGACTGACAGCTCTGGAGTTCTTCAGTACTAAAACTAATCATCAAAAATACAAATTTACTTAAAAGGGTTGTCCACTACTAGGACAACCCCTACTTGAATGAAATGTTAGGTCCCGATAAAATTAAAAAACCTCTACCCACCTTCCATGTGGTCGCCGTTCCGCGGTGTCCGCAGTTGCTCCCCCGGGGGCTCTCGTGCTGTTGTTGTGACATGTGACCTCAGCGCCCAGTCAGTGCTGGCGTCACTGTCCCCGTCTACGTACGGATTGAACATGAAGAGGAAGCCCGGGTTGCAGCTGATCCCTGACTGCCTCTTCATGTTCAATCTGTGCATAGCTGGAGAGTGACTGCTGACACCATGGGAACGGCGACAGCTCGGGAGGTGAGTATAGTTTTTTTTAATTTGTCGGGGCCAAACATTTTGTTCAAGAATGGCTTGTCCTAGTAGTGGACAACCCCTTTAATAATTGTGCACACCATGTAGTGTAATAGAAAAGCAGCCCTTCTGCTACTTGGTTTTAGCAAAGAGTGAGGGGTTTCTGCACCCCAATTCTTGGCAATCATTTTTTTTTAATGGAGTTGTACTTGAATTGACAAAATTCTGACTGTTTTAAACCTCACGAATGGGAACTTAATGAGGTTGTCCGACAGTAATTTTTTTTTTGCTATGGATTGATTAAAACTCAGAGCTGCCTGCCCTGGATCCAGGGGGGGTTGCTGAAAGGTTCATATACATCTGTGTATTGTTTTTAATCAATTGGCTAAAAAAAAATATTTTTTTTTTACTGCCAGATAACCCCATTAAGAACTTATTGCACGCTCTTGTAATTTTACATTAAATAGCATGCTGTTAGTTCCAAAGACCTATGGCACAAGCTACCACATTTTTATAACTTATACTTATGGCTTTAGTTTATATAACTATTAAAATAATTAGTCCGAAATAAAAGCAAAATGGCGTTACTTCTATGGATGCATGCGACTCCTGAACTCATAATCCAAATAATAAAATGTTTGATGCCCTTATACCATTTAGGCATGTTGATATTGGCCATTAACATTAACGAGCACCAATCGACTATGCAAAAATTATTCACTGTCCCATTTGAGCAAACTAACAAAGAAGAGGACATAATTAGCCTTAACGTGATGGTTCTTTCCTTGTACAGCACCATATTATTGGCAGTAATTGTCCTTCTTACACGGGCCAGTGGGCTACTTGTCACTATGATTTTTTGCCGCCATAAAGAATCCAATTACTCAAGAGTAGGGTTGTGACATTGGAAACTCAGCTTTGCCTTTTAGTGGTCATTGACATTGACCTAGGACGCATCGACCACCTTAATATCTGCCATCCATTTTTGGCGATCTTCCCTCATTCTTATGGTTGATTTGCTTGGCTCCGAACTATCCATGCTCTTACATTTCCAAAGCCAATGTTAGTGAAGCTATTATGGCCAATTTGAGGTCTTCCAAGATTGATCATAAAATTCCCATAAATGGAGTTTATGAGGCTTGTAATATCTCTGATGCAAATATTATCACCTCCTGAAAGCCAAAGCCAACTTTCTCGCAGCATTTTTTCTTAGATGCTGTGAATGGTAGTTTTACTTATATAGTTATCCTTAGCCTAATAAAAGCAATGCGAATAAGAGAAACTAACCCTGATACCTAATATTGGAGGTGGAATTGTACCCTTTAAAGGCTGATCTGAAGGTCAGATGATGTGCCTCCTACATCACTGACATCCTAAGGTTTTTCTTGTTTTTTTCTTAGGACTCAAGGCTAAAAAAACAAATCAAAACATAGCATAACATTATGGGAACCTTCTGGTGCTGGTTTACACCTTCACAATCTAACTGTCACGATTCCTCTGCCCAGAGTGTCTGGGACTCTGTGATGGACAGCTCTGTCATCCTATCCTGTGCTGTGGCGTGCTGAGCTGTCGGTGCTTTGATTGACAGCTTGGTTGACCTATCTGACTGGAAGGTGCAGAGATTTCCACAGGTGCTCCATGTTCTTGGTAATTGCCCTGCTATTTAGGCGAGCTGTCTGGCCCAGATCACTGCCAGTTAAAAGTTTGTTCTAAGCTTGTGCTCTCTGGTGTGTTCGCCTGTACCCTGTGCTGTAAGTTCTGATATTCTTCTGCCGCTGACCTTTGCACTGTGTTCAGACTACCCGTTTGTTATCGCCCCTTTGCATCTGATATTCTGTTGCTGACCTTTGGACCGTGTTCTGACTACCCGTTTGTTATTGCCTCTTTTGCTTATTCGCTATTTCTCTGGCATTCTGACGCTGGCATGTGACCTGACTTGTGACTTTGCATTTTCCCTTGGTTTACTACGTGATCTTTTGGTATTGACCCCGGAAAGTCTGACTGCGCTGATTCACTGCCTAGCCGTGGGTTCTGACTAGTGTCACACTAACCTCCTGGGACAGAGAATTTTTTTTTCCCTCTTTCCGTTTTATTATTCTTGAATTAAATCCCAAAACCCTTGTGGTTCGCATTCCAGATTTTCTCCAGCCATTAAGAAAGGTAGAGTAGACAACCGAAAATAGGCAGCCTCTCTGGGACAGTGTTGAAGTATGTTATGTGATCGTTACGCTTAAAGGGGTTTTCCTTTCCTTTACTAAAAGTCTATAGCCACTCTATGTAACTGCAAATTCTGAATCTGCACCACACGCTGTCAGGATTCTCCGGTGTCAGTGGTGAGAGCAGGCGGTCATGTCACTTCAAGTATGCGATTTCCATACTTCGCATACTGAGGTCACGCATGTCTAGTTGCAGTGTGGCTGGAAGTACGGAGATTGCATGATTTTAGTGACCACCTGCTCTCGCCATTGACACCTGAGAATTTCCACAGGATGCAGTACTTATTCAGAAGTTTACAGTTGCATGGAGTGAAAAACTGCGAAATCATGTGAAAAACTAAAGTTGTAAATGAGCACTTAGGCTGGTGGCCCACTGAAGAGCTACCTCCCTTATTCAAGAAGAGGTTCTTAGCTATTTTTTTTGTGACCTGGTGCTTCTGCTTCAGTCAGTTGTCTTACAGCCAGACACAGGAGGAGCACGGGAGCGCTCGCATGTACTCAGTAGGCGTGCTGCCGGGAACTGTGGTGCGCACACCAGGAAGGGGCAGGAGCACGTAGAGAAACCACGCCATGGGACCGGGGCAGTGAATAAGCTGGCGTCCCTACATGGAGGAAGAAGGGGACACCATACCGGGGCACTGGCCATTGCGCTACACCTGTTACCATGTCAAAAGTGTCCAGTGTTTGCTTTTATTTTATTTTTACTATCACCCATGACAGCACCAACAAGAGAGGGGATCCACCCTTCAAGGACAGGGAACCTTTAAGATAAAAAGGGCGGCTCCTCTCTCCCATCAGTGGTTTCCTGTCCTTGATGGGTGGAGCCTTTAACGGCATGGTGGCAGCATCGCAAGGAGAAGATCAAGTTCCCAGGCCTGGGCCGGTCGGTGGCGGTGGGGCACCGTATCTGCTTCAGCCAGCGCCATCACCGCATGTTTGGTCGGCAGCCCTGCGTCCCGTCGCAGTCACAGAGTGTGGCCGGAAACAGGAAGTCGCGCTCTGATGACACGGCTGGGCCCTTTCGACCGGGAACACTTCCGGGGGCGGTACCGGAAGCTGCAGGAGATGCCAGCCGCAAATCCCTACAGGCATAGTTCTTAAGGGTGGATCGCCGGCCAGGCATGGGCACCAGTGCAGCAATGCAGGCACAGCAGCCTTCTCCACAGCAGCAGCAGCAGCATTGCGAGCAAGAGCAGCCGCAGCGACCCCAAAGCCAGCCTCACCAGGATTCCGGACGCCCCAGAGGGATGCGCAGGTCCAAGAATCCAGGACAAGTCAGCGCAGCTCTACCAGGATGGAAGATTCCACGGTCCCTAAAGGAGACCTTTCGAACGACGTCCTGCCATTTTAATAATGCAAATCTCTCTCTCTCTCCCTCTCTCGGTCTGGCTATCTGATAGGCCCTCCTAGGAAAAGTGCGGGGAAGTCAAAGCACAGAGCATGCGCTCTGTGCGGTCAGGATCTGGCTAGTGCAAGGCCCACAAAATTATGCCAGCCGTGTATTAATGACACGGTGGCCAATGAGACCTCTGATGACTTCTCTTCCACCTTGAGGACTCTCATCAGAGCGGAGGTGGAGAACTCATTGAACTCCTGGTCCCTTCCAGGGAAAACATCAAGAAGAGATAGTGCCGAAGTATCTCCCTCACCGTCAATGTCATCTTATGAAGGAGTTCCGTGGGATACTTCGGAATCCTCCTCATCAGAAAGCAACTCGGGCTTGGGTTATTGCTTCCCTCTAGAGGAGGTTGACAGTTTACAGTAGTTAAGGCGGTAAGGTCCACAATGGGACTGGTCGACCATAAGCCTAAAAAGTGTATCCAAGATGTCGTGTTTGGCATCTTGGACAAGAAAAAATATAGTTTTTCCCATAAATGAAAAATTGCTGAATCTCATCAGTTAAGAATGGGAGAAGACGGATAGGAAAAGCCCCCTGCCATCCTCCGTCAAAAGGAAGTACCCCTTTGAGGATGAGGCCACCTCGTCCTGGAGTAAAGCTCCTAAGTTGGATGTTGTCATATCCAAGGTCTCAAAAAGTTCATCCCTTCCCTTTGAGGACTCAGGATTATTAAAGGATCCTCTCGAAGGTTGATACCTTTCTTAAGGCAACATGTGAATCATCAGCAGGGGCGTTGAGACCGGCCATCGCGGCAACTTGCACAGCGAGGTCCCTCATGGTCTGGCTGAGCACTCTGGATGACCAGCTAGGCGACAGTTCATCCAGTGACGCCATTAAGACCATGCTCCTGGTAATCAGAGGGGCGGCGGCCTTCTTGGCAGATGCATCAGCAGACTCAGCCAGACTGGCCGCAAGATCTGCCGCATTATCCAATGCGGGCCGGAGAGCTGTCTGCTTGAAAAGCTGCCCAGGGGACGTTCAAGCAAAAGGTAAACTATGCTCTCTCCCCTGTGAAGGACAATATTTATTCGGCTCAGCTTTAGATGACATCTTGGAAAAAGCGGCCGATAAGAAGGTGTTCCCGAAACCTCCCTTCTCGTCCTTCTAGCAGTCCTTTTGGGGGGAAACATACAAACGAAGGAGAGCATCCACGGAACATGCATGCATGCATGGGAAGGCTTCCAGGGCCTAGAACGTAATGTAAAATACCGGCGCATGCGCAATACTGATTATATGCTTTGTCCACAGTTGGGCAAAGCATACTGCGCACGCTCGAGAGGCCTTTTCAATGCGCACGCGCACCAACGCTACGTGAATGCAGGAATAAGAAGAAAGAAATGCGTAGAGCAAGACAGGAGGGGGGGAAGAAGGAGAATAAGCTCCGCCCATCGGACCGGACCGCTGCAATTTACATACATCGCAAGAGAGATAAAAAAGGTATTTATGCATCAAAGGTGGGTGTCAGGGGGGATCAAAAGTACTGCTTATGTGACACACAATTAAATGATAGCTTTACATGATATCACAAAAAATGTGTAACAGATTCCCTTTAACAAAGTAAAATGAATGAGAACAATCTTGTTACTGATAGAGTAAGTGATCACCTTTTCGTGATTTGAATTAGGGTTTTGAAAAGGAGCGAATTATCTAAAATAGCGCTTTGCAGCTGACAGTGTCGTGGATCAATGGCATTTAAACCTAAAATGACCTTGAGATGGAATAATCAGGACTGTTTCATTCAGCGTCAAGGAAAGAAAAGAAAATGAAAATGCTTGTAGCATTGACCTATTCGTGGCTGCACGGATAGGATTCTAAATTGACATATAAGAAAAGAAAAATAGGAACACAGTTCCAGCCAGCTCACCAACTAGGAGGATGCACGGAGGGAAATCCAGACCATGGACTTGAGACTTGGCAGACGAAGAAAAACGGGACTCCAGCTTCCATAAAATGAATGAAACTTTATTCGTGTAAATTACACATAAAACCTCCTGGTTCAAGGTAGGAGTGCACTACATAGCACGGGCAATAGCGACACGTTTCGACCTGATAGGAGTGCACTACATAGCACCGGCAATAGCGACACGTTTCGACCTAGATGCGGTCTTTGTCACAGCTGTGACAAAGACCGCATCTAGGTCGAAACGTGTCGCTATTGCCCGTGCTATGTAGTGCACTCCTATCTTGAACCAGGAGGTTTTATGTGTAATTTACACGAATAAAGTTTCATTCATTTTATGGAAGCTGGAGTCCCGTTTTTCTTCGTCTGCAAGGATTATAAATTAACTTTTAAGTCAATTCTGCCTTTGACAAACTTCACTAAAATATTGTATAATACAGTACACGCCAGACCATCATCAAAAATTTAATAGGCTCTCCTCGCTTATCTGTGCCTCAGTATCCAGATGGCTTTTTCCTATCACCCATGACAGCACCACCTTCCCATCTAGGACAGAAAACCTACTGAATAAAAGGGTGGAACTTCTCCCCCGTATTAGTTGGTTTCCTGTCCTTGATGGGGAACCTATGCACAGAGTGTCTGGTGCTGAACGTAGAAAAGAAGTCTCCTACCCAGATCGCCTAGGAGGACGTGACGTCTGCTGAGCCGGTGTTCGGGGCCTGGAAGCGCCGCAGCGGGTCCATTGAGGTCTTGGCTGGAATAGGTAGCATCTCTGTGGGTCTGCCGGCCACCATGTTGTCACGGGATCTGCGCTTGTGCAGGGTGCACTGTAAAGGCACGCCATGATTGCAAACGCGCTGGTGACATGTGATGTTAAAGTGTTAGAGCACTTCCAGGAGAGGTCCAGAGGAGCCGGCCATTGGGGGGACGTTCTGTCCTCGCTGGTCCCACATTTAAATACGGTTTAAGACCACCGGAAGAGCGATGACTCCTCCATAGTTCTGGCATGGAGCAGCAGGAGGGGAAGAAGCAGATGGAGCAGCAAATGCAGGTGCAACAATACTCGAAACCGGAGCAGCAGCAACATCGACACAGCGGTGGACAGTTCCAGAGGTCTCAGTTGTTCCTGCCAGCAGAGACGCAGCACAGGGTCCAGAGGAGACCACTCAGATGATTAAATTCCGCCTCCGAATCTGGTACCTTCACGATCAGCTTTGTGGTAAGTGATGTTTGTGAAAGTTCCCTTTGGTAACAGGTTGTTCTCTTGTTGCTTATTTGTTAGGAGATGCCAAAGAAATGCTTAGCTAATCTCCAGCATAACGAGTGTGCAATGTGCAGAGAGGAATTTTCCAGCTCATGGCAGAAAAATCTCTGCCAGGCTTGATTAGAGAAAACTGTATGTGAAGAAACCCCTAATTTTGCTTAGAGCAACTATTAGATCAGAAGTGAAAAATAATCTTAAGTCCTTAGCCCTCCAAGAAAGCAACAAACATACAAAGGGGAAGAAGTACAGTATGTCATCGGATTTATCTTCCTCGGGTGAGGGTAGTCGCCTGTGCTTCCTAGTAGAAGATATGGATCCATTAGTCAGGGCAGCAAGTGTCACCATGGGCATTAAAGTGGTGAAAGCACGTAGATCAGTGCCAGATATTATGTTCAAAGGGTTGGAGCAGGAAAAACGAAAACCTTTACAGTGAATGAAAAAATACTGGCCCTTATTAAGAAGGAATGGAAGTAGAATGGAAGTAACCTGAGAGGAATGGTTCACTGCCCTCATCATTAAAAAGGAAATATTCCTTTGAGGAACAGCATACAGCCCTATGAGATAAAGTGCCAAAAATAGATGTAGCGGTGGCCAAACCATCAAAAAAATCCCACTTGCCGTTTGAAGATATCGGAGTACTTAAATATCCCTTAGATAAATAATCAGAAAGCTACCTAAACAATATATGGGAATCTCGGCAGTAGTGCTAAAACTAGCTATAATTGCAACACCTACAGCGAGGTCCATCATATCCTGGCTTGATAAATTGGAAAGTCAGCTAAGGAATAAGGCCACAAGGGAAGACATCTTGGCTGATGTCCTGTTAATGCAGAGGGCAGTGGTGTTCTTGGCCGATGTATAAGAATATTCTGCAAGATTAGTGGCTAGATCGTCTGTTCTCTCGAATGCAGCGCAAAGAACCCTGTAGCCTAAAAGCTCTCCTGGTGATATGCAATCAAAATCCAGATTATGTTCCATTCCATGAAGAGTATCTGTTTGAGCCCGCCATTTATGACATCCTAGACAAAGCTGGTGATCGTAAAAAAAAAACATCCTCCTAATTGGTCCATCCTTCATATAGGAGGTCCTTTCAAAGGAGAACATATGATCATAGAAGGTCTTCAAAAGATCAGTGGAAAACGAAGGAACGTTGAAGGAACAAGCAGCTTCATCTTTGAAGGTCCTTCTTCGGAGAATAAAAAGACTTCCCGGTGATGCCATTCCCTGGGTGTGGGGAAGGCTTTCCCTCTTCCTACCTGCCTGGGCGAGAAACTCGTAGAGTGGATGGATTTTCAAATTGATAGTCGGGCCTCAGATTGGAGTTCTTGGATGTTCCCCTATGGACCTTTCTAGTAATGCCTTCTCAGAGGTCTGGGGGCTGCAGTTAGCCCTTGAAACTGAAGTCCAGAAATTGATGAAAAAAAATCAGTTCTTTTAGAGTTTCCAGTAAAGGAGGAAGGAAAGGGATTTTATTCTCTTCTTTTCCTGATATAAAAACCCGACACCTATTTCAGGACCATAAAAACTTGTCTTTTCAAGATAGAGTGTATAAAGTCCATCATAAAGCTACTGATTCCAGGCTGTTATATGATCGTTTTGGACCTAAATGATGCATATTATCATGTTCCAATCCATATAGAAGATCAGTAATTCCTAAGAGTGGCTCTAGCTATAAATGGAAGGATTATTCATTTTCAGTTCAGGGCTTTTCCCTTTGGTTTATCAATGACTCTGCAAATTTTCACGAAAGTGGTAGTGGAAATGACAACTCGTCTATGGGAACAGAACATCCTTCTAATTCCAAACTTGGATGATTTCTTGATTATAGGCTAGACAGTCGGTCACTGCAATTCTCAATTAGAATGTGTCAGAGCAACCTTAACGAATCTGGGTTGGTGTCAGATCAGATTCTTAAAGCAATGAAAAATCCCACCATGATCCTCAGGAAGGTCATGACATTGCTGGGGTCTCTGAATTCTTGTGTTCCAGCAGTCCTGTGGGCTAAGTTGCACATCAGAAAACTTCAAAGGGACATTTTGATAAGCGAAAAGGTGCTAAAATGAAATTTAGAGGGAAGAGTAACCTTTTCCTCAGTCACGGTCAAGTCTATCCATTGGTGGTTACATACAGAAAATATATTGAGGTAAATCCAGTTGAGAGTATTGTAACCATGGATGCAAGTCCAAAAGGTTGGGGACCGCATTCAGACGATGAGATGGTCCAAAGCGGATGGACAAAAGAGGAAAAGATGGGGTCCTGCAATCTAAGAGCTAAGGACAGTCAAATATGCGGTGGAGAATCTACTCTCATCGATACAAGGCAGGCATGTTCGTATTCTATCAGACAACAGAGTAACATTGGCATACATCAACCATCAAGGGGGGGACTCCCTCCGATTTGCTAATGACAGTAACAGAGAAGATCTTTCAGATAGTGAAAAACCACCTGTTTTCATTGACAGTGTTACATGGAAAAGCATGGCAGACTTCTTGAGCCGCAATCAGTTGAGGCAAGGAGAGGGGAGGCTGAATCCAGCTTTTTTCCAAAAGATTGTAGAGTTATGGGATCTGTCAGACAAACACCCGTTTGCAAGCAAACACAACAGAAAAGAAAATAAGTTTTGCTCACTAAATCCCAGAGAAAATCCTTATATGGTAGATGCCTTTTTGAATCAAATGGGACTTCAGTCTAGCTTACAATTTTCCACCACTAGTGTTGATTTCAGCAGTACTGGGGAAGATCAGACAAGATCAAGCAAGGGTAATTTTAATAGCACCATTCTAGCTCAAAAGACCATGGTTCTCAGGGATGAGGTTGATGTCTGTCACCGATTCTTGGGTACTGCCAGAGATCCCTGATTTTCTCCTCCAACGTCCAGTTTGTCACACCCACACAACTGGGCTTCACTTGACGGCTTGTTATTTGAGAGGTCACTATTAGTGCAGTGAGTTCTCAGCTAATCTAGTCTACACATTGCTAAAAAGTAGAAATCCAGTAACAACTAGAACCTATGGTAAAACCTGGAAAAGCTTCTCAGCACCTCAGGTGTAAAACTACAAGACTGTATTTCTCTAGAAGGGAATAGATAGGGGGTTATCTATTAGCACCCTCAAGGTACAGATAACGGTCTTAGGGGGTCTTTATAATTATAACCTAGCGAGTAATAGGTGGATAATGAGATTAATAAAAGTATGTGACAAATCAAAACCAGAGGTTACCCCAAAAATTCCACTTTGAGATTTGAACCTGGTTCTGTAGAACTGACTCACTCCACTTTGGAACCGATCAGTTCTGCATCAGTCAACAACCTTACATTGAAAACAGTCCTTCCGGTTGGCCCCAACATCTGCTATAAGAGTTTGTGACATTCAGGCCTTGTCGGTTAGTACTCCCTTTATGCAAATCCTGGGCAACAGGGTCATCTTAAAGCCAGACTCAGCTTACCTCCCTGATCATCTGATCTCGGGCTAATCTGAAGCTGGGTTCTGCAGTGATCAGGTGTGTAAAGGAATCTGGCAGCAGGTGTTCAATTTCTCTACAGTGCCACCACAGGACAAATGAAGCATTACATTGCTCCATTCAAACTGATGGGTTATTTATGTAATAAAGGGTTGTCAAGAGAGAGAAAGTTGCACTTTAAAAGAAACTCTACTATTACACATTTATGTTTTAATGGGGCATTTAACAAAAAGTTGTCCCTGGACCCTTTTTAAAAGGGAAGCCTAAAAGGGTATTCCCACAATTGAAAGCTAAAAGTGGGATAGGGGATACCTTGCTGGCCCCCATAAGTCTTAAGAACGGGGCCCTCAAGAGCCTAGTTTTGAATGGTGCTGAGGGACGCAATGTTTGACCTCTGTTTCATTCATTGTCTATGGGACTGCCGGAGAAAGCGGAATTCTGTGCTCTGCGTTGTCCAGCAATCCCATAGACAATGAATGGAGCGGAGTATGACCATGGGCACAGAGGGATCACTGGGATCTTGAGATCAATGGGAGTCCCTGTTGTGGGTATGTTATCCCATATTCTATGGATTAACTACAGTACTTCCCATTAGTTGAGATTACCAACAATACAGATGAAAACGGTCCATAGCTTTGGTTGGTGGCAATCACAACATGAGGTTCTCCACAATCTAGGACCTCTGTGCCTCCATAGTGAATAATGTATTCCTCCTGTCCCATCCATTACAGACATTAGAGGAGACGGTAGATGGGCTTACTAAGTGACACTCTCTGCTGAGAATACATGATTATTTTCTACGTACTTCTCTTCTTGGCAGCCACTTAAGATCAGGCGCAGGTGCCGCATGTAATACGTGTGTCTGGGCTTAATATTTCAGCGGAACCCTCATGTATTAGAATGAACTAATTATTTAGTATCTTAAAGGGAAAATATAATTATATAGTCTTATCTAGGAACAAATAGTTAAAATCAATTGTTTAGTAAAGGATCGGGATGTTTCCATCACTGTTTCTTTTTTTTATTACATCACCACCTTCCTACACTTTTTGTCATTTTTAGATTCTACATTCTGCTCTGATTAGTTTCTTAATGTATCTTTATGATGGTCTGAGCTTTATTTTTTATATATAAAAATTTGTCTGCCTACAGCAGCCACTAGGGGGAGCTAGTTGCATACTGGGTTAACATTGAATTCAGTGTATAAATAGTACGGAGTAAGCTCCTATATGCCACCTAGTGATGGCTGCACAGATAGAAATTTTATCATTTCAATTTATTTGCAGAAATTGTGCTTTTGTTTTAAAGCCTCAGCTTTGCAATATAGTTTTTCATCAACCTTGTATATTACATTGTCTATTTTTTGGTTTATTGATATATATATATATATATTTTTATTTTTTAGCTAAAGGGTTGGCTGTGAATACTGCACCTCTCCAAGATATTGAACTGGGACCTGTAGTAAGTGGTTTTCTTTATTTTTTATGATAATTCTTTAGTGCTACTAATCCATCGGTTCAACTTAAATTACAGTCTGTGTTCACTTTGGTGTAGTTTTATGCTACTCGTACGTCAGATATCCCTACATTTTTCCTTTCTCCCCTCTCTCACAGCATTAGTTGCAGAACTATAAGAGATATATTGCAGCTGCATCCCCCACTTTTTCCCTGTCTACTATGTATTATGTAACTGTGCACTAACTTTTTGGGAAAGATTTCTGTCATTTACAGATTACATTTTTGTGGGCAATTTTTTTTTTATTTATCACATTTTGTATTGTAAATAAAAATTTGAAATCTCACAATTTTTACACTGGCCACTATGGCATTGTTAGACTCTAACTTCCTGTTGTTTCAGGAAACAACACCTGTATATAGCCAAAATGGTCAGATCCCCCTACATATCTTTGTGTTAAAGCATCTAATGAGTGTGTGCAATGTCATGGTGAAGGGAGGAGGAGCTGCAGGGTCAGCTGTAACACAATCACCTGTAGTGATTGGTGGATCTTTTGTTATCAGCTGTATATAGAGGTGATGCCCCTAATTGTAGTAATGTCTCTGATGATAAGGAGCCTGCTGAAAAATCCTGATAGGACAGGAAGTATGAGTCTACAATAGCCCCAATGGCGAGTGTGAAAATTACAGATTACTAATTTTTTTTTTTTTTTTAATAAACATTGTAATATTTAAAAAATATGATATACATACTGTGTGTGTATGTATGTGTATATATATATTAAAATTATTTTTACATAAACATAATTATTAATTATTTAATTATTACAAATACATTATTGTTACAAAAAATATTATATGCATTTATTAAAAATATATGTAACATAAAAGTCTGATTTAAACAATAAGTTATTTTCTGATCATGGCTTCCTTTAGTAAGTTATATTAAAAGCTTCATATTTTCATTTGTACAGCCTATTTATGTAAAAAATATGCATGCTTTAGTTGATTCCATACATTGCCAAACTAATTTCATATTCTTTCATTTCAAGCTTTTTCCTTGTACGGCATCTTAACTTCCCACTGTCATAAGACTTAAAGGGATATCCCTATTTCCACGGTCCTATCCCAGTATATGGGAGGTGTAATAATAATAATAATATTAACAAATACCTGCAATTAGAAATGTAGTATAGTTCTTCTGATTCGCTATTTTGCTTACCCCATGTGCAGGGCATTGCAGTAGCTTAGGTATCCAAGGTTATGACAACTCATATAGTGACAGTTAGTTATCTGTTAGTGGTCGTAATTAAAGATGGGCGAACCCGAACAGTAAAGTTTGGCGTCTGTACCGAACACCTAGGAAGTCCGTGTTACTGTTCGGTTTTGGCTGCCCGATAACCGGGTGTTTGTCGTGCTGTCATGTGCATGGCAGTGCGGCAAACACCACTTCTGATCGGCACTGAAATCACCCCCGCCGGTCAGAGAGCCGCAGTTCCCACGCTGTGACCTCCGGTCACTGGTGTCAGCTGATGGGACTACTGATCCCATCATCCGACACCTGCTGCCGCTAATAACTGTGAGAGCAGGAGCGGCAGATGGGAGTATTCACTAATACCGCATCTTGGCACTGTCCAGGTTGAAAACTGTTGATCCCCCAGACATGGATTACGGCATGGGACAGAACGACAGACAGGTATGGTATATTGATGTTTTTTTTATTTTAGTTTTATTACAGGAGATCAAGGGCTTTGGTGGAATTAGGCGAGGTCATAAGTATGGTTTAATTAAGATTATTAAAGGAGTCTTTGTCATTCTTTCAATTAAAGGATTTTATTCTTGCTGTGTCTTTATTTTATCATACAACTATAGAATTAGTAATGAATAGGTGTCTTATAGACCCCTCTCCACTACTAAGCCATGGGCTTGATGTCACCTGACAATACAAAGGTGACATCAATCCCCCCAATTATCACCCCATTTGCCACCGCTACAGGGCAAGTGAGAAGAGCCTGGCAAAGTGCCAGAATTGGCGCATCTAACTTTACTGGGTAACTTCAGGCTGCTATTTTTAGGCTGGGGGGCCATACCCATGGCCCCTTACCAGCCTGAGAATACAGCTCACTGCTGTCTGCTTTAGCAAGGCTGGTTGTCACAAATGAGGGGACCCCACGCCTTTTTTTTATATTTAAATAATTGAAAAAAACAGCATGGGGACCACTCTATTCTTGATAACTAGCCCTGCTGAAGCTGACAGCTGAGGGTTGCTGCCCCAGCTGTGAGTTTTGTCTGGCTGGTTATCAAAAATACAGGGGAACCCACGCCATTTTTTAAAAAAAATATTTATTTATAGCGCAGGAGCGGCTAATGAATACTCCCATTCGCCGCTCCTGCTCTCACTGTAATTAGCGGCAGCAGGTGTCGGATGATGGGAGCAGTAGTCCCATCAGCTGACACCAGTGACCGGAGGGGATGATTTCAGAAGCGGCTCTCTGACCGGCGGGGATGATTTCAGAAGCGTTGTCATGCACATGACAGCATGGCAAACATTGTCTGTTTGGGCCCCCCATTCAAGTGAATGGGGTTCGGGTCCGGGTACTGTTCTGGTACCCGAACCCGAACTTTTTGTAACTGAACCCGCCGGACCCGAACATCCAGGAGTCCGCCCATCTCGAGTCGAAATCATGGATATCTAAGCTACTGCAATGCCCTGCATTTGGTGTAAGCAACATAGAGAATCAGAAGAACTACACTACATTTCTAATTCGAGGTATTTGCTATTATTATTATTATTACACCTACTACATATTGCGATAGGATCTTAGCAATGGGAATACCCCTTTAAAGGGAACTTGACAATGGATACATGCTGCCCTGTCCATATCTATGGGCAGCATGCATAAGACACTAGTTGCATGATTTCAGCCAGGTTTGTGTTACTCTGAAGTGCTGTTGTGTTTCAGAGAAAAACATAGTTTAACGGTTGCTGAGGACAAGTCCACACGGGATGCTAGTCAAACAGGTGGTCTCCCTGCGACTTCTCCACACCTGCTGCCCTAGAGTGACTGGTCCCTCCCTATGTGTGCGTAAAGGGAGAGATTTATCACTCAAAGGGAGCTGGTGGGAACAATCTGCCGGCGACGCGCCTCTACAACTAGTGTTCCGTGTGGCTCGGTCCCCGGCATGTATTAAACTATGTTTTTGTTGAAACGCCGCAGTGTTTGAGAGTAAGACACGCTTGGCTGAAAGCATATCGCCACCATCTGATACAAGCTGTCCATGGATTAGGCAGCATGTATCAACTGTCAGGTTCCCCTTAGAGGGAACCTGTCATTAGATTCATGCTGCCCGAACCCCGGACAGCATGAATCGGAGATTGCAGCCATATATGCCGCAGCATTTCAGAGAAAACATAGTTTGGAGACCAGCCAATGACTAAAGGGAGAGATGAGACTAGTCTGATTTGGTCCTTGGCCAGCTTCTTCTCAACCAGTTCCAGTTGACTGACAAGTTGTCATGTGTGCATTGCCACGAAGATTGTCGCGGTTGCACATTTTGACTTCTCACAGCTGAGCTGCTGTTTCTTTGTGTTTGGCAGCTAGGGAGTTAATTCTGTCTGTGCTCGGTGCTGGGACTGGGTGCAGTTTCTCCCGGCTGCAATTGATTATTTGTTGATTGGTTTCCTTTAAATTCCTGGTTGTCTGCTTGGGGAGTTGCCAGTGAAACCTTCATGCAGACCACAGATAGGAATGAATCTGTATAGACTTTAGTTGTGAGCTCCTTAGTTGTTCTAAGCTCAACTTGGTTAGAGTTTATTTCCCAGACCATTTATGTTCCTTTGGTGTTTGAGTGTGTATGCAAGCGAGTGTTATCCTGTCTGTCTTATATGTCTAATCTGTGTATTTAGCTAAGATCAGCCCATATCCCTTTGGTGGTAGTCAGGATCCTTCTTAGGACTGATTACAGGGTTCAGGGTCTGATAGGAGACAGGGTTAGGTTGGTGACTTGGACCTCTGAACCATTATCAGTACCTCCAAGGTGAGGGATTAGTTAGGACCCCAGTTTAGGGTCAGGTTAGATCCCGTCCACCTCTTTCCTGTTTCAGCTCATCAAGTCCTCAAGATTAACCCTGGGTTCAGCAGATATCGTGTCAGGTAAATCTATTCTATACTTACATGCTGATGTTGCTATACTAGTTGTTGTATAGAGTGTTGTTCCTGTATTAATAGTTTACTGACATTGTATACATATCATTAGACAGCGTGACATTTTCACTGGCCATAAAAATTATCTCCAGTTACCATGGATCCAGTAGCCCAGCTGGCTCTGCAGTTGCAGGGATTATCCATGGAGCTGACGGACATTAAGTCCAAAGTTTTGTCTCCCCTGGAGCAAACCAGAGTTGAACCTAAGGTTGCTCTCCCGGACAGGTTCACTGGTGGGCGAGACAAATTTTTCACCTTCCGGGAGGCATGTACATTGTATTTTCGGCTTCGGCCTCGATCATCAGGGAGTGAGGAGCAGAGAGTGGGAATTGTTATCTCACTTCTGCAAGGGGACCCTCAATCCTGGGCATTTTCCCTTCCTCCGGGATCCCCGGCTCTACTGTCTGTAGATCAATTTTTTACTGCCCTGGGATTGGGATATGATGACCCAGATCGGGTCTCTCTTGCTGAGACAAAATTACGTAAGATACAGCAGGGAGATCGTCCGGCAGAGGAATTTGCTTCTGAGTTTCGTAGATGGGCCACAGATACTCAGTGGAATGACCCAGCTTTTAGGAGCCAGTTTTGTCATGGGCTTTCTGATAAATTAAAAGACGTTTTGGCTCAGTATGAGTCTCCTCCTTCTCTGGAGGCTGCTATGGCCTTAGCTATCCGTACTGATAGACGGCTTCGGGAGAGGGGTGAGGTAACCCCACTCCCTGTTGTTTCTCCACCTACCACTAAAGTCCCTTATGTTGAGGTTCCCCTTGTCTGTTCGGATGAGCCTATGCAGTTGGGAGGGACATCATTTTGTAGGAGGGGATTGGCGGTACGCCGCAGGACTAGAAGATGTTTTTTCTGCGGGAAAGAGGGACATTTTGTTGGAGAATGTCCATCCGTGCCTTGTTGAGCCAAAAGTCGCCGGAAAACTGTTAATCCCAGGTTGTGTGGTGGACGACAACCTGGGAGTATGTATTTCATCCGCCAGTTCTTCTCAGTTCCTTGTACCAGTGGAGGTGGTAGTTGGTACGAGAGTGGAGAGATTGTCTGTTCTTCTTGATAGTGGTTCCGGGGCTAATCTGGTTGACGCTCAGTTTGCTCAGGCTCAAGGTATGCATCTGAGTGTATTGGTCAAACCGATCCCTATATTCTCCATTGACGCCAGGCCTCTCGACCAAGGTAGCTTTGTTCATGAGGTTCATAACATTGACCTTCGGGTAGGGGCAATACATAGGGAACAATTATCTTGTTATGTGTTGGAGGGTCTACCTACTCCCATTGTGTTGGGACTTCCTTGGTTGGTTAAACATAACCCTGTGATTAATTGGCAGTCCAGAGAAATAAGCCAATGGGGTGAGTTTTGCAAAAGCAACTGCATGAACACAGTCATCAGTGCGGTCGTGCCTAGTACATTGCCTCCTTTTTTGGAGGATTTTGGGGATGTTTTCTCTGAGGAGGGGTGTCAGGAGTTGCCTCCTCATCGCGTGTATGACTGCTCTATTAATCTCCTTCCTGATGCTAAGTTGCCTAAAGCTAGGTTGTATAATCTTTCTGGTCCTGAGAGGCAGGCTATGAAAGATTATATTTCTGAAAGTCTGGCCAAAGGGCATATTAGACCTTCATCTTCCCCAGTAGCCGCGGGGTTCTTCTTTGTGAAGAAGAAAGATGGAGGCCTACGCCCTTGCTTGGATTTCCGCGAACTTAATCGGATTACTGTTCGAGATCCGTATCCACTCCCTCTTATTCCTGATCTCTTCAATCAAATTGTTGGCGCCAAATGGTTTTCTAAATTGGATCTCAGGGGGGCGTATAATCTGATTAGGATAAAAGAGGGGGATGAGTGGAAAACGGCGTTTAACACGCCGGAGGGACATTATGAGAACCTAGTCATGCCTTTTGGTCTGACTACTGCACCAGCAGTATTCCAACATTTTGTTAATGACATTTTTCGTCACCTTGTGGGGCTGTTTGTGGTTGTATATTTGGACGACATTTTAATTTACTCGCCAGATCTTGTGTCTCATCAGGAGCATGTGAGACAGGTGTTGCAGATCTTGCGAGACAATAAATTATACGCCAAACTGGAGAAGTGTCTATTTGCCGTACAGGAACTTCAGTTTTTGGGTTTTTGGTGTCAGCCTCCGGTTTCCGTATGGACCCTGAAAAGGTGAGAGCAGTGCTTGAATGGGATCAGCCAGGGGATCTTAAGGCTCTGCAGCGTTTTTTGGGGTTTGCTAACTACTACCGGAAATTTATTTGTAATTTCTCATCTGTCGTCAAACCTCTCACTGACATGACGAGAAAAGGGACGGATTTTTCTAGGTGGTCGGACAAGGCTTGCCAAGCCTTTTCCTCTTTGAAGAGATGTTTTGCTTCGGCACCGTTCTCATCCAACCAGATGCATCTCAGCCGTTCATTGTGGAGGTGGATGCGTCTGACGTAGGGGTGGGTGCTATATTGTCCCAGGGTCCGTCCCCTGGTAAATGGCATCCGTGCGCTTTCTTTTCTAAGAAATTGTCGTCCGCCGAAAGGAATTATGATATCGGCAATAGGTAACTTTTGGCCATTAAGTTAGCTTTTGAAGAATGGCGTCACTTTTTGGAGGGGGCAGTCCACCCGGTTACCGTTATTACTGATCACAAGAACCTGTTGTATTTGGAATCCGCTAAGCGTCTGAATTCCAGACAAGCTCGATGGTCGTTGTTTTTTACCAGGTTTAATTTTGTCGTCACTTATCGCCCGGGGTCTAAGAATGTAAAGGCTGATGCCTTGTCTCGCAGTTTCCCAGGGGCCGGGAAAACGGATGACCCGAGTCCTATCCTTCAGGAGGGGGTGGTAGTGTCGGCTGTATTTTCTGAGCTTGAGGAGGAGGTGTTAGAGGCTCAGGGGGACGCCCCTGCAGGACCTCCAGGGAGACTGTTTGTCCCAAATCTGTTGAGACAAAAGGTTATTGAGGCACATCATAATTCTGCTCTAGCAGGACATCCAGGGAGTAAGGCTACTTTAGATCTCCTTTCTCGCCGGTTTTGGTGGCCTAATGCTAATAAAGATGTTATAACTTTTGTCGCGTCATGTGGGGTGTGTGCTCGCTCTAAAACCCCTCATACCCGTCCGTCTGGGACCCTTTTACCCTTGAAACTTCCGGAGCGTCCATGGACTCATTTATCTATGGACTTCATTACGGACCTTCCTCCGTCGTCAGGGAATACTGTCATACTGGTGGTTGTTGACAGGTTCAGTAAGATGGCACATTTCGTTGCTCTTCCTGCACTCCCTAATGCTAAAACTCTGGCGCAGGTGTTCATTAGGGAGATCGTTAGACTTCATGGGTTGCCTTCTGATGTGGTGTCAGATAGGGGGTCTCAGTTTGTGTCCAAATTTTGGAGGGCATTTTGTTTACGTCGGGGGATGCAATTGTCATTTTCCTCGGCTTTTCATCCGCAGACCAATGGTCAGACAGAGCGTCTGAATCAGAGCTTAGAGACATATCTCCGGTGTTTTGTCTCAGAGAACCAAGAGGACTGGTCTTCTTTCTTGCCTCTGGCAGAGTTCGCTCTTAACAACAGGCG
>JARQOD010000003.1:358703329-358806200 GCA_033576555.1 Oophaga sylvatica | reverse complement strand
CCAATTTAGAAAACCATTTGGCGCCAACAATCTGATTGAAGAGATCAGGAATAAGAGGGAGTGGATACGGATCTCGAACAGTAATCCGATTAAGTTCGCGGAAATCCAAGCAAAGGGCGTAGGCCTCCATCTTTCTTCTTCACAAAGAAGAACCCCGCGGCTACTGGGGAAGATGAAGGTCTAATATGCCCTTTGGCCAGACTTTCAGAAATATAATCTTTCATAGCCTGCCTCTCAGGACCAGAAAGATTATACCACCTAGCTTTAGGCAACTTAGCATCAGGAAGGAGATTAATAGAGCAGTCATACACGCGATGAGGAGGCAACTCCTGACACCCTCCTCAGAGAAAACATCCCCAAAATCCTCCAAAAAAGGAGGCAATGTACTAGGCACGACCGCACTGATGACTGTGTTCATGCAGTTGTTTTTGCAAAACTCACCCCATTGGCTTATTTCTCTGGACTGCCAATTAATCACAGGGTTATGTTTAACCAACCAAGGAAGTCCCAACACAATGGGAGTAGGTAGACCCTCCAACACATAACAAGATAATTGTTCCCTATGTATTGCCCCTACCCGATGGTCAATGTTATGAACCTCATGAACAAAGCTACCTTGGCCGAGAGGCCTGGCGTCAATGGAGAATATAGGGATCGGTTTGACCAATACACTCAGATGCATACCTTGAGCCTGAGCAAACTGAGCGTCAACCAGATTAGCCCCGGAACCACTATCAAGAAGAACAGACAATCTCTCCACTCTCGTACCAACTACCACCTCCACTGGTACAAGGAACTGAGAAGAACTGGCGGATGAAATACATACTCCCAGGTTGTCGTCCACCACACAACCTGGGATTAACAGTTTTCCGGCGACTTTTGGCTCAACAAGGCACGGGATGGACATTCTCCAACAAAATGTCCCTCTTTCCCGCAGAAAAAACATCTTCTAGTCCTGCGGCGTACCGCCAATCCCCTCCTACGAAATGATGTCCCTCCCAACTGCATAGGCTCATCCGAACAGACAAGGGGAACCTCAACATAAGGGACTTTAGTGGTAGGTGGAGAAACAACAGGGAGTGGGGTTACCTCACCCCACTCCCGAAGCCGTCTATCAGTACGGATAGCTAAGGCCATAGCAGCCTCCAGAGAAGGAGGAGACTCATACTGAGCCAAAACGTCTTTTAATTTATCAGAAAGCCCATGACAAAACTGGCTCCTAAGAGCTGGGTCATTCCACTGAGTATCTGTGGCCCATCTACGAAACTCAGAAGCAAATTCCTCTGCCGGACGATCTCCCTGCTGTATCTTACGTAATTTTGTCTCAGCAAGAGAGACCCGATCTGGGTCATCATATACCAATCCCAGGGCAGTAAAAAATTGATCTACAGACAGTAGAGCCGGGGATCCCGGAGGAAGGGAAAATGCCCAGGATTGAGGGTCCCCTTGCAGAAGTGAGATAACAATTCCCACTCTCTGCTCCTCACTCCCTGATGATCGAGGCCGAAGCCGAAAATACAATTTACATGCCTCCCGGAAGGTGAAAAATTTGTCTCGCCCACCAGTGAACCTGTCCGGGAGAGCTACTTTAGGTTCAACTCTGGTTTGCTCCAGGGGAGACAAAACTTTGGACTTAATGTCCGTCAGCTCCATGGATAATCCCTGCAACTGCAGAGCCAGCTGGGCTACTGGATCCATGGTAACTGGAGATAATTTTTAAGGCCAGTGAAAATGTCACGCTGTCTAATGATATGTATACAATGTCAGTAAACTATTAATACAGGAACAACACTCTATACAACAACTAGTATAGCAACATCAGCATGTAAGTATAGAATAGATTTACCTGACACGATATCTGCTGAACTCAGGGTTAATCTTGAGGACTTGATGAGCTGAAACAGGAAAGAGGTGGACCGGGATCTAACCTGACCCTAAACTGGGGTCCTAACTAATCCCTCACCTTGGAGGTACTGATAATGGTTCAGAGGTCCAAGTCTCCAACCTAACCCTGTCTCCTATCAGACCCTGAACCCTGTAATCAGTCCTAAGAAGGATCCTGACTACCACCAAAGGGATATGGGCTGATCTCAGCTAAATACACAGATTAGACATATAAGACAGACAGGATAACACTCGCTTGCATACACACTCAAACACCAAAGGAACATAAATGGTCTGGGAAATAAACTCTAACCAAGTTGAGCTTAGAACAACTAAGGAGCTCACAACTAAAGTCTATACAGATTCATTACTATCTGTGGTCTGCATGAAGGTTTCACTGGCAACTCCCCAAGCAGACAACCAGGAATTTAAAGGAAACCAATCAACAAATAATCAATTGCAGCCGGGAGAAACTGCACCCAGTCCCAGCACCGAGCACAGACAGAATTAACTCCCTAGCTGCCAAACACAAAGAAACAGCAGCTCAGCTGTGAGAAGTCAAAATGTGCAACCGCGACGATCTTCGTGGCAATGCACACATGACAGGTATACAGCTGGTAGTTCAGGGACTGACATGGTTCCTTTAGGAACAGAGCAAGCTGAAACTCCTTGACTCATCTGTTTCTCCGGAAAGTGTAATTCCTTGGTCTCCCAGTTAATCGTAGGATTCTGCGCCTGCAGCCATGGTAGCCCTAGAATGATGGGAAAGTGGGGAGAAGAGATAAGCAAAAAAGACATTTTCTCCTGATGATCTTTACCCATAAGGACCCTCAAAGGCTCTGTTTCTTGATCCACTGGTCCAGAAGTCAGTAGAGAGCCATCCACAGTCTCCATCTGTACTGGAGTAGCCTTCTTCACTGAACGTATCCCCTGTTTCAGAGCAAAGGAGATATCCATAAAATTTCCACTTGCTCCTGAGTCGATCATAGCAGAGCTAGACACCCAGACTGAGTCAACCCAGAGTTTGATGGAAAGAAAGCAATGAGAATTGTTTCTTTTACAACTCAGCTGGGACACTGCTGAGGAAACTTGAAAAATTGCAGCGTTTATACCGTCATCGTCCCCAGAACTAACAGAGTTTAAGTCCGAGAAATCAAGATCTCTTGCAGCAGATCTCTCTGGAGCCTGAGGCTCGGACATGACAGAGCTCCTCTCGCAACACTCACAGTGAATGACTGCTGCAGTAGTCTTACGAGAACGGCTGGGGCAGTTTATAATGAAGTGCCCTGACTTACCACAGTAGAAACATAGATTTTCCTTTATACGATGTTCTTTGCGTGCATCACTAACCCGTCTTTGTAAAGAGTCCACCTGCATGGGTTCAGGTTCTGGTTCCCTTGTGATCCTACTCAAAGGTTCCTTAGCTGAGGAGGGAGGTAGTAAAAGGTTAGTGCTATTATTTTCGAACCATCTCTCTTGTCTGCGTTCAGTCAGACGAGCATCAATACGGATACAATAGTTAATAAAGTCACCTAACACAGTGGGAGGGTCGGCACGAGCAAGTTCATCCTTAATCAGTGGAGACAACCCTTTCCGAAAAATAGATTTTTTAGCGGAAGTGTCCCAAGTGGTATCAAGAGCCCATCTCCTGAAATCCAGGGCATATTCGACTACTGAACGCTTACCTTGGCGCAAAGTTAACATGGCTGCTTCAGCTGTTGCACCTCGATTGGGGTCATCAAACACCTGCCCCATGGCTGAAATAAAAGCATCAAGGTGATTCAAACAATCATCCTCAGTCTCAATCAGAGGGTTTGCCCACATCAAAGCCTTATTGGTAAGCAACATGATTATAGTAAGCACTTTGGATCGTTCAGTGGGAAATTGTGAAGCATGTGCAGAGAAAAATAAATTGCATTGATTAATAAATCCCCTGAATTTCTCACGTTCACCGCCAAAACGAAAAGGAGGTAATTTGGGGATCCCAGAACTTGGGGTTATGGCAGGAGCCTGGGCTCGTTCCTCTAGAGCCTCAATCCTGGCTCGCAATTCCTGGGTAGTCTGTCCAAACACTTGCAAATTATGATTAGTGAGGTCCTGTAGGCTTGCAAAACGGGTTTTTAAAGTCTGTACATCTGAAAGGATTGTATCAGTCACTCCGCAAAGTTCCTTTATGCGGGCCTCCATCTTCCAGATGTTTTAAGGCAGAGGTGCTGGAAGGAGAAGAGGAAAGGAAAAAAAAAAAAAAACAATAGTGTTTACCTGTGGTAACACTCCAGAGTAAAATTTTAAGGGAATGCGCTCACCTGGAATGGTTGTCAGAAGTCACAACCACTGTCATCACATAAGGTATTAAACGGACATCTGATATCCACAGTCACAGCAGACACGGCTTTCCCAGACCCAGCAGACACTAAACATTGGCTCCTGAATCTTGTCATGTATAGTGTACAGTTCCTATAGCGTCTTGTGCTTGGGTGCGAGGAAAACACAGGAGACATAGATTGAAATGAAATGACTTGTATTACTTCATACAAGCATGCTGAAAAGTTCACACAGTTTGCAGGAACAGCGACAGGAGACACAGCAGGCCAGAGTAATTTCAAGCACTACAATAAATCTCCAAAGCAGGTTCAGGATCTCTTCTCTGTACCGTAATTCCTCTGCAAACATGGATTCACCAAACAGCAGGTTTCCAGAGTCCAAAGTGTTCCAAGGTTCCTCAGTAGGGAATAGCTAGAGTACAAGTCCAAGGCTTCCAGGAGTCAGGTCACAGACTGACTGAGGCTTGATTCAGGAGCACTGATTGTTCAGCTGAGGCTGCTTAAGAAGCAAGAGGGAAGAATCAGGGAGGGAACATGAAAACTGGAAACTCCATATTAACTGAGGGCAAGAGCTGCAGAAAGACAGAAAGCAAAATGGCCGACGGAAAACTGAGTTTCAAGGAACATGTCAACAGAGACAAAGAACCTTACAGTAGATCTGGAATGGAGCAGAAACAAACACTGAGCATAGTGCTGCTTTTAACGGGAATCTGTCATCATATTTTTGTTGCCTAATTTGAGAAGAGTGCAGTGTCAGACTGGGGTGCTAAGGACCCACCAGTAACCAACTCCAGGGCCCCACTATTCAGCTTTATGCTAATGTGACATTATCCTCAATCACAAATTTATATAACAATGAACTGGGGAGATTGGTAAATGAATAAGATGGTGCCTCTGTGTGTACGTAGTGATTCAAGTATATTTTGCCAAGTACTGTTCATATAAGAGGGTGGTGGCTCTCTCTTGCACAGAAGCCCACTGGAGAATTCTCATGTAGGCCAGTTGAATCTTGGAAGAGTGTAATGTAGGGGCTGAAACCCTGATTCCACCAACGTGCCACTTACTGGGCTGCTTGTAGTTTTTTATAAAATCGTTTTTTCGGCCGGAGATTATCACTAGAGTACTATTTGGCCTGCTGCCATGTAGTCCGACCTCGCCCCCACCAGTGATTGTCAGCTTTCTGCTGATGCATAGTATACACAGAAAGCTGCCAATCATCACAGGGGGGGTGTTCATAGCAATCTGGAAATGACAAACCATAGAGGTCTGCTGAAGACCCATCGGTGACCCGCAATCATGTGACTGGGTCACCGATGGGCGGGATCAGTGACGCGCTTCCAGTAAGCTCGAGTTAAATGCCACTGTCAGGTTGACAGCGGCATTTAACTAGTTAACAGCTGCGGTTGGATCGCGATTCCACCTGCGGCTGTTGCGGGCACATGTCAGCTGTCATTTGCCTGGAAAGGGGTTAATATTGTTGTCGATATTCCTTATTATCAAATCTAACAATGAACCTTTTCATATGAAAACAAACTTAAACGGGATGTCCACAAACAAAGTACACTTTAATTAATAGATATTGAAATAAAATAAACACATACAGTAGCATGTAAAAGTTTGTGCACCCCTGGGCAAAATTACTATTATTGTGAAAAGTTAAGCAAGTTGAAGATGAAATGATCCCTAAAAGACCTAAAGATGACACGTTTACTTTGTATTTTAGGCAAAAAAAATAATATTTAATATGTTCATCTTTTACATGTTAAAAATTGCAAAAAGGAAAATGTGCCAATTCAAAAGTTTGAGCACCATTGGAAATGTGTGATCAGATAACTTTGACCAAGGTTTGAGACATTAATTAGCCTTTTAGGTTTATGGCTTGTTCACTATCATCGTTAGGAAAAGCCATGTGATGCAAATTTCCCAGCTTTATGAAACCCATCCTCCCTCTAACCTTGTGCCAAAAAACAGCAGCCATGGTTCTTCTAAGCAGCTGCCAGCACCCTGAAAATGAAAATGGTAGAGGCCCACAAAGCAGGAGAAGGCTATAAGAAGATAACAAAGCATTTTCAAGTTGCCCTTTTTTGAGTTTGAAATGTAATTAAGAAATGGCAGTTAACAGGAATAATGGAGGTCAAGATAAGGTCTGGAAGACCAAGCAAAATTTCAGTGAGAACTGCTTGTAAGATTGCTAGAGAAGTAAATCAGAACCCTGCTTGACTACAAAAGATCTTCAGAAAGATTTAGCAGACTCTGGAGTTGTGGAACATTGTTCTACTGTTCAGAGACACCTGCACAAATATGGTCTTCATGGAAGAGTCATGAGAAGAAAACTTCTCCTGCATCCTCACCATAAAATTTAGCTCCAGAAGTATGCAAAAGAACATCTAAAGAAGTCCGATGTATTTTGTAAATACGCCCCGTGGACCAATGAGGTTAAAATAGAACTCTTTGGTCACAATGATCAAAGGTCTTTGTGAAGAAAAAATGGCACAGAATTTCAGAAAAAGAACATCTTGACAACCATTAAACATGGGGGTAGATCAATCGTGGTTTGGGGCTGTGTTGCAACCAATGGCACAGGGAACATTTCTTGGATAGAGGGAAGAATGGATTCAATGAAATTTCAAAAAATTATTGATTCAAATATAACACCAACTGTAAAATGGATATCTACAAATGGATAATGATCCTAAACACAAATATCTACAAATGGATAATGATCCTAAACACACGTCAAAATCCAGAATAGACAACCTCAAAAGGTGCAAGCTGAAGGTTTTACAATGGCCCTCACAGTCCCCTGATCTGAACATCATTGAAAATCTGTGGCTAGACCTCAAAATAGCAGAACATGCAAAACGACCCAGGGATCTCACAGGACTGGAAGAATTTTCCAAGGAAGAATGAATGAAAATCCTTCAAACAAAAAATGAAAGACTCTTGTTTGGCTACAAAAAGCATTTACAAACTGTGATACTTTCAAAGGGGTGCTGCTAGGTACTAACCATGCAGGGTGCCCAAACTTTTGCATTGGCCTATTTTCCACTTTGTAATTTTTAAAATGTAAAAGATATTTTTTTTTCCTAAAATACAAAGGAAATGTGTTATCTGTAACTTTAGGCCTTTTAGACATCATTTAATCTTCAACTTGGGGCATACTGGAATAATATAATATGAGAAAGCGAGGTGAACGACAGCGAAACGTGCGTCGGGGATTCCATATGGCCGGCAGCATCTGGTGAGGTTTAACTCCCCCTTTTTTTCTTCCTTACACCCGCTCTTTGACACAATATAACCTCTCATTGTGTTTAAGCCATGTAATTGCGGTGGGTCTGGATATACCTTCCTTTGAATACACTCCTGACTCTGACTATGGTAATCAGCTATGGGACTATGGTATGCCCCAGGTTTTCTAGTGTTCATTATATCTAGGGACTTTTTCCTCCTGTTATTGAATTGGCTATATTGTGTTATGGTGTTTTTCTGCTTGCCATATGTTTTTGTGTCTTTTTATACACATCATTGTCATGTTATGTCTTATGTTTTGTCGCCTTATTGTGGCTTAAATAAACTTTTTATATTTTTGCAATGAAAATGAAAACTCCATTTTTTCTCCTGTTTTTTCGCCTTATCTAATGGAGATTTATGTAGTCATTTTGTGAAGAGGGTTCACAACTGCATTACTTTACAATCTGGATATGTGGTTATTAATAATATAATATGTTATATAAGAGCAGTAAAAATCTTTTGGCCCAATTGCCTAATTTAAATATGTAAGAAAGGATAAAATCCTTGAATAATTCAGATAATAAAGTATGATGCCAATAAAAGTGTCCCCAAACATAGTAATATACTCCCACAGTGAATTTCTCCACAGTACTGTCTACACGCATGGTATGAGCGTAGTGCACCCCCCATCAACACCTCTGGCAAAGTATGGTGATCCCATCACAGTATAATTTCCCAATTGTGTTCCCCTCACATCCCTTCACACAGTATAATGGGCCCCACATAGTCCTCCATACAGTATATAATGGCCCCATATAAAAAAATACTTGTATCTCCTAATTTCTCCGCTGCTCCGGTCTCAGCAGCGAGCGCTGTGATCCTCTGCATTACTGAGCACAGCGGGCGCGTTGTCGCCAGCCAGAGTTTGACATGTGCGGTCTAGAAGATAGTGAGGGGCAGGAGACCTAGGTCCGATATTCTGGTGTGGGTTCACTAGATTAACTTTCCATCGATCAGACTTTTATCACTTTTGCAGTGGATGGTTTTTTTTTTTATCATAATATTTTATAACATAGAATAAAACAAAAATACAGTATATAGCACAATAATAATCTTTATTTATATAGCGCCAACATATTCCGCAGCGCTTTACATTTTAACAGTTTCAAACACAAGTCATAAGTAACAACGTTAACAATACAATAATTAAAGCAAAATAAGACGACCCTGCTCGTGAAAGCTTACAATCTACAATGAAGTGGGGGAGATACAAAGTACAGGTGTGTATATACAATGGTGTTTTTACAATGATGGTCCAGCCATCTTGAGGGAGTGAGGCATGGATGGAGGTAGTGAATGGGCTACACACGCACACTTACACCTAGAATGACTGATTAGTGAACGTGATAGGCCGCTCGGAACAAATGTGTTTTGAGGGAGCGCCTGAAACTATGCAAATTGTGGTTGGTCCTAATTTCTTGGGGTAGAGCATTCCAGAGGATTGGCGCAGCGTGGGAGAAGTCTTGGAGTCGGGAGTGGGAGGTACGGATTAGTGCAGAGGTTAGTCGAAAGTCGTTTACAGAGCGCAGCAGTCGGTTAGGCCGATAGATGGAAATGAGGGAGGAGATGTAGGGGGTGCTGCACTGTGGAGAGCTTTGTGGATGAGAAGAAGTACTTTGAATTGGATCCTATAATGAATGGGCAGCCAATGTAAGGACTGGCGAAGAGCAGACGCGTCCGAGTACCAATTAGTCAGATGAATGACCCTGGCTGCTGCATTAAGGATGGACTGGAGAGGGATGGTCTAGTAATGGAGAGGCCAAGTAATAGAGCGTTGCAGTAGTCCAGGCGGGAGTGGATCAGTGCTACAGTGAGGATTTTTGCTGTTTTCATGGTGAGAAAAGGGTGGATTCTAGAGATGTTCTTTAGATGTAGGCGGCAAGAGCGGGCAAAAGATTGTATATGGGAGGTGAAGGAGAGATTGGTGTCAAACATAACACCCAGACAGCGAGCCTGCTGCCGGGGTGTTAGTATGGTGCCGCCCACGGAGAGGGAAATGTCAGATTTAGGGAGGTTAGTAGATGGCGGGAGCAGAAGAAGTTCAGTTTTGGAGAGGTTAAGTTTCAGATAGAGAGCAGACATGATGTTGGAGACTGCGGACAGACAGTCGGTGGCGTTCTGTAGTACAGCAGGGGTAATTCATTTGAATTCTTCTGAATTCTTTTAAATCGGGTTTGCTTTAACATTATAGATGCAAATCATATGCATGCAGGTAGTTGAATGTGTCAGAAGTCACACACCACATCACTTGCACAGATACATATTTAAAGGCCATTTGCATAATGTTTTATCTAGCACTGCAACCTCTAGTTAATCATGTCATTTCTATTGTTTTCTGATGCAGAAAACCATTTTTTCCCAATTACCTGCCATGGTTCTTGTAAGAAGAGGCTTAAAACACTTATCTAGATGAGACTCTGACATTTAGTGTCCTTTTCTGACTTCGTATTACATGTGCAGTGCATGCAGTACAGTACCAGGGATTGCATGAATGTTGTAGAATCATGACTTTGTACTATACCACAGCAGCATCAGATCAAACTTCAACTTTCTGAGCAGACAAAGCTAGAAAGTGCTGGGTGTTATCAGATCACTTATAATGCTGGAAGTATGGCAAAACCCCATATACAAAGGGTGAAATTATCAGAGTGACCAAGTGACAGAAAATGCAGCTCCATTATAACCAGTATGGCTGACCATGATGGCTGTCAGATGGCTACTTACTGTTTGAATAGTCTGAAGGAAGAAGTGTGAAAAGGTCTGCACAGGATTACTGTACATAGGCATCAGGTAGCTGATATATGGTTAGAATCGTGCTTTATTGTCTACCACTTTTCTCACATCTACAGGAAATCCCTTATGCCAGTGGAATAACGCACCTCGAAGCAGATCTGGCTAAAAGTAATCAAGAGCCGTCCAATGTCGACCATCTGCAAGAGCTTGTATTTTCTCCTGTCCATGCCCCTATTGTGGCTATGGGAACTCAGACTGGAAGGTAAGAAGAAAGCCCACACTACTGACAGTAATGTATATAGATACCATGTTGGTACTGAAGAGTGGCTCAGATCAGCCCAGGACAGTTAGTGTCACGGTGGTGTTGGGACTTTGGGCACTAACCAGGTCTCTAGAACTTGGGGCACTCGGGTCTATCCCTGTCTCCTGGATTACTCCTGAATTTGGAGATGCCGGGTTCTTCTGCCTTGCTATGCTCCTATACCTACCCTTATCTGTCCCCTCCCCCACCCAGGGTTGTGGGAAGCTGAAGTGTATAGAAACACACTAACCAGACAAACAAGGGAAGATGAACAGGGATAAATTAAAATACCAAACATACAAAATACACACACCAAACAACAAAGGGAGACACAGGGGAGTTAAAGGAAAGAGAAACCAAATAGAAGATGAGGATGTGCACACAGACAAAACTCCAAGCACCAATCTCCTAAACAATCTCGAAACACGAACTCCAACCATGAACTCCACCTCCAACTTCAGAACCAGGTAATAAAAACTAACACTGACAATTTCTAAGTGCCACAGGCCAGCATTTTTAGCAGAGGTGAGTGGCCAAGACTGAACAGCTGAGACAATCCAAGTAGGCAAGCTCCAGGAGCTTCAACTGAACAGATGAACACTTGCACTGCTAGCAAGAAAATAACCTGCACTGTTTATTACGACGGTGAAGTACTTCTAACCAGTGCAGGAGTGCATGAAACCAAACACTGCTTCTTCTGGTCCCACTCTGTCATGGTATCCCCGTGACAGTTACAGTATGCTGGGATGTCTGTCGGCTTAAGGCTGTGTGCCCACGTTGTGGATTTTGATGCGGATCCGCAGCGTTTTTGGACGCGCGGAATTGCATCAAATCCGCAGTGTAGTGCACTGCCAATGTTAGTCAATGGTGAAATAAGAATTGCTGTGCACATGATGCGGAAAAATCCGCACAGATTTGCAGCGGTTTATTTTCCGCAGCATGTCAATTCTTTTTGCTGATCTGCAGCAGCGTTTTCTGGTCTCTCTCTCTCTCTTCTTTTCTTTTTCTCTCTCTCTCATCCGCATCAATTCTGCTTGAAATCCGCAAGCGTTTTGTCTTGCGTTTTTTTTGCCGACAGATGCAGATTCTCTGCAGAAAACTCCGCAGGCTAATCTGCAACGTCTGAACATACCCTAAGTCTCCTGTCACACTGTTATATAACATGCAAATGAAAGAAGGCTTGAACTCTAGTGCCACCTACTGGAAATAGCAATTCTAAAAGTCAATATTGACCCTTTAAGGAGCTTTGCCACATGCCTTATTTTACACCTGCAAGACTTATGAAGTATAGGTAAATCATAGGTCATATGATCCCCTTTGATGCAGGCTGAAGACCTGCTATGTGTAGCACACGTGATCGAATGATTGCAGCTTCCAGTCTCTTAAGGGGACTATTGAAGCTAATTAAAAAGTAGAAAAAAAAGTTTTTAAAAATATATATAAAAAAATTAAAAATATAAAAGTTCAAATCACCCCCCCTTTTCCTCCACTCAATAAAACAATAACCCTCCCCCACATATTTGGTATCGCCACTTCAGAATCGCCCGATCTATCAACATATAAAAATAATTAATTCGATCTGTAAGCAGCATAACAAGAAAAAGAACCAAAACGCCAGAATTACGTTGTTGTTTTTGGCTTCCTCAGCATTGCAGTAGAATGCAATAACAGGCAATCTAAACATCATATCTACTCCAAAATGGTATAAATAAACGTAATCTTGGCATGCAAAAAATAAGCCCTCACCCAGCCCCAGATCAAGAAAAATGAGACACTGCGGGTCTTGGAAAATGGCGCCATTTTTTTTTTTCTTTTTTTAAAAATGTTGGAATTTTTTTCACTACATAAATAAAGAACCTATAAATGTTTAGTATCTACAAACACGTAACGACCTGGAAAATCATAATGGCAGGTCAGTTTTAGCATTTAGTGAACATGGTAAAAAAAAAAAAAAATATTGTGGAATTGCACTTCTTTTTTGCAATTTCACCTCACTTGGATTTTTTTTCCCGTTTTCCAGTACACTATGTGGTAAAATCAATGGTGTTGTTCAAAAGTACAACTTGCCCCACAAAAAAATCCTCACATGGCCAAATTGATGGAAAAATAAAAAAGTTATAGCTCTGGGAAGAAGAGAAGAAAAAAAAGGAAAATCCCTAGGTTGTGAAGGCGTTAATTTATAAAAGGAGCATTCCATGGTCCTTAAGGTTCCTTACACTGGCATGTCAGGCATGTCTCTTTACACAAGAAAAGATGTTACCTTTTAGACCAGTGTCATATAATGTGTGACTTGGTAAAGCTGGCCATATGAAATTAGATAGGATATGTTGACAATTTGTTTAGGGCCGGTGTCACACTAGCGATGAATACGGACGAGTGCTATGTGATAAAACTCGGACCAGTATTCATCTATGGGGCAGCTCCCATCAGCTTTTATTTACTCGGCCGAGTTTCGCCTCACTCGCACCCATATAAGCCTATGGGTGCGAGTGAGACCACATACATCACTCAGATACCAACCGAGTGCTGTGCGATAATGGAGGAGATGGAGAAATTAGGTTCTCCGCCTCCTCCGCAGCTGTGCTCCGATCCGCTCTGTGCGAGAGGCTCGGAGCACAGTCGCATGACACTCAGCTTCCGCTCGCTGCAGAGCAGGAGCCGAGAGTCATTATCTTATCGCATCGCATCGGATGCCATACGCTAGTCTGACCCGGCCTAAGAAAGATGCCCGACTCTTCCCCGGTGTCTCCTGTTGGAAAAACATGTTGAATTTTGAAATTCCTGATCTATTGCTGCCGTGAATAAAATCTGAATCTCTTTGGCAGATGTTTCTCTCAAAGCAATAAACATGAGACCTCGATCACTGGATCTCTTCTCGTTAACTTTGGATGTATGAATTGTAACACTTCTCTTCTTTTGGCATTACCCGTGGAGCTCTTGACACTGGGAAATGGAGCCCTTAAGTAAATACCCCTTTAGCCCTTCCAATACTATCACCTTGTGCAGGGGGATGTAGTTTTCCAGCAGCTGGAAAGCCTCAGGTTTTACATCACAGCAATAAGTTCCTCATACGAAAAATTATATCAATAAATGATACAATATTCTTTGTGTGTATGTGTGTGTATATATATATATATATATATATATATAGTGTATATATATATACACAGTATATATAATATAGTAGGGATTCATGCTGTATTAGGCCTTAGGTAGTATTCACACAGGCAATGCAGTTTTGGTCCAGACACATGCACTTTTTATTGCTTCTACAAGTTGCACGGCACCAGAACAACAAAATCATAAGCAATCCCTAGCCTTGTTAAGGCGCTAACTAAACAGAACAGACCCTGGCTACTCACACACGGCTGAGCTCGCCCCTGTTTGGTCAAATAAAACAACTATAGCCCATAGCAACCACTGATACTTGTGCTTCTCTACACATGGCCAGGCATTTAATAACGATCACATACTGTCATAGCCAAAAGTGCTGGCACCCTTGAAATTGTTCTAGAACATGAAGTATTTCTCACAGTAAATTAGTGTAATTATACGTTTTGTTATATAAGTGTTTATTTCCTTTGTGTGTATTGGAACAACACAAAAAAAATGAGGAAAAAAAAGACAGACTGGAAATAATTTCACACAAAACCCTAAAAATGGGTGGGGCAAAATTGCTGGCACTTTTCCAATATTGTGGGTAAACAACTTTGTTTCAAGCATGTGATGCTCGTTCAAACTCGCCTGTGGCAAGTAACAGGTGTGGGCAATAAGAATAACACACATGAAAGCAGATAAGACAGGTAGAAGTTGACTCAATCTTTCCATTGTGTATCTGTGTGTGCTACACTAAGTATGGAGAACAAAAAGAGGAGAAGAGAACTGCCTGAGAGTATGAGAACCAAAATTGTTGAAAAATATCAAGAATCTCAAGGTTACAAGTCCATATCCAGAGATCGTGATGTTCCTTTGTCCACGATGCGTAACATAATCAAGAACTTTACAACCCATGGCACTGTAGGTAATCTCCCTGGAAGTGGATGACAGGGAATAATTGATGAAAGGTTGCAACACTTGATAGTTTGCATGGTATATAAGCAGCCCCAATTAAATTCCAAAGAAATTCAAGCTGTCTTGCAGTCTCGGGGTGCATCAGTGTCAACGCGAACTATTCTTTGACATTTGAATGAAATTAAACACTATGGCAAGCAACAATCCCACGACAACCCCACTGCTGAAATAGAGACATAAAAAAGCTAGACTGCAGTTTGCCGAAATTTACATGGGTAAGCCAAATCCTTCTGGGAGAGCATCTTGTGGACAAATGAGATGATATGCTTTACCAAAAAGCTCTATCGTTCTATTATCTTCTGAAAATGCAATGAGGCCTACATCTAAAAGGAAACAGTACCTACAGTCATATATAGTGGAGGTTCAAATATATTTTGGGGTTGTTTTGCTGCCTCTTGCACTGAGTGTTCACCAAAGGATTTTGGGTTGTAATGTAGTGCAAAATGTCAGAAAGCTGGGTTTGCCCTTGGTCATGGGTCTTCCAGCAGGACAATGACCCTAAACATACTTCAAGAAGCACCAGAAATGGATCGAAACAAAGAGCTGGAGAGTTCTGAAGTGTCCAGCATAAGTCCGGATCTAAATCCCGTTGAACACCTGTAAAGAGATATTAAAATTGCTGTTGGGAGAAGGCGCCTTCAAATATGAAAGACCTGGAGCAGTTTGCGAAAGAAGAGTCTTCCAAAATTACAGTTGAGAGGTGTAAGAATCTTGTTGATGGTCATCTGAGGCGATTGAGTGCAGTTACAGTGTCTTGCAAAAGTATTCACCCTTGGATTTTTACGTATTTTATTACATTACAACCTTTCTTTAAATATTTATGTAATCCGATGTTTGTGTGTGATGCATCAGCACCAAATAATCTAAGTTGGTGAAGGGAAGTGAGAAAAATATAGGCAAAAATTAAATTTATGAGATCAAATAACAAAAAAAATTGTCATGTGCATATATATTCACCAATAAAAATTTCTGGTGCAAGCAATTACCTTCATAAGTGACATGCTTAGTTAAAATAAGTCCACTTGTGAGCAATCAAATTGTCACATGGTCTGCTAGTATATCCACTTTTCTAAAAGGCCACAGAAGCTACAACACTATTAAGAAGAGGCACCACTAACCAAACATCCATCATGAAGACCAAGGAGACCTCCAAACAAGTCAGGGACAAAGTTGTTGAGAAGTACATGTCAGGGTTAGGTTATAAAATGATAAAAATATCCCAATCTCTGATGATCCCCCCGAAGCAGCATCAAATCCATTATCATCAAATGGAAAGAACATGGTACCTCAAAAAGAGAGGGCCGCCCACCAAAACTCTCAGCCCGGCAAGGAGGGCATTAATCAGAGAGGCAGCACAGAGACCGAAAGCAACCCTGAAGGAGCTGCAGAGTTCCCAAGCAGAGACTGGAGTATCTGTCCATATGAGCACAATAAGCTGTACACCCATAGGCGTGGCCTTTATGGAAGAGTGGGCAGAAAAAGGCCATTACTTACATACAGAAACTGTAAGGTTTGTTTTGAGTTTGCCAAAAGACATGTGGGAGTCTCCCCAAATGTATGGGGAAGGTGCTGTGGTCAGATGAGCCCAAAATTTAATTTTTTTGCCAAAAGGTAAATGTTATATCTGGCACCAAACCAACATCGCTCATGACCGCAAGAAAACATCCGCACAGTGAAACATGGTGGTAGCAGCATCATTCTATCGGGATATTTTTCGGCAGTTGGGGCAGGGAAAATTGTCCGAGTCGAGAGAAGATGGATAGTTTGAGATACAGGGATAATCTTGAGCAAAACCTGTTTCAGTCTGTCAATGATTTGAGACAGGAATGGAAGTTGACCTTCCATCAAGACAATGACCCAAAGAATGCTGCTTAAAGCAATACTCGTGGTTTCAAAGCATGTTTTTTATTGACTGATGCAAATCCTCAAAAAAGAGGGAAATTCCAGGTTGTGAGGTTTTAAAACGTGATAAATGCCAAGGGGGGTGAATACATTCGCAAGCCAGTGTATTTATTCCAAAGGGTGTTCAACCAAATATTTATTACGTTAGGGTGCCAACAATTTTGGTGTTTTGTGTGAACTGATGTCCAATTTTTCTTTTTTTTCTTCTGTTTTGTGTTGTTCCAATACGCACAAAGGAAATAAATGTGTATATCAAAATATGTGTAATTTCAATAATTTTCTGGGAGAAATACTGCATTTTCTGAAACAATTTCAAAGGTACAAAAATTTTTGGCCATTACTGTAGTGTTATGTTTCGGTAGCTGAGGAGTGCAGGTAAAAAAGGCAATACACCAGAGCAGTTGGAATCTATGAGATTGCAGTACCCTGACTAACCACCACAACTAGAGGCAGCCGTGGAGCGTTCCTACGTTGGTCCTAGACGCCTCGTCACAGCCTGAGAAACTAACTACACCTAAAGATAGAAATAGGAAAGCTATATGCCCCGGAGCAGAACCCCAAAGATAAAAGAAAGCCCCCAAACGTAATGGCGGTTAGACAAGATGAAATACTGACACAGAAAGAAAATAGTATGAGCAAACGCTGGGGCCCAAACTAACTAAAAAGAAAAGGATAGGAAGGGTACTTACTGCAATCCCAGAAAACCCTGAAAGGCACCAACTCTACTAATTTCAAAAACACCTGAGATCACACGACCTCTTCCACCTAAATTAGTTCTCTGGTGTAACAAAATCAAAACAGCAGCCACTGAAAAAACTGGAAAAAGCAAAAGTACAAACATCAGTGGCTGAACAAAACTGAGAGGGCAGAAGCCCCCGGAGGGGACCCTGAAGGCCCCCCACAGAAGTGCAGGACAAAATGCAAAAATATAGCAAAAACACAAAAGAAGAAAATGTCTTATCTGTTAGCAGGAGATGCAGACACGACACAGCAGGCTACAAGGGAAACTGGAATAAAGGATTCAGACCAGAACAATTGATCACCGGCAACCCTGATGGGAAGGTGACTCCCTTATATAAGACCAGTCAGTAACACCTGATTCCCACTCCTCACAATCTTCACTGGACAGACTAGCACCGCTTGTAACCACCAGAGGGAGCCTCTGCTCAGAACTCATCTCAAACCCATTCACAACAGTACCCCCCCCTTGAGGAGGGGTCACCGAACCCTCATTTGAGCAACCAGGTCGGTCAGGATGAGTTCTATGATACGCACGGATAAGTCTCCTAGCATGGATGTCCGAAGCAAACACCCAAGAATTGTCTTCCTGACCATAACCTCTCCATTTAACCAAATACTGGAGTTTCTGTCTTGAAAAACGAGAATCTAATATTTTCTCAACCACATACTCCAGATTGCCCTCAACCAAAACAGGGTCAGGAGGCACAGCAGCAGGAACCACTGGCTCAACAAACCTCTTCAACAAGGACTTGTGGAACACGTTATGGATCTTAAATGTCCCTGGAAGAAGCAAATGAAAAGAAACAGGATTAATAATCTCCATGATCTTATAAGGTCCAATGAACCTAGGCTTAAATTTAGGAGATGCTACTCTCATAGGAATATTCTTTGAGGACAACCAGACCAAGTCCCCCACTTTAAACCGAGGACCATCAGTCCTATGCCGGTTAGCAAACCGCTGGGCCCTCTCCTGAGAGAGGGACAACCTCTCCACTACCTGGTCCCAAATCAGTTGCATACGCTCCACAACAGAGTCAACACCTGGACAGACAGAAGCCTCCGTCTGTCCTGAAGAAAATCGAGGGTGAAACCCAGAATTACAGAAAAACGGAGACATCAAAGTAGCAGAGCTAGCCCTATTATTAAGAGCAAACTCAGCCAAAGGCAAAAAAGAGACCCAGTCATCCTGATCAGCAGACACAAAGCATCTTAGATAAGTCTCCAATGTCTGGTTTGTTCTCTCAGTTTGACCATTGGTCTGAGGATGAAATGCCGAGGAGAAAGACAATTGAACACCCAGTTTAGAACAAAAAGTCCTCCAAAATCTGGAAACAAACTGGACTCCTCTGTCAGACACAATGTTCTCAGGAATGCCGTGTAAACGAACCACGTGCTGAAGGAACAACGGCACCAATTCAGAGGAGGAAGGCAACTTAGGTAATGGCACAAGATGTATCATCTTGGAAAACCTATCACAAATTACCCAGATGGTGGTCATTCTCTGAGAAACAGGAAGGTCGGAAATGAAATCCATAGAGATATGGGTCCATGGTCTCTTGGGCACAGGCAATGCATCAACAAACCACTAGAGCGAGAGCAAGGCTTGGAGCGAGAGCAAGTCCCGCAGGACTGCACAAATTCCCTGACATCACGAGACAAGGTAGGCCACCAAAAGGACCGACTAACCAAGTCTCTGGTACCAAAAATTCCGGGATGCCCAGCCAATGCGGAACAATGAATCTCAGACATCACACTCTTTTTCCACTGGTCCGGGACAAATAATTTTCCAACAGGGCAGCACTCGGGCCTATCCTCCTGACACCCCTCCAGAGCAAGTCTCAAATTGGGCGAGATGGCGGAAAGAACTACACCCTCTTTCAAAATAACAGAAGGATCAGATAACTCAGGAGAGTCCGCAAGGAAACTCCTCGAGAGGGCATCCGCCTTAACATTCTTAGTGCCAGGAAGAAAGGAAACCACAAAATTAAAACGTGTGAAAAACAAGGCCCACCTGGCCTGTCTAGGATTGAGTCGCTTGGCAGATTCCAGATAGACCAGATTCTTATGGTCCGTAAGGACCACCACCTGATGTTTGGCTCCCTCCAGCCAATGTCTCCACTCTTCAAAAGCCCACTTCATGGCCAATAACTCCCGATTACCCACGTCATAATTACGTTCAGTAGGAGAAAATTTTCGAGAGAAAAAGGCACAAGGGTTACTTTTAGAGGTCTCTGGATCTTTTTGGGACAAAACGGCACCTGCCCCAATTTCAGAGGCATCAACCTCCACCTGAAATGGCAGAGAAACATCAGGCTGCCGTAGAACAGGAGCAGAAGTGAATCTCTGCTTAAGTTCCTGAAATGCAGAGACTACCTCAGGAGGCCAATTCACCACATCAGAACCCTTTCTGGTCAAATCAGTTAATGGTTTAACAATAACCGAGAAATTACCAATAAATTTACGATAAAAATTGGCAAAACCCAAAAATCTCTGAAGAGCCTTTAATGAAGTAGGTTGGACCCAATCACAGATGGCCTGAACCTTGACCGGGTCCATTTCAATATCAGATGGGGACAAAATGAATCCCAGAAATGAGATCCTCTGTACGCCAAAAAGACACTTTGATCCCTTCACATACAGAGCATTCTCTCTCAAAATCTGGAATACAGTTCGAACATGTTTCACATGAGAGTCCCAGTCATTAGAAAAAATCAAGATATCATCCAAATAAACAATCAGAAATTTGTCCACAAAATCCCTGAAAATGTCATTCATGAAGGACTGGAAGACGGAAGGAGCATTAGTGAGCCCAAAGGGCATCACCAGGTACTCAAAATGCCCTTCAGGGGTATTGAATGCCGTCTTCCATTCATCCCCGTGCTTAATGCGAATAAGGTTATACGCCCCCCTGAGGTCAAGCTTGGTAAACCAATTAGCGTTTTTCACCCTGGAAAACAGGTCAGAAATCAAGGGTAACGGGTATTGATATTTCACAGTAATATTGTTCAAGAGACGATAATCAATACACGGCCTTAATGAACCATCCTTTTTGGCCACAAAGAAAAAACCGGCACCTAAGGGTGAAGAGGATGGTCTGATATGACCCTTCTCCAATGATTCCTTGATATAAGACCGCATAGCGTCATGTTCAGGTACAGACAAGTTAAAAAGGCGACCTTTAGGGAATTTACTACCCGGCACTAATTCAATAGCGCAGTCATAGCTCCTATGGGGAGGCAAGGATGCAGATTTACTTTCGCTAAACACATCAGAAAAATCAATAAGTCAGGAACATCCTGAGCCTGGGGGGAGGCAGAAAAAACAGGAGTGTTGGTATTAACACATTGGCAGCCCCAACTGGTTACAGACACAGATTTCCAATCCAAAACAGGATTATGAGACTGTAACCAAGGAAAACCCAGTACGATAATGTCATGCAGATTATACAGAACCAAAAATTTGCAGCACTCCTGGTGATCAGGTTCAACCCTCATTATCACCTGAGTAGAAAACTGGGGTTTATTCTCAGCCAAAGGGGTAGAATCGATCCCCAGTAGGGGAATAGACTTCTGTAGGGGTATCAAGGGAAATCCACAACGTTTAGCAAAATCATAATCCATCAGATTAATAGCTGCTCCAGAATCAACGAAAGCCTGAGCAGAAAATGAGGACAGAGAGCATATCAGAGTGACAGTTAATAAAAACTTAGTCTGAACACTACCCAAGACAACTGAGCGTGCAAAACGTCTTCCCCGCTTAGGGCAGACTGAAATAGCATGAGAGGCATCACCACAGTAGAAACATAACCCATTGCTCTTTCGAAACTCATGACGCTGTGCCCCAGACACCACTCTATCACACTGCATGGGTTCAGAAGCTGGTTCACAAGGCAACACCATTCCACGCATACTTCTCCGCTCACGCAAACGTCTGTCAATTTGAATCGCTAATGACATAGAATCATTGAGACCAGAGGGGACAGGGAATCCCACCATAACATCCTTTACATTATCTGACAGACCCTTCCGGAAAAGGGCTGCCAAAGCGTCGTCATTCCACTTGGTCAGGACTGCCCACCTACGGAATCTCTGACAGTATAACTCAGCGTCATCAAGCCCCTGATTTAATGCCAACAAGGCTTTTTCAGCTTGATCAGTGACATTAGGCTCATCGTACTATAACCCCAAGGCCTGAAAAAATGCATCAACATCACTCAAAACAGGATCCCCAGGTATCAGGGAAAAAGCCCAATCCTGAGGATCGCCGCGCAGGAGAGAGATGACAATTTGAACCTGCTGCGCTGCGTTCCCTGAGGACTTAGATTTTAAGGCAAAAAACAATTTACAATTATTTTTGAAATTCTGAAACTTAGCTCGATCCCCTAAAAACAAATCTGACATGGGAATCCTAGGTTCCACAACAGGCAACCCAGCAAGATAGATAGCAATACTCCGAACCTCCGTGGCAAGCTGATCCACACGGCCAGACAACTGTGCAAACTCCATTGAGAGAAAAGATCCTCCCCAGCACCCAGAGATACAGAGGGAAAAAAAAAAAATGCAACAAACAGAAAAATATCTCTGACAACTCTGACAACCTTTTTTCTCTCACAATATTTTTTCCCTTCTGTGAGTACCATACAATTTTCAATTTTTAGGCCGGTGATACTGTTATGTTTCGGTAGCTGAGGAGTGCAGGTAAAAAAGGCAATACACCAGAGCAGTTGGAATCTATGAGATTGCAGTACCCTGACTAACCACCACAACTAGAGGCAGCCGTGGAGCTTTCCTACGTTGGTCCTAGACGCCTCGTCACAGCCTGAGAAACTAACTACACCTAAAGATAGAAATAGGAAAGCTATCTGCCCCGGAGCAGAACCCCAAAGATAAAAGAAAGCCCCCAAACATGTAATGGCGGTTAGACAAGATGAAATACTGACACAGAAAGAAAATAGTATGAGCAAACGCTGGGGCCCAAACTAACTAAAAAGAAAAGGATAGGAAGGGTACTTACTGCAATCCCAGAAAACCCTGAAAGGCACCAACTCTACTAATTTCAAAAACACCTGAGATCACACGACCTCTTCCACCTAAATTAGTTCTCTGGTGTAACAAAATCAAAACAGCAGCCACTGAAAAAACTGGAAAAAGCAAAAGTACAAACATCAGTGGCTGAACAAAACTGAGAGGGCAGAAGCCCCCGGAGGGGACCCTGAAGGCCCCCCACAGAAGTGCAGGACAAAATGCAAAAATATAGCAAAAACACAAAAGAAGAAAATGTCTTTTCTGTTAGCAGGAGATGCAGACACGACACAGCAGACTACAAGGGAAACTGGAATAAAGGATTCAGACCAGAACAATTGATCACCGGCAACCCTGATGGGAAGGTGACTCCCTTATATAAGACCAGTCAGTAACACCTGATTCCCACTCCTCACAATCTTCACTGGACAGACTAGCACCGCTTGTAACCACCAGAGGGAGCCTCTGCTCAGAACTCATCTCAAACCCATTCACAACACTGTAGGTCAGTACCAGCTCACCCAAACAGATAACAGTCCTTTAATCCCAGAGTAGTCTTCATACACAGAAGAGGCACAATCCCACCAGTTGTAGTATTCCCTTCAGTCGGACCTCCAATAGCTTGCAGCGCCAAACAAGTGTTCAACTCCGGACACAGTTCACATTGAACAGGCTGAAGCTTCCACACGGTTCTTTGCATGTGTAATAAACAGACTGCTTTGCACAGTCTCCATTCAGAGGGAGACCCTGAAACGTCTCTCAGTCAGCTACAGTTCACATTTTGGCTGATCACTTACCAGAAGCACTCTCGACTTTGCTTCATCCAGCAGACTGACAGATCGTGAAGCTACTGCCTGGTTCCTAGCAAACCCCTGCAGGTGTATCTAATCAAAACCCTGCAGTGCTGTCATTTATCCCTGCCCTTCCCAACTATGCTACCTATCCCCCCATCTGCCCAATGCCGGGCATCATCTGCCAATCCACAGTGCCAACAGGGAGTCACTCTACAAAAACTGATTATTGGCTCACAGCTCCTGGGGAACACCATTCACACAGGGCTTTGTTACCTACAGATTACCCGCAGAGCTCTGCTATATGCATTACAAAAGCTAGGTTCAGATTTGCGTTCAGGAGGGCTGCGGATAGCAGCGTACTTCTTCCTTTCTTCCTCCGTGAAGCTCTGTCTACACTCTGCCTACTTCTGTATGCGTCCTGTGTTTCCCTGTGTACCTATCTTTAACATTTAGTACGCAGGGACATACGTTGTATGTGGATGCGTCCGCATGCGGCGATTTGATGTGTGCGGCGACCACACGGGTTTTGCGTTTCCATGCGGTCGCGACACACGTCAAATTGCCGCATGTGGACGCATCCGCATACAACGCATGTCCCTGCTTACCCAATGTTAAAGATAGGTACGCAGGGAAATGCAGGACGCATACAGAAGTAGGTGGAGCCTCACGGAGGAAGAAAGGAGGAAGTAGGCAGCCATCCGCAGCCCTCCTGAATGCAAATCTGAAACCAGCCAAAGACGCTCACTGTCTACAACATGCAGTGAGTCTCTGCCGCCTGCAGATCACACACACAGGCTGCGCTGCCTGTACATCACACACACACACAGGTTCCAGTGTCTGCACAGCCTCACACCGTTGACTATCAATGCCAACACATAATAAGGCTGCAAACTCAGCACATAGTCCTATACCCTGTACAAAGTCCTACACATTGCTGTACATAGTATTACACTCCCTGTGTACATAACCACACATCATGTGACGTTGTCACCACAGCCGACACTGGCAGAATTCCGGACTTCTGGGCGCTACCACTTTAGCCCACAAGTTCCATAGCATGCAACAAGTCCTTGTCCACTCCTACTTAAAGACATGGCTCCCATCTCTCAGTACTGCTCTGAGCTTCACCAGCAACTCCATAACACTGAGTCAGTGTCACCTTCATCAGGAAAGCTCCTCCATGCTTTCAGACTGCATCTCCAACACTGTATCCGTCTTTATCCAGGACATCCAATCCTTAAACTGCAATCACCTGTGCTCTCTGGGACTTCATGCTCGCGTTCTCCACCAATTGTAGGGATTCACTTGTTCTCGTAGGCATTAAGCCTGAGGTAGGGTTCACACAGGCAATGCAGTTTTAGTCCAAATACGTGCAGTTTTTATTGCTTTCCACAGGTTATTCAACACCAAAACAAAATCAGAAACATAAATCCCTAGCTTTTTCCAGGCTCTAACTAAACAGATCAGACCCTGGCTGCTCATACAGCTAGCCTCAGCTCGGTCAAACAAAACATCTATTGTGAATACTGAACCACTTATACTTGCAGTTCTCTGCACACGGCTTGTGCAGACTCTTCTCAGAGAGGGATTCTGGCCTGTTTCTCTCTTAAGCTCCAAGACATATCCAGCCTAGTGTACACGGCCTATGCGTTCACCAGCTAGCACATTTGCCTTTGCTCCATCCAGCAGACAGACAAACCCTCAAGACACTGCCACACAATGAAACTACTTCATGCTTTTTAGAGAAACACTGCAGGTACTTCTAATCAAACACTGCAGAGCTGGGATTTAACCCTGTCCTTCCCAGCTATGCTACAATGTATACAGTGGGTGAAATAAGTAGTCAAATAGTCGCCAATTTTCTAAGTAAATATATTTTTAAAGGTGCAAGTGACATGAAATTCTCACCAGATGTCAGTAACAACCCATCCAATCCACACAGGCAAATAGATCAAACCATAGATATCCATATATTAAGTTATATGTAATAATGAGAAATGACAAGCCTTTCTTGGTGATGACAGCTTCAAGATCCCTCCTGTATGGAAAAGGTAGTCGCATAGATTGGAGAATTTTTTTTTTTTTAAAGTGGTAAACAACTTGATTAATATTATTCTCTTAAATCCTGTTGTGGAGAGATAACTTTTCAGCAGTCATCTTATCATTATCATCACAGACAAGATTCCCATGAAAGGAAACATCTCCATATATAGTTGCAATCAAAATTATTTAACCCCCTTTGTAAATTCGATTAATAGCAAAATAAATAAACTTTCTGCTGTATCCAATAAACCAATGAAAGAAGAAAAATGTAAATACAGTTAGGTCCATATATATTTGGACAGAGACAACATTTATCTAATTTTGGTTCTAGACATTACCACAATGAATTTGAAACAAAACAATTCAGATGCAGTTGAAGTCCAGACTTTCAGCTTTCATTTGAGGGTATCCACATTAAAATTGGATGAAGGGTTTAGGAGTTTCAGCTCCTTAACATATGCCACCCTGTTTTTAAAGGGACCAAAAGTAATTGGACAAATGACTCCAAGGCTATTTCATGGACAGGTGTGGGCAATCCCTTTGTTATGTCATTCTCAATTAAGCAGATGAAAGGGCCGGAGTTGATTTGAGGTGTGGTGTTTGCATTTGGAAGGTTTTGCTGTGAAGGAAACATGCGGTCACAGGAGCTCTCCATGCAGGTGAAACAAGCCATCCTTAAGCTGCAAGAACAGAAAAAAAAACATCCAAGAAATTGCTACAACATTAGAAGTGGCAAAATCTACAATTTGGTACATCCTGAGAAAGAAAGAAAGCACTGGTGAACTCATCAATCCAAAAAGACCTGGGAGCCCACGGAAGACAACAGTGGTGGATGATCGCCGCATACTTTCTTTGGTGAAGAAGAACCCGTTCACAACATCAACTGAAGTCCAGAACACTCTCAGTGAAGTAGGTGTATCTGTCTCTAAGTCAACAGTAAAGAGAAGACTCCATGAAAGTAAATACAAAGGGTTCACATCTAGATGCAAACCATTCATCAATTCCAAAAATAGACAGGCCAGAGTTAAATTTGCTGAACAACACCTCCAGAAGCCAGCTCAGTTCTGGAAAAGTATTCTATGGACAGATGAGACAAAGATCAACCTGTACCAGAATGATGGGAAGCCAAAAGTTTGGAGAAGAAAGGGAACGGCACATGATCCAAGGCACACCACATCCTCTGTAAAACATGGTGGAGGCAACGTGATGGCATGGGCATGCATGGCTTTCAATGGCACTGGGTCACTTGTGTTTATTGATGACATAACAGCAGACAAGAGTAGCCGGATGAATTCTGAAGTGTACCGGGATATACTTTCAGCCCAGATTCAGCCAAATGCTGCAAACTTGATTGGACGGCGCTTCATAGTACAGATGGATAATGACCCCAAGCATACAGCCAAAGCTACACAGGAGTTCATGAGTGCAAAAAAGTGGAACATTCTTCAATGGCCAAGTCAATCACCAGATCTTAACCCAATTGAGCATGCATTTCACTTGCTCAAATCCAGACTTAAGAGGGAAAGACCCACAAACAAGCAAGACCTGAAGGCTGCGGCTGTAAAGGCCTGGCAAAGCATTAAGAAGGAGGAAACCCAGCGTTTGGTGATGTCCATGGGTTCCAGACTTAAGGCAGTGATTGCCTCCAAAGGATTCGCCACAAAATATTGAAAATAAAAATATTTTGTTTGGGTTATGTTTATTTGTCCAATTACTTTTGACCTCCTAAAATGTGGAGTGTTGGTAAAGAAATGTGTACAATTCCTACATTTTCTAACACATATTTTTGTTCAACCCTTCAAATTAAACGTTACAATCTGCACTTGAATTCTGTTGTAGAGGTTTTAATTTCAAATCCAATGTGGTGGCATGCAGAGCCCAACTCGCGAAAATTGTGTCACTGTCCAAATATTTCTGGCCCTGACTGTATGTCTAAACAACTAATTTAAGAAGTGGTTTCCGGAAATTCAGCACAAAATCCACTTTTACTGACTACTGCAGTCTCACCCCTTTCATGACAAGCGTCTTTAGTACTTAGTAGAGCCCCTCTGGCTGTTATAACCTGCTGCAAACGTGATGCATAGCCAGACATTACTTTGTCTTTGTGATTAGTCCTACAGCTGTTTTTTCCTCACTTATTAATTGTTAAGAAGATGAATAAAGAAACTAATTAAGGAAACTATCCACGGATTTCCTTACTTTACTCCAACCGTTCATCATTTTCCATAGATAACATTAGAGAGACAGGAACAGAAATGAGGTGATAAATTGTTTTAATTTCACTCAGACATTTACACCCAGGTAATGCTTGTGTTGGAGTCCTGCCACAGGCCTGATCGGATATGACAGGTTTATGGCAATGGTGCTCTTATGTAAAAGTTTTGGCATTTTGATATGTGACTGTGAGTAGCGGCTCAGTGGGTAAAAAAAAAAAATTCAAACATTTGCATTGAGCATGTGGATGAGATACGTAATACTGTGCTTGCTGTTGCCCCACAGCCCTATTTACATTACTTGCACCACATGGCCATTGGTTAGACTTGATCTACATTACAGCTGAGTGGCCGCCTTGACCCCTTTGCCCCACTCCGGAGCCTAGTGGTGGACACCCATCTGTCGGTCTTCTGCCCAGACACGAGATCTCTTTTTTGACTTTCCACCGTTTTTTTTTTTTCTAAGGGATATGATCCATTGCCAAGCCCTAGAAATCCAAACTGCCATGTCTTTCTTTCCCCCGTCATCTGCCATTAATGGTTGATGGTGGTACTTCTGCACAACACACCATCGTCTGATCCTACCAAGGCTGGTGGGTTCTTCCAGTTATACCCTGATGTATATAGGATGCTTTATGACTGATATCACCCATCAGGTGGTCTTTGCATATACTGAAGTTGTCAGCTGCCCTTCGGACCCCCAAGCAGATATGGCCGCTTGAGAGCCGATTGCGAAGTTAAGGTTACATCTAGTTTTATTACACTTGTCTCGCCGTCAGGATATGTTGGCATATGGGATAAATGGCGTCCCCTTCTCTCTTCCAGCACCACGTCCGTCCTGTCTCGAGCCGACATGGCACGTCTCCACTCAGCTGGATTCCCTGAAATTAGTGACTGCAATAATGAGGTAGCGGAAGTGGTTGATCCATCAAGTCCGGTGAACTTTAATCCCCAGAGGGAAGAAGCCGATTATCTGCAGTGTAATGAAATCATCCTGCAGTTTCTTGCCTTCAGCAGGTGAGAGGCGACATCCTCGCGTGTCTGTCTGATCAGTTCGCTTTTCTACTGTCTGACGAGCCGCTCATGAATATGGAGCTGGTGACAGCACTGTGATCCGGACAGTGATTGATCATGGTTCAGAATAGTGGCGTTCATCGGTGGCAGGGTTATTTATTGCCTGCAGGATAGATCCTGACATTAAGATCACACTGCTGTCCATCACATATCTGGTATTCTGTTGAGTCCGTGTGAGCCCATGAATGGGTTATTCCCATCCTCATAAATGGTTATAATCAGATAGTAAATACAAGCAATTTTGCAATTTACGACCCAGTAAAATGTTCAGCTGTCTTTGAGACATTAACACTTCTTTTATTTACAGCTCGTTGCCTTGGAGACCGACCACATTCCAGACAGCAGAACAAGTCCAGTGCTTGCAAGCGCTGCTTTTGTTGCTGGAGGAGGGAAGTATTACCTCTTAATCTTGGTCAACTTCAGCACAGTGCTTACATGACAGCAGCGGTAGTCGGTCTCCTAGGCGATGAGCTGTAAACAAGAAAAAATTTAAGAGAGAGTAACTTTTATTCTACTCAATATGAAATATTTAGTGACAGGTTCTCCCTAATATCTTAAGACCGGTGTCAATTTTTAAAAAATTTCTATTCTTAGTAGACATGACAAGTTTTTTTTCTGGAGTTTTTGAAAGTAGGAATATGACATTATAGTGCAATTTACTTCCAATAATAAATACCAGAAACCCTGATGTAATGTGAACTGAGCCTAGGCTGGTTTGCTATGCAGAATCCTGGGAAAGCTGGGTGACATGATCTTATATGGTTATGTCACCAATTTATGGGATGAATGAACAGACGACCCCATAGAAATGTCTGCACTGTGTGGTGTTGAGTGGTACGGGCTAATCATGATGTTATTTTTATAGCGTCCTGGATGATTTCTCAATCAATTGGCCCCAAACTATTTACTTCACCTTCCAGTTTTACCGCTTTCTGCCGGTGACCACCCCTCGCCTGCAGCTTGTACAGATTAATTCTACTACAAAGTCACGTTCTGATACGCCGGCACGACTCTTGGTTCAGATCAACAAAGATGGCTTATTAAACCCTGGTAAGTGTGACTCGCGTGTGTTCCAGTATGTTAAAGAGGTATTTCTAAAATCAAAAGTTTTCCCCTATCCATATGATAGGAAATTACTTACTGATCTCTGGAGATCCAACCAATTGGGATCCATTAGGATCCCAAAAATGGGATCCTGCAATCTGAGCAAATGGGCTCTGCAGACATAAAGAGATTAATGTGAATGTTTGCATGTAATACCACATTTCTCCTTTAGTGGCCACTGCAGTGAGCAGCCGATCACCTTGATCGCGCTTATAATAAAGGGATCAGTCTGCAGTGAGACAACCCCTTTAAAGTTTTGTCTTCCCTGAATTTTCACACGCTGTCTATCAGCTGATTGGGGCATGTCCTATGGATTCAATCACCTGGGATCAGTGGTTATTGCCAGCCTGTTGTTCTGCAGCCTCCTACCGGTCTTCTCCATGGAAGTTCTAAGTGATATAAATGGTTGCATGTCTTAGTTAGAGATGACTGATTGTAAATAATAAATGACCTAGATGGTGAAAATGTACTTGTATGTTCTGCTTATAGGGTCACCTGGGTATCAGCTGAAGTACACAGTAGATCCTGGATTCCTCAAACCTGGAGAACAAAGGTGGTTTCTACGTTATTTGGCTCTGCAGACCCTTCAGATTGATATGTGGGATGGGGAGTCCCTGCTCCTTATTGGATCCGCTGCTGTAGAGATGAAGGTGAGATGTCACTTGTGATGTATATATTCTCTAAAAAGTTATGGAGGAGGGATCTGACAACTATAACGGGCGAATTTCTATAAAATATACCAATCCCTGGTGAGCAGTTGATATTTCCAGAATAACTTGGGGCCAGCAATACATATTAATGTAATATTATATGGCTGCCTTTCATCCAGGACTATTTTTTTTTTGCTTTGGGCCTAAAAGCTAAACAGGGGCAACTACCTGAAGACTTCAACTGGCCACTGCTCAGAGCGGTCACCGACTGCTCCTCCGGCAATTCAACTATTGCACGTCGAAAAAGTAGCTAATCCTCTTCTGTGCTGCTCTGTCGACAGCGTGATTACAGACGTCGTGCTGATTGACAGCCAGGTCCTGTTATATAAGGAGCAGGGGAGTCCGCTGTCCATCAGGATGATGTCGGCAGTCACGACCCATCAACAGAGCCGAGTGGAAGAGGAGCTGCTTCACTGATGCCAGTGAAAACCACAGAATTGCCGGCAGGAGCGGTCAGTGACCTCTCTGTTGGCAGAGACCAGCACCAGGCACAAGAAGCAGATAATTAGCAACCACCTGCCTCCTAGCACTTAGTCCAGTAAATAAAATGAAATAGTCATACATTACACCTTTAATTAATGGATCATTGTGGTGGTCTGGAGTAGAAGACCCCACATCCTAAATGTCCATATGCCCTAAAAGGGAATATTGAAGATCTTTATGGGCCAGTCCCTTTTAGCTTGGGGCTACATGGTGATTTTGGCTGGAACACAAGTCTGTTACATTGCAGCACAATGCTAATGATTGGGGTTCGACCTGCAAGGTACTCAGACAGTGAAAAACAAGGTGCGCAAATGCTTCTAACATTTTGCGACTTGCTTGCAACCCTAATCACCCGAATTATGATGCGATGTAGCACCAGCATCTTGTCCGTGTCTGCCGGACTGGGCAGCCAAGGGCCCACCAGTAACCAACACCAGAGCCCCACTTTTCAGCTACATGCACATGTGACATTTTCCTCAATCACAAATGTATATAACAATGAACTAAGTAGATTGGTAAATTAAGATTCTGCCTCTGTCTGTACATAGTGATCTAAGTACATTGTGCCAAGTACTGATCATATACGAGGGTGGTCGGATGCTCTTGCAGAGGGGCCCACCGGAGTATTCTCCTGTGGGCTAGTCCAAGCCTGGCCGTGTGACTTTTGCTGTGGTCAAAGTTGTGGGGTAGCCCCAGCCTAAAAATGGCTTAGAAAAGGCACTACACCTGTCACCAGGCCGTGTCCGGTACTGCAGTGCGCGATCTGTTTGTAGAAGAAAGCAGCCATGATTTTGTAACGCGGCACAAGATCTATGTCTTGTTAGTTTTTCTTTTCTTCACATATCTATAAAAATGTCCTGAAATTGCTTCTGGTGCATTGTGCTCCTGGAGATTGTAACCTGGACGTATATTAATTCCTTCTATTAATTATCGTGTCTCACATCTCTATATGGACTGGAGGAAATGAATCACCCGAATCCTATTGTAGGTAAGAAAAATGAACCACACCAGAAGACAGCTTCCTCCTTTATGGATGCGTAACTCAATCCCTTTCCTTAAGGTGCAGAGGGTTTGTGCAGATCCTCTACCTTTCTTATTACTTTTATTTAGTTGGAAGCAGCGAGGCAAAGACAGTTTTACTGGTATAAAAAAACGACATTGCTGGGAGGATAAACATTGAAGTTCTCTGCTACCTGCAGATATTGGAGGAACTCATCGTAAACTTACATTTCTGTGTCATACAGTATATGATGGGTGTATTGACCTTACGATGACATATGTATGTATATGAGCTTATATCTGTATGGGATGTATGCAACTGTACACTAATTATGTCATATAGGGTGTGTGCTCCAATATGCCTTGCAAGTATTAAAATGTGCTGGGCAGATACATACCTATAAGGTGCACGTGTGAGCCTATATAGAGATAAATTGCCTACTGTTTATAGTTCACATGTTTGTATCTGCATGCAGTCTATCACTTGAGGTTAATAATGGTTGTCTGAGGAATGCCCTGCCGGGCTGAATGCACTTGGACAAATCATCAAGATCCGCTGCTGGCAGCACCTTTATAATTGCTAATCAATGATGTCCCAGATGTTGTAGATGGGAGAGGAATCTGGATACGCTGCATTATAGCACATTTAGGGTGCACAGGCTGCTCACAGTAGCACGAGCAACATGTGGCCTGGTGTTGTTGTGTTAGAAAATGGCTCCCGGGGCACTTTGGAGAAATGTCCACACAACTGGTTCCACCACCAAATCAATTTAACACTGACCTGTTAGTGTCCCTGGAGTGAAGACTAGAGGGGTCTAGCTACCGTACATTATGCCACCCAACACCATAATACCTGGAGTAGGACCGTTGTGACGTTCCCTGGTGAAAGTCTCTGTTATGATCTGCTACAAGCACTAAGGAAAGGTGGGAATTCTGTCCCTACAATAGGACTGAGCTGGATCCCTACGATGTAACGGGGGACCTGATCCTGCGACCAGACCCGCTAAAGTCCTCAGCTAGTCTGAACGAAGACCTATAGTTGCGAGGGAGGAATCCCTACAAGATCTAGGGACTGGGTGAAAAGGTGGACATGTCACGCTGTCTAATGATATGTATACAATGTCAGTAAACTATTAATACAGGAACAACACTCTATACAACAACTAGAATAGCAACATCAGCATGTAAGTATAGAATAGATTTACCTGACACGATATCTGCTGAACTCAGGGTTAATCTTGAGGACTTGATGAGCTGAAACAGGAAAGAGGTGGACCGGGATCTAACCTGACCCTAAACTGGGGTCCTAACTAATCCCTCACCTTGGAGGTACTGATAATGGTTCAGAGGTCCAAGTCTCCAACCTAACCCTGTCTCCTATCAGACCCTGAACCCTGTAATCAGTCCTAAGAAGGATCCTGACTACCACCAAAGGGATATGGGCTGATCTCAGCTAAATACACAGATTAGACATATAAGACAGACAGGATAACACTCGCTTGCATACACACTCAAACACCAAAGGAACATAAATGGTCTGGGAAATAAACTCTAACCAAGTTGAGCTTAGAACAACTAAGGAGCTCACAACTAAAGTCTATACAGATTCATTCCTATCTGTGGTCTGCATGAAGGTTTCACTGGCAACTCCCCAAGCAGACAACCAGGAATTTAAAGGAAACCAATCAACAAATAATCAATTGCAGCCGGGAGAAACTGCACCCAGTCCCAGCACCGAGCACAGACAGAATTAACTCCCTAGCTGCCAAACACAAAGAAACAGCAGCTCAGCTGTGAGAAGTCAAAATGTGCAACCGCGACGATCTTCGTGGCAATGCACACATGACAGGACACCTCCTAACAGAAAGTGTAGCAGGGAATATAAAACAGAAAACAAATACTACGAGATCCTAAGATCAAGCAAAACTGACAGAGTAAGGCACCTAAGCACCTGGCTAGCTTAAGAGTAGATAATACAATGAAGTCCAGCAAAGCCAGAAGGGCGGAGCCAGACTAAACAGGGAAAAAAGGTCATGTGACCAGCAAACTGAAACAAAATCTAACAAGAGGGTTCTAACAGTACCCTCCATTCTAAGAGGATCCTCCGGATCCCCTAGGACTTAATTTCATTGGTAGACCAATCCAGTACCGGATTGTGCAATTTTAACCAGGGTAACCCCAAAATCACCGGAGAAGGTAAATTATTCAAAACTACCAAATCCAAATTCTCTTGATGAACACCATTAATAGTAAGAGGAAATTCACAGATATGGTGAGTAACATTTTTCAAGTGAGAACCATCCACAGACACCACATTAATAGGAGAAGATAGAAGTTTGGGTTTTAATTTTAGTTTTTCCAAAAATTTCCCATCAATCACATTGAGAGTTGAACCACAATCCACAAATACCCGAAACTCCATTAATTCCTCCTCAACAGCAGTGGTAGCAGAAAGAAAGACACCTTTATTGTTTAAACAAGCTATGCGGGCAAAACTGACCTCATTTTTTTTTCTCTCTTTATTCATTCGAAGCTCACAGTTCTTAATGAAATGCTCAGATTTACCACAGTAGAAACATAAACCTTGAGCAAATCTGCGTTCTTTTTCTCGAGAGTGAGGTGTCATTGCTCCAATTTCCATCGGCTCTGCAATGTCAGTACATTCCTTCTCCAAACTTGGAGCTGACAAGGCAGATTTACTCTCATTAACCCTTGCACGCAGTCTCCTATCCACCCGTATGGCTAATTGCATAGCCTCTTGCAAGTTACCAGGTATGGGATAAGCAATCAGCAAATCTTTAACCCTTTCACTTAACCCTGCAAGAAATAAACTTTTCAAAGCTGAATCGTTCCAGCCCACCTGAGTGGACCACCTACGGAAGTGAGTACAATATTTTTCCACATTACCTGATCCCTGTCTCAAACGTCTCAATTCTGTCTCAGCTGATGAAACACGATCCGGATCGTCATACAATAACCCCAAAGCAGAAAAAAAACTATCCACTGATCTAAAGCATGGATCACTAGGCTGCAGAGAAAAGGCCCAGTCCTGAGGTTCTTTGCGCAAAAGTGACATTATGAACCCTATGCGCTGTGATTCATCACCAGAGGATCTGGGTCTCAAACGGAAATACAACAAGCAAGCATTTTTAAAAGAAAAAAAATCTTGTTGTTCACCAAAAAATAAATCAGGCAAACGTACCTTTGGCTCCACGAAAAGTGCTCCAGAACAACTACTCACGTGTTGCTGGATTTCAGCACCTCCAGAGAGAGTCGCTGCAGGTGTTGTGCCAAATCCTGAACCGACACCATAATAGAAACTGAAAATCTTTCCTTAGAGATTTTTTTTTTTTTTCTTTGGGCTGGACTTACTGTTATGATCTGCTACAAGCACTAAGGAAAGGTGGGAATTCTGTCCCTACAATAGGACTGAGCTGGATCCTTACGATGTAACGGGGGACCTGATCCTGCGACCAGACCCGCTAAAGTCCTCAGCTAGTCTGAACGAAGACCTATAGTTGCGAGGGAGGAATCCCTACAAGATCTAGGGACTGGGTGAAAAGGTGGACACCTCCTAACAGAAAGTGTAGCAGGGAATATAAAACAGAAAACAAATACTACGAGATCCTAAGATCAAGCAAAACTGACAGAGTAAGGCACCTAAGCACCTGGCTAGCTTAAGAGTAGATAATACAATGAAGTCCAGCAAAGCCAGAAGGGCGGAGCCAGACTAAATAGGGAAAAAAGGTCATGTGACCAGCAAACTGAAACAAAATCTAACAAGAGGGTTCTAACAGTCTCTTCATGGCATTGATCCCATAGTCTCCAGACACAAACCAGTGGCTGGAATTGAGGTGATGAGTCTTGGTTTTGTCTTGGACACAGTGATAGCCAGAGACTGGTCTGGAGATTATGTGGAGAATGCCATCTTTTCCTCTCTGGTGTTGCAATTTGTTGAGAAGAGTAAGTTGTATTTTCCTGGTGAAGGTGCACGTGTGAAACTATATAGCTCATGTTTTATTATTATATATTTTATATATAGAGAGAGAAAGCGAGAGAGAGAGATGGATTTATCCAAATATATATGAGTATATTATTATTATACAATCATAAACCACTGTAAGCCATGTTATGCATCACAGACCTAACATACAGTCCATTCTCAACTGCGGTTATGTTCGCACAGTTTATTAACTGACCCTCGTCAGTGCACACAATTCCCATGCTTTGGGTTACCTGCTTAACGGACTGTCTTCCAGACCTTCAGTAGCTTCCTGTACTTTCAGGAGCTCCAGCCAGCTCCAGTCTCACACATGGCCATCTTCCCCCATGTGGTGCAACCAGGAAACATATAGGACCTTTCTGACATCACAGGCACACCCCTGGGAGGTATGTGGGTAACCAGTCCCACCCATCACTATCTGGTTAACCATTAAATACAGCCCTTTCCTAATATAAAGGTTTGTGGGACAACAAGACCCAGCAACCTGTCCTGGATTTAGATCTCAGCCGACCTCTGTCTGTACTATCTATACCTGTTTCTCAGTATACCACTAGTTGGTACATCACAATACATATTGTCTGTATATCTATCTATTTACATCTGGATATATCTACATACCTAAAGAGGATGTGTGTGCCTGTATAATGCATGTATGTGCTTATATAATATGTTTGCCTACAATTAATATATGTACTTTTGTAGCAATGGTTTCCAACCTGACGCTCTCCACCTGTCGACAGGCTACAGCCCTCGATGTTTACTGTCAGGGCCGCTTGTTAGGGAGCACTGGAATATAGGATGTATGTAGTCATATGCCGATATCTTGTACAATTAGGATGTAAGTACAAATATAGAAAATATAGAGTGTGTATACCGTATGTACCAAAATGTAAAAAACAATCCTATTTTGTCCTCAATTTTGGGTTGACTATACCAGAAGTCACTCTTCCTTGGTTTTTCTCCAATGGCGCCCACTTAGGGCGCACTTAGTTTCCTCTACCGTGACTCTTAATTGACTGCCCATTGGCTATATAAAAACTGATCAGGGATTTTTTCCCAGCCTGGTCATGGGCACACAAGACTGTTGTTAATACCTTCATTCTGTGCACACAGATTATTACATTATCAGCAGCACATCTCCTGTGCTACCGAATGCTATAATTTTAATACCTGCATGGATCAGCCTTTGGGCTCATTCAACAGGTGATTGGCAGAATGTTTACATACGCGGATATGAACGAGCGCTGTGACGTACGCCATTATGGCTCATGTAAATGGATCTGTAGAGATACAAGATGGCTTATAAATACACTGCAGAAGTATTATAATATTGTCTTAGTTGGATGGACATGGCAGATCATAGCTGATATTTGAGGAGAGGAGCAGACAAATACACATGAAATCCAGACCACAACCGCTCATGACGCTGATCCCGTCTGTCCCCAAACCACCCGCTCTACAACGCTAGGACTTGTCCAAGATATGGCATCACTTCGGCAAAATATGTCTCAACATAATTACCTGCAATGGATTTTTTTTTCAATGCTAAGTCATTTAAAGTTAGACTTTCTGCACTAATTTGCTCTTGTTAAAATTGCTGACTAAGTCATATGTGTTTGTAACCTTTTATCCAGATTAAATTGCAGGAATATGGAAATGAATGCGCCTCCCAGCCAACAAGCATCGCATTATTACCTTCTGTAGAGCAATTTTCCTGCTGAAATCCTGTACTCCGTGGGTTAGAGCCTTCTCATGTCAGTTCCATCAGAAAATCATCCAAAATCTCATCTGAAATAAGGCTTAAAGAGGACCTGTCACCTAGTCTGACATGTCCAATTCAGCAAATTCATGTCCTCGCAAGGAAATAACTGCTCTGGAGCAGCTTTACTTAGAGATCGCAATGTGCCATTCCTCTAATGTTCCTCCAGGAACTTTGTGAATAAATTAATAATTGGGTTTTACCATTCCCTTTGGTCAAAGAGGTGCATCCCTGCCCAGACTGGCCCTGATTGGACAGAGTAGGGACACACCTCTACCTGGTAACACCCAGTTGTACATTTATTCATACATTTCTTGTGAGGAATAACAGAGCTGGGACACATTGAGGCTTCCTAATTGGTAATTCATAGTGATTTCAAGTATATTCTACAGCGGACACATTAGCAATGTTGACTGGTTCTTTTTACAAGGCTTTAAAAATAATCGGCATTTTCTGTTGAACACTTGACATCAGTTTTCTGTTGTAAAAGTGCGTGAAATGTTGCATCATTTTTGTTCAACTGAGAGTTGTGCACAAATTTTACAACTTTTGGCATTTTTACCCCCGACCTAGACATGCTTGACAGGTTCATCGTAATTTATGACCCTGACTGGCATAAATGTCTTGCAGTGGTGCACAACAGCTCGATGATCTGCCAAATTGACTAAGACCTCTTGATAAATTTATTGCGTTTGGTCCCTTCATTTATCCTGGCGTACAAAACTACGCCAGATGTTGGCCCCCGTGTGAATCTGCGGCCTATATTTATCTAGTTGTCCACCTTTCCAAATATTCTACATGATTCTTCTGAATCCCTTAATTACCCCCAATATAATAACACTTATACTCATACAGGTGCTGGAGCTATTCCAGCAGTGTCAGTACTGGATTTCCCGGGGATCGTGCAACATAATGTCTCGCATTCTCTGCCAACAATCAGCACTGGCTTCATTCTCCTTTCATACGGACATAATTGACATCGGGAAGAAGTAAGCGCTGCGGCGGCTTTCCCACTTTCTCTTGATGTTTTTGATTTGTCCGAACAAATGGAAAGTGAAGCGGACACTCATTGGCTGCAGTGATCGCGTAACATAATATCATGCAGTCCCTGGGAGACCTGTGTCGACACTGCGAAACGGTGCCAGCATTGGAGTGGACTATAAATATTATTATTTTTCAGGGGGGGAAACTTAGGGATTCAGAATTGTTTGTCTGAGTAGTGGAGAACCCCTTTAAAGAGGTACTTAGTTCTCCTGCTTGATTGATTGACAGTACCAGCAGCATAATCCACCCCTGGTACAAACTGTGCACTTCCAATGTTACGAGCAAAGACAGCTTTGCAGTATCAGAGGAGCATAGAGGCACTGAAACTGGCCGACCCAGGAGCTAACATTGCGCTCCAGCGATTGGTCCAAAGTCAGAGTAGTGCTTACAAGCTCAGCAGAAAAGAGCTTGTAGGCGCTGCACATGTTCAGCCACATCTGCTAGTCTGCGGTGGTGGTTGGCAACCTAGGCAACAAATAATAATCAATAAAATGAAAATGAAATCACGCTATTCTTGAGAACTTTGAAACTATGTATTGTAAAAGTTCTGCAACTTTGTGTTTCAATTCTTCCACATTTTCTAGTTCTTGTTCACATCCAAGAGAACTAATGCCGCTCACTTCCGATCGTTTACAACCGTTAGGTCTGCACTGATTTGCAAACTTCAAATCTTTCCATTAACTGACAGCAAGCAGAGATCTTGAAAATGACGAGAAATGGAAGGACAAAATAGATCAGAAAGTCATTGACCGTTTCATTATCTGTTAACTTGTAATGAGCGCCATACTAAATGCCCCAGGAACAGTCGGTTAGTGAACGACATTGCACCAGCCGTGCGAGCCCCAGACCTTGTGTCTGGCCATAAATCGGTGTAATTAGAAAGAAAAGGGTTCAGTTGCTTTTTGTAAGATTTACATTTACTCTCTTCCCTTGCAATGTTTCGCCAGCCTGCTCCGATAAGCGTCACAACAGTGATTCATGACATGTAAAAGATCTCGATACATCCAGCTGTCACTCACACTGACAAAATTATGTAGGTGTCTGTGACATTTTAATGAGAAGGAAATGTGAAACAGCACGTTACCCCGGAAAATGGAGCGAAAACCAAATTGTTACCACTGAACTCTGGCAATTCATAAAATTCAAGGCCAGAAATGATCAAAAAAGGTGTCGGAGGTTATTGAACACCCAGGCAATGTTTAAAAGCTGAGAGATAAACATCAAAGTCAGCGGCTCCCATCTGTCAAACGAAAAGCGTAAATGTCGGCGCCACAAAGTGAAAGTCTGCGGTTTGTGCCCCCTTATAACATTTCAGAACAGATACATGACGGACCCCTGAGCTTTAAAATATGTCTAAGCTTCTACTTTATGTACGGTGGGGGGCGAGGGATGTTATAAGAAAGGTCACTCATTCAAGGTCATTGACCACAGCATCTAAATTATGTGCAGGAGTGGAAAATGAGTTTTGGTTGCCATATAGATTGCATAGATTTTCGATAGCACAATTATACAGTAACACTAATTAAATCATTAATGTAACCAATAATTTACAGTTTACATGCATAATTAAATTACAGCATAAAAAAAATATTTATCCTGTACTGATCGTCAGTTACATCCTGTATTATACTCCAGAGCTACACTCACTATTCTGCTGGTGCAGTCACTGTGTACATACATTACATTACTGATCCTGTACTGATCGTCAGTTACATCCTGTATTATACTCCAGAGCTACACTCACTATTCTGCTGGTGCAGTCACTGTGCACACACATTACATTACTGATCCTGTACTGATCGTCAGTTACATCCTGTATTATACTCCAGAGCTACACTCACTATTCTGCTGGTGCAGTCACTGTGTACATACATTACATTACTTATCCTGTACTGATCCTGAGTTACATCCTGTATTATACTCCAGAGCTGCACTCACTATTCTGCTGGTGCAGTCATTGTGTACATACATTACATTACTGATCCTGTACTGATCCTGAATTATATCCTGTATTAGGCCTCTTTCACACATCCGTCTTTTTGTATCAGGCATGATCCGTCGAACACCTGAAGGGACGGATCCGGCGCTGAAACAAAAAAACTGATGCAACGGATCCGTTTTTTTGCTGGATCCGACCTGAACTTTTGAACCCAGAAAAAGAGGGTTTCTGATGCCCGGAGACACTGGAAAATGTAGTACTAGTAGTAGTAGTAGTAGTAACATAGTAACATAGTTACATAGTAACATAGTTATTAAGGTTGAAGGAAGACTTTAAGTCCATCTAGTTCAACCCATATCCTATCCTAACCTGCCCTAACATGTTGATCCAGAGGAAGGCAAAAAAAAAACCCAAGTGGCAAACAGTAAGCTTCACATTGGGGAAAAAAATTTCTTCCCGACTCCACATACGGCAATCAGACTAGCTCCCTGGATCAACGCTGTATCTAGGAAACTAGTGAATATAGCCTGTAATATTATACTTTTCAAGAAAGGCATCCAGTCCCTTCTTAAATTTTAGTAAGGAATCACTCATTACAACATTAGACGGCAGAGAGTTCCATAGTCTCACTGCTCTTACAGTAAAAAATCTGCGTCTGTGATTATGGCTAAACCTTCTTTCCTCCAGACGTAGAGGATGCCCCCTTGTCCCCATCACCGGTCTAAGAGTAAAAAGATCATTAGAAAGGTCTTTGTACTGTCCCCTTATATATTTATACATTGTAATAAGATCACCCCTAAGCCTTCGTTTTTCCAAACTAAATAACCCCAAGTGTAATAACCTGTCCTGGTATTGCAGACCCCCCAGTTCTCTAATAACCTTGGTCGCTCTTCTCTGCACCCGCTCCAGTTCAGCTATGTCTTTCTTATACACCGGAGACCAGAACTGCACACAGTATTCTAAGTGTGGTCGCACCAGTGACTTGTATAGAGGTAAAATTATGTTCTCCTCGAGCATCTATGCCTCTTTTAATGCATCCCATTATTTTATTTGCCTTGGCAGCAGCTGCCTGACATTGGCCACTAAATGTGAGATTGTCGTCCACCCATACATCCAGGTCTTTTTCAGTGACAGTTTTGCCCAGTGTTTTACAATTAAGCACATAATTATACATCTTATTTGTTCTACCCAAGTGCATGACCTTACATTTATCCCCATTACAGCTCATTTGCCATTTATCAGCCCAAGCTTCTAGTTTACATAAATCCTCCTGTAATATAAAATTATCCTCCTCTGTATTTATTACCCTGCAGAGTTTAGTGTCATCTGCAAATATTGAAATACTACTCTGTATGCCCCCTACAAGGTCATTAATAAATATGTTAAAGAGAAGCGGCCCCAATACTGACCCCTGTGGTACCCCACTGCTAACCGTGACCCAGTCCGAGTGTGCTCCATTAATAACCACCCTTTGTTTTCTATCCATGAGCCAGTTCTTAACCCACTTACACATATTTTCCCCTATCCCCATTGTTCTCATTTTATGTATCAACCTTTTGTGTGGCACTGTATCAAAAGCTTTTGAGAAGTCCATGTACACTACGTCCACTGCATTCCCTTGGTCCAGTCCTGAACTTACCCCTTCATAAAAGTTTATCAGATTAGTCTGACAAGAACGGTCCCTCGTAAACCCATGCTGATACTGTGTCATGAGGTTATTCAGCTTCAGATACTCCAATATAGTATCACTTAAAAAACCCTCCAGGATTTTACCCACAGTAGATGTTAAGCTCACTGGCCTATAATTTCCAGGTTCAGTTTTTGCCCCCTTTTTGAATATTGGCACCACATTTGCTATACGCCAGTCCTGTGGTACAGACCCAGTTATTATGGAATCTTTAAAGATTAAAAATAATGGTCTATCTATAACTGTACTTAATTCCTGCAGTACTCGGGGGTGTATCCCATCCGGGCTCGGGGATTTGTCAACTTTAGTGATTTTTAGACGCCGCCGTACTTCCTGCTGGGTTAAGCAGGTGACATTTAATGGAGAAATTTTTTTTATCTCTGATCATGTTATCTGTCATGGGATTTTCTTGTGTAAATACAGTTGAAAAAAAGTCATTTAGCATATTGACTTTTTCCTCATCCTCATCCACCATTTCACCCAGACTATTTTTAAGGGGACCAACACTATCATTTTTTAGTTTCTTGCTATTTATGTAGTTAAAGAATATTTTGGGATTATTTTTACTTTCTCTGGCAATGAGTCTCTCTGCCTCAATCTTTGCTGTCTTGATTTGCTTTTTACAGAATTTATTCAGTCTTCTGTATTTATTTAATGCCTCTTCACTACCTACTTGCTTTAATTCCCTAAACGCTTTCTTTTTGTCCCTTATTGCGCCCCCTACAGCTCTATTTAGCCATAGTGGTTTCCTCCTAATTCTAGCATGTTTATTCCCATAGGGTATATACTGTGCACAGGTCCTATTCAGGATACTAATAAACGTTTCCCATTTTCTTTGTGTATTTTTATGTCTCAGGATATCGTCCCAGTTTATTGCACCAAGATCATCTCTCATCCGTTGGAAATTTGCCTTCCTGAAGTTTAGTGTCCTTGTAACCCCTCGACTACACATCTTATTAAAGGATACATGAAAGCTTATTATTTTGTGATCACTATTACCCAAGTGACCCCCAACCCTTATATTTGATATGCGGTCTGGCCTGTTGGATAATATTAGGTCTAGCAGTGCCCCCCCTCTTGTTGGGTCCTGAACTAGTTGTGAAAGGTAATTGTCATTCATAGTTGCCAAAAACTTATTCCCTTTGCTGGAACTGCAGGTTTCTGTTCCCCAATGTATTTCAGGGTAGTTGAAGTCCCCCATAATAATGACTTCTCCTTGAGTTGCTGCTTCATCTATTTGCTTTACGAGGATATTCTCTGTTAGTAGACCTTGATTTCCAGAATCCGGATCAGACTTTTGCCGGATTGCACAAAAGTCTGATCCGGTTCCATTGACTTCTATTGTTTGCGGCCGCCTGATGCGCCGCTTCAGGCACATCAGGCGGCTCCGGTAAAAAAAAAAAAAGTTATATGCTCCGTTTTGTCCGGCCGCCGTAATGTACATTTCCGCCGGATCCGGACAAAAACGGAGACAACGCTATGACATCAGGCACGATCCGGCGCTAATGAAATTCAATGGTAAAAAAAACGCATCCGGTACCGGATCCGTTTTTTTACCAACACGCCGGATCATGCCTGATACAAAAAGACAGATGTGTGAAAGAGGCCTTATACTCCAGAGCTGCACTCACTATTCTGCTGGTGCAGTCACTGTGTACATACATTACATTACTGATCCTGTACTGATCCTGAGTTACATCCTGTATTATACTCCAGAGCTGTACTCACTATTCTGCTGGTGCAGTCACTGTGTACATACATTACATTACTTATCTTGTACTGATCCTGAGTTACATCTTTTCTTATACTCCAGAGCTGCATTTACTATTCTGCTGTTGCAGTCACTTTTTACATACATTACATTACTGATAGTGAGATATTCGGACTCGCTGTACTGTACTGAGTAGGTCCTAATACTCGGGTATTCATTACGAGTATAGCGAGTCCAATGCAAGTCAATGGGAAATGCGAGTAATGGGTGCATGATTGTTTAAATAGATGCGGTAATCGGGAGGAGGAAGTGCGTGGGCGGAGAATGTGTGTGGGCGGAGACTATGTGTGTGCGGGGTCTGTGTGTATCTGTGTGTGTGGTGGTCTGCGGGGCTGTATGTGAGTATGTGCGGTGGTCTGCGGGGCTGTGTGTGTGTGCTGATCTGTGTGTAGGCAGGCATTGTCCAATGGGACTACAAGTCCCATCCGGCTATGCGTGCTACAGTGACAGCATTAGCGTATGATGGGACAGTAGTAGTCCCATCATCCGGCTAATGTGTTGAATAGTAAAAAAAAAAAAAAAAACACATACACACAGAGTACATACTCACCATATACAGCTAATTCCACAAAGCCCTCGATCACCTGGAAAAAAATAAAATAATAAACACAACCGTATACTCCCTGTTCTGACGTAGTCCATGTAATAACGACTGTCCCACGATGATCTCCCGTGGTGAGCTGTCACATCAGCAGCTGTGACCGCTCTCCAGGGGCTCCGGTGTACAGTGACCGGAGATAATGCTCCCGCTGTGGATCACTCCGCCATCGAGGTCACTCGACCTCATCTTTTCACTTGCGGCAAAGCTGCGTGAGAAATTTTTCATGCAGCAATGGTGCCGTAAAGTGAGAATGAACTTGGGTGACCTCGGTGGCGGAGTGATCCACAGCGGGAGCATTATCTCTGGTCACTGTACACCGGAGCCCCTGGAGAGCAGTCACAGCTGCTGATGTGACAGCTCTCCACGAGAGATCGTCGTGGGAAAATCGTTATTATATGGACTACGTCGGAACAGGGAGTATACAGTTGTGTTTATTTTTTTTTTTTTCCAGGTGATCGAGGGCTTCACGGAATTAGGCGTACAATAAATATTAGAAATCTGTGTGTTGTTTTAATTAATTAAAATACTTTATTCTGGCTGTGTGTTTTTTAACCCATTAATAACTATAGGATTATTAATGGTTGGTGGACGTCTTATTGTCTCCACGGGAGATCGTCGTGGTTCAATCGTTATTATAAGGACTACTTCGGAACAGGGAGTATACGGTTGTGTTTATTTTTTTTTTTTACAGGTGATCGAAGGCTTTGAGGAATTAGCTGTATATGATGAGTATGTACTCTGTGTATGTATGTCTTTTTTTTTCTTTTTTTTTACGATTCAACGCATTAGCCGGATGATGGGACTACCACTGTCCCATCATCCGCTAATGCTGTCACTGTAGCAGGCATAGCCGGATGGGACTTGTAGTTCCATCGGATTATGCCTGCCTACCCACAGACTCGCGCGCACACACACAGCCCCGCGCACACACACACAAACAGCCCCGCAGTCCCCCGCACACACACACAGGTACACACAGACACGCACACATAGTCTCCACCCACACACAGTCATTACAGCCTATGATGAGTCATCATATGATTATGATGACTCATCTATGACGCTGCACGACCAGCCAATCATAGTAATGCAACAACCAAGAAGGCTGCGGTATTACTGTGATTGGCTAACAACATGCTGGGCGGAAGATCTGAACATTATGAAGCGAGTAGTGAAATACTCGCTATGTTTTGAGTACCGCATTACTTGCGAGTATACTCGCTCATTGTCACGCGGTCTTATGATATGTGTACGATGTCAGTAAACTATTCTTAAAAGAACAACACTCTATACAACATATAGATTTGCAACATCAGCATGTAAATATAGAATAGATTTACCTGACACGATATCCGTTGAACTCAGGGTTAATCTTGAGGACTTGATACACTGTCACAGGAAAGAGGAGGACCGGGGGTCTAACCTGACCCTAAACTGGGGTCCTAACTAATCCCTCACCTTGGAGGTACTGATAATGGTTCAGAGGTCCAAGTCTCCAGCCTAACCCTGTCTCCTATCAGTCCCTGAACCCTGTAATCAGTCCTAAGAAGGATACTGATTACCACCAAAGGGATATGGGCTGATCTCTGCTAAATACACAGATTAGACATATAAGACAGACTGGAGAAAACACAGACTTGCATACACACTCAAACACAGAAGGAACATAAATGATCTGGGATATTAAACTCTAAGCAAGGTGAGCTTAAAACAACTAAGGAGCTCTTTAACTTAAGTCTATACAGATACAATCCTATCTGTGGTCTGCATGAAGAATTTCACTGGCAACTCCCAAAACAGACCACCAGAGATTTAAAGGAAACCAATCAACAAATAATTAATTGCAGCCGGGAGAAACTGCACCCAGTCCCAGAACTGAGCACAGACAGAATTAACTCCCTAACTGCCAAACACAAAGAAACAGCAACTCAGCTGTGAGAAGTCAGAATGTGCAACCGCGACGATCTTCGTGGCGATGCACACATGACAGTACCCCCCCTTCTACGAGGGGCCTCCGGACCCTCAGGGCCAGGTTTGCCCGGGTGAGTTCTGTGAAAGGTCCGCACCAAACGATCTGCGTTAATGTCAGACGCAGGAACCCACGTCCTCTCCTCTGGACCATACCCCTTCCAATGAACCAAGTACTGAAGGGACCGGCGATTCAGACGTGAGTCAATGATCTTTGACACTTGAAACTCCAAGTTACCATTGACCACCACTGGAGGAGGAGGTAGAGGTGATGGTATGACTGGTGCCACGTACCTCTTAAGTAATGACTTGTGGAACACATTGTGGATTTTAAACGTAGGAGGGAGGTCCAGACGAAATGCCACAGGATTAATTATGGAACTGATCCTGTACGGCCCGATGAATCTGGGGCCCAGTTTCCAGGAGGGAACTTTAAGTTTTATATTCCTGGTAGACAACCATACCAGATCGTTCACATTAAGATCTGGACCAGAAACTCTCCTCCTATCAGCCATACGTTTATAACGGTTCCCCATAGCACTCAGATTATTCAATACACCTCTCCACACTGAAGCAAGTGACGACGAGAAACGCTCCTCCTCAGGAACCCCAGAAGGGCCCCCCCCATTGAAAGTACAAAACTGGGGATGAAAACCATATGCCCCAAAAAACGGGGACTTACCAGTGGACTCGCTCCGCCTGTTGTTAAGAGCGAACTCTGCCAGAGGCAAGAAAGAAGACCAGTCCTCCTGGTTCTCTGAGACAAAACACCGAAGATAAGTCTCTAGGCTTTGATTCAGACGCTCTGTCTGACCATTGGTCTGCGGATGAAAAGCCGAGGAAAATGACAATTGCATCCCCCGACGTAAACAAAATGCCCTCCAAAACTTGGATACAAACTGAGACCCCCTATCTGACACCACATCAGAAGGCAACCCATGAAGTCTCACAATCTCCCCAATGAACACCTGCGCCAGAGTTTTAGCATTAGGGAGGGCAGGAAGAGCAATGAAATGTGCCATCTTACTGAACCTGTCAACAACCACCAGTATGACAGTCTTCCCTGACGACTGAGGAAGGTCCGTGATGAAGTCCATAGACAAATGAGTCCATGGACGCTCCGGAAGTTTCAAGGGTAAGAGGGTCCCAGACGGACGGGTATGAGGGGTCTTAGAGCGAGCACAAACCACACAGGACGCGACAAAAGTTAAAACATCTTTATTAACGTTAGGCCACCAAAACCGGCGAGAAAGGAGATCTAAAGTAGCCTTACTCCCTGGATGTCCTGCTAAAGCAGAATTATGATGTGCCTCAATAACCTTTTGTCTCAACAGATTTGGGACAAACAGTCTCCCTGGAGGTCCTGCAGGGGCGTCCCCCTGAGCCTCTAACACCTCCTCCTCAAGCTCAGAAAATACAGCCAACACTACCACCCCCTCCTGAAGGATAGGAATCGGGTCATCCATTTTCCCGGCCCCTGGGAAACTGCGAGACAAGGCATCCGCCTTAACATTCTTAGATCCAGGGCGATAAGTGACAACAAAATTAAACCTGGTAAAAAACAACGACCATCGAGCTTGTCTGGAATTCAGACGCTTAGCAGATTCCAAATACAGCAGGTTCTTGTGATCAGTAAAGACGGTGACCGGGTGGACTGCCCCCTCCAAAAAGTGACGCCATTCTTCAAAAGCCAACTTAATGGCCAAAAGTTCCCTATTGCCGATATCATAATTCCTTTCGGCGGACGACAATTTTTAGAAAAGAAAGCGCACGGATGCCATTTACCAGGGGACGGACCCTGGGACAATATTGCACCCACCCCTACGTCAGACGCGTCCACCTCCACAACGAACGGCTGTGATGCATCTGGTTGGATGAGAACGGGTGCCGAAGCAAAACATTTTTTCAAAGAGGAAAAAGCTTGGCAAGCTTTGTCCGACCATTTAGAAAAATCCGTCCCTTTTCTTGTCATGTCAGTGAGAGGTTTGACAACAGATGAGAAATTACAAATAAATTTCCGGTAGTAGTTAGCAAACCCCAGAAAACGCTGCAGAGCCTTAAGATCCTCTGGCTGATCCCATTCAAGCACTGCTCTCACCTTTTCAGGGTCCATACGGAAACCGGAGGCTGACACCAAGAAACCCAAAAACTGAAGTTCCTGTACGGCGAATACACACTTTTCCAGTTTGGCGTATAGTTTATTGTCTCGCAAGATCTGCAACACCTGTCTCACATGCTCCTGGTGAGACACAAGATCTGGTGAGTAAATTAAAATGTCATCCAAATATACGACCACAAACAGCCCCACCAGATGACGAAAAATGTCATTAACAAAATGTTGGAATACTGCTGGTGCAGTAGTCAGACCAAAAGGCATGACAAGGTTCTCATAATGTCCCTCCGGCGTGTTAAACGCCGTTTTCCACTCATCCCCCTCTTTTATCCTAATCAGATTATACGCCCCCCTGAGATCCAATTTAGAGAACCATTTGGCGCCAACAATTTGATTGAAGAGATCAGGAATAAGAGGGAGTGGATACGGATCTCGAACAGTAATCCGATTAAGTTTGCGGAAATCCAAGCAAGGGCGTAGGCCTCCATCTTTTTTCTTCACAAAGAAGAACCCCGCGGCCACTGGGGAAGATGAAGGTCTAATATGCCCTTTGGCCAGACTTTCCGAAATATAATCTTTCATAGCCTGCCTCTCAGGACCAGAAAGGTTATATAACCTAGCTTTAGGTAACTTAGCATCAGGAAGTAAATTAATAGAGCAGTCATACACGCGATGAGGAGGCAACTCCTGACACCCCTCCTCAGAGAACACATCCCCAAAGTCCTCCAAAAAAGGAGGCAAAGTACTAGGCACGACCGCACTGATGACTGTGTTCATGCAGTTACTTTTGCAAAACTCACCCCATTGGCTTATCTCTCTGGACTGCCAATTAATCACAGGGTTATGTTTAACCAACCAAGGAAGTCCCAACACAATAGGAGTAGGTAGACCCTCCAACACATAACAAGATAATAGTTCCCTATGTATTGCCCCTACCCGAAGGTCAATGTTATGAACCTCATGAACAAAGCTACCTTGGCCGAGAGGCCTGGCGTCAATGGAGAATATAGGGATCGGTTTGACCAATACACTCAGATGCATACCTTGAGCCTGAGCAAACTGAGCGTCAACCAGATTAGCCCCGGACCCACTATCAAGAAGAACAGAAAATCTCTCCACTCTCGTACCAACCACCACCTCCACTGGTACAAGGAACTGAGAAGAACTAGCGGACGAAATACATACTCCCAGGTTGTCGTCCACCACACAACCTGGGATTAACAGTTTTCCGGCGACTTTTTGCTCAACAAGGCACGGGATGGACATCCCCCAACAAAATGTCCCTCTTTCCCGCAGAAGAAACACCTTCTAGTCCTGCGGCGTACCGCCAATCCCCTCCTACGAAATGATGTCCCTCCCAACTGCATAGGCTCCTCCGAACAGACAAGGGGAACCTCAACATAAGGGACTTTAGTAGTAGGTGGAGTAACAACAGGGGGCGGAGTTACCTCGCACCTCTCCCGGAGCCGTCTATCAGTACGGATAGCTAGGGCCATAGCAGCCTCCAGTGATGGAGGAGAATCATACTGAGCCAAAACGTCCTTTAATTTGTCAGAAAGCCCATGACAAAACTGGCTCCTAAGAGCTGGGTCATTCCACTGAGTATCTGTGGCCCATCTACGGAACTCAGAAGCAAATTCCTCCGCCGGACGATCTCCCTGCTGTATCTTACGTAATTTTGTCTCAGCAAGAGAGACCCGATCTGGGTCATCATATACCAAACCCAGGGCAGTAAAAAATCGATCTACAGACTGTAGAGCCGGGATCCCGGAGGAAGGGAGAATGCCCAGGATTGAGGGTCCCCTTGTAGGAGCGAGATAACAATTCCCACTCTCTGCTCTTCACTCCCTGATGATCGAGGCCGAAGCCGAAAATACAATTTACATGCTTCCCTGAAGGTAAAAAATTTGTCTCGCCCACCAGTGAACCTGTCCGGGAGAGCTACTTTAGGTTCAAATCTGGTTTGCTCCGAGGGAGACAAAACTTTGGACTTAATGTCCGTCAGCTCCATGGATAATCCCTGCAACTGCAGAGCCAGCTGGGCTACTGGATCCATGGCAACTGGGAATAATTTTATTGGCCAGTGAAAATGTCACGCGGTCTTATGATATGTGTACGATGTCAGTAAACTATTCTTAAAAGAACAACACTCTATACAACATATAGATTTGCAACATCAGCATGTAAATATAGAATAGATTTACCTGACACGATATCCGTTGAACTCAGGGTTAATCTTGAGGACTTGATACACTGTCACAGGAAAGAGGAGGACCGGGGGTCTAACCTGACCCTAAACTGGGGTCCTAACTAATCCCTCACCTTGGAGGTACTGATAATGGTTCAGAGGTCCAAGTCTCCAGCCTAACCCTGTCTCCTATCAGTCCCTGAACCCTGTAATCAGTCCTAAGAAGGATACTGATTACCACCAAAGGGATATGGGCTGATCTCTGCTAAATACACAGATTAGACATATAAGACAGACTGGAGAAAACACAGACTTGCATACACACTCAAACACAGAAGGAACATAAATGATCTGGGATATTAAACTCTAAGCAAGGTGAGCTTAAAACAACTAAGGAGCTCTTTAACTTAAGTCTATACAGATACAATCCTATCTGTGGTCTGCATGAAGAATTTCACTGGCAACTCCCAAAACAGACCACCAGAGATTTAAAGGAAACCAATCAACAAATAATTAATTGCAGCCGGGAGAAACTGCACCCAGTCCCAGAACTGAGCACAGACAGAATTAACTCCCTAACTGCCAAACACAAAGAAACAGCAACTCAGCTGTGAGAAGTCAGAATGTGCAACCGCGACGATCTTCGTGGCGATGCACACATGACACTCATCCCTAATTACTGATTCTAAGTTACATTTTTCATTATACTCCAGCGCTGCACTCACTGTTCTAGAATTGGTTAGAATTGGACGGATATGTTGGGAGGTGCACATTCGACCTGTATGGGCTGAACAGTAAGAATAGATGGTGGAGTTGCTGTATTAATATTGTCTTTGTGACTGGTCTCTGTGTCTGAGCTACAGTTACAACATTTTACCATCTCCTTCCCCCAAAGTTCACTTGTTTCCCCCACTTGCAGCCAGTTGACATTCTGTAAAATGCATCTAAATGAAGTACGGTATTCTTTAGCACTGGATCTTATTCTTATTGATTTGTGTGCAGATTTATGTGCAGTATTCAGCTGAAGGATAAAAGCTGATCTCATAAATAAGCAGAGATTGCTGCCAGCAGTTAGGAGGCATCTCCCGCATGACCTGTGCTGATATATATGTCTCTCATTCTACATTATAGCATTTACTACGCCAAGGTCGCACGGCCGTGCAGGTGTCTCATGAGCTGGAAGTCATCACGACAGAATATGAGCAGGAGACGATGGCCGTGAGCGGAAACGTCACAAAGCAAGGAGTGGTCAAACCGATAGGGGTCCATACCGTTATAAAAGGCCGCCTCCACCTGCGCATGGGAAACATTGGTAAGACCGTTCACTGAGAATGATGCTCATTTCCGTGGATTTTATCTTAATATGTACCTAAAATTCACAGTCACCCATAAAAATAACTTTTATTAGCTATGCATTAAAAGCCATTGGATTTTGTCCTTTTCATTTTGTTTTTAAAGAAGCACTCCTCTTAAATATTGCAGACATCATATTATATAGCACTCTGCACTTACAATTGCTCATTTTCCTTTCTACCTAGTTAATTCTTCTCTTTTTCCATTAGGCCTATGACAGCACGTGATTAAACACTGACGAATCCTTCTATTCTCTATGTAGAAACAGGAGGTCAATTTTCCCTGTATGAGTCATGAGTCCCTGCAAAAGTAAATGGTGGAGGGGGGGAGCCGCTGGGTCAAGAGGTGAAGAGGGGAATGATTAATGCAGGGAAAAGAGACTTCCTCTTTCTACATTGAACAGAGAAAAGAAGAATTATCTGGTTAGAAAGGCAAAATGAGCAATTGTAAGTACACAGTGCTATATAATATGATGACTGCAATATATTAAATGGATAAAAACTTTTATCGGAGTGATGCTTGAATAGCTGTTCAAACAAAGCATACGCATTCGGTGCTTCATCGCTGCCAAATTATTTAAATATGCCTACCCACCTGCTTGTTTTCCCTCAATGCCCCCCCACCTTGCTTCTTTAACACGTCTGGCTTCATAGAGCAAGAGAAGGGTGGAGATAGATAGAAAACAAGCAGGAGGGACGGTGTATTTAATCATGATGTTTGGTTTGACCAGTCATTCTGTGCTGACTGTGAGTCTTTTTAATGTGGGTTGATTTTTTTTTTTATTATTTTGTCGTATGTTCATGTAATCACATATGTTCTGTGTATATAATTAATATGGTTGAGGTTATCCTGATTTCCCCCAAAAAAAATCCATTTGAAAATGGCTCCTGCACAGTGACAGGTACAGGTCCTTCTCAAAAAATTAGCATATAGTGCTAAATTTCATTATTTTCCATAATGTAATGATTAAAATTAAACTTTCATATATTTTAGATTCATTACACACCAACTGAAATTTTTCAGGTCTTTTATTGTTTTAATACTGATGATTTTGGCATACAGCTCATGAAAACCCAAAAATCCTGTCTCAAAAAATTAGCATATCAAGAAAGGTTCTCTAAACGAGCTATTACCCTAATCTTCTGAATCAACTAATTAACTCTAAACACATGCAAAAGATTCCTGAGGCTTTTAAAAACTCCCTGCCTGGTTCATTACTCAAAACCGCCATCATGGGTAAGACTGCCGACCTGACTGATGTCCAGAAGGCCATCATTGACACCCTCAAGCAAGAGGGTAACCCAGAAAGAAATTTCTGAACAATTAGGCTGTTCCCAGAGTGCTGTATCAAGGCACCTCAATGGGAAGTCTGTTGGAAGGAAACAATGTGGCAGAAAACGCTGTACAACGAGAAGAGGTGACTGGACCCTGAGGAAGATTGTGGAGAAGGACCGATTCCAGACCTTGGGGGACCTGCGGAAGCAGTGGACTAAGTCTGGAGTAGAAACATCCAGAGCCACCGTGCACAAGCGTGTGCAGGAAATGGGCTACAGGTGCCGCATTCCCCAGGTAAAGCCACTTTTGAACCAGAAACAGAGAAGCAGCACTGGGCTACAGAGAAGCAGCACTGGACTGTTGCTAAGTGGTCCCAAGTACTTTTTTCTGATGAAAGCAAATTTTGCATGTCATTCGGAAATCAAGGTGCCAGAGTCTGGAGGAAGACTGGGGAGAAGGAAATACCAAAATGCCTGAAGTCCAGTGTCAAGTACCCACAGTCAGTGATGGTGTGGGGTGCCATGTCAGCTGCTGGTGTTGGTCAACTGTGTTTCATCAAGGGCAGGGTCAATGCAGCTAGCTATCAGGAGATTTTGGAGCACTTCATGCTTCCATCGGCTGAAATGCTTTATGGAGATGAAGATTTCATTTTTCAGCATGACCTGGCACCTGCTGCACAGTGCCAAAACCACTGGTAAATGGTTTACTGACCATGGTATTACTGTGCTCAATTGGCCTGCCAACTCTCCTGACCTGAACCCCATAGAGAATCTGTGGGATATTGTGAAGAGAAAGTTGAGAGACGCAAGACCCAACACTGTGGATGAGCTTAAGGCCACTATCGAAGCATCCTGGGCCTCCATAACACCTCAGCAGTGTCACAGGCTGATTGCCTCCATGCCACGCCGCAATGAAGCAGTCATTTCTGCAAAAGGATTCCCGACCAAGTATTGAGTGCATAACTGAACATTATTATTTGATGTTTTTTTTTTATTTTGTTTTAAACACTTTTATTTTATTGGACGGATGAAATATGCTAATTTTTTGAGACAGGATTTTTGGGTTTTCATGAGCTGTATGCCAAAATCATCAGTATTAAAACAATAAAAGACCTGAAAAATTTCAGTTGGTGTGTAATGAATCTAAAATATATGAAAGTTTAATTTTAATCATTACATTATGGAAAATAATGAAATTTAGCACTATATGCTAATTTTTTGAGAAGGACCTGTATCAGTGATCGCCAATAGCTGCTACTGTGCAGGCGCCGCCAGCGCCATCTTGCTGGAGAAGAAAAAAAAATTTCCTCCTCCAAGATGCCGGCACCGAACCTGCACAGTATCAGCTATTCGATCACCTCTGTTTAAACCGATAGCTCCTACTGCGGAGGTGCGATGGGTGCCATTTTCAAATGGATTTTTTGGGGGGGAATATCAGGATAATCTCAACCACATTAATTATATACACATTACATATGACATTGTGCTGCAGCGCAGGGGCCACGACGGGCGCCTGCCTGCAGAAGGTTTTTTTTTTCAATATGTATATAGAATATTCATTATGTAAATTAGGGGGCAGGTCAGTGAGGGATCATTGACCTGTCATCAGTCTGCTTTATGAATATCTAATCAGAGCACCACTTGAAGACCCCCCCCGCCGCAGGCTGCCTCGGGGCACGAGCATATCATTGACTCAAAGCTGAAAATAACGATTAAACAACAACTACAAGATGGATTTCATCACCTAGGTATCATTGTAATCAGTATAACGACGCCAACCTGACAGCGTCTGTAGTTTTCTGTGCACAATCCTGCTGACAGGTAACCCTTTAACAGGACCACTGCTCTGCCTGCGTCTGTTAAAGTAGTAATTTAATTTATAGGAAAAAAGCGCAGATAGATATCTCACAAATAAAAAAAATGTCTCCGTGATTAGCTGCTCACCTGATGTCGGTGTATACACAAGCGTATAATGCTGGCTGCTGCAGATCCACGGGTCGGACATGCAACCACAACAGAATTGTTATATAGGAAGATTTGTGGATTGTAATCCGCGCTGCCAACAAATTCAAAACCAGACGTAGTGAAGATTAACAGTGGTTTATTCAAAACGTTTCAGAGTCCATATGACTCCTTCTTCAGGAAATACCACAACAGAATAACTGGTCTGAGCGTGCGGATGTGTGGGATTCGTGGATCGAGATTTAAGAGCAGGCCAAGGTTAATTTTATATTTAATCACCTAAAAGGCGCACTAGAAATATACAAGCATATATTTACAGAACAATATACAGGTATGCAGTCAGGAGTGTAGTACAAAGGATAAGGTACAGATAGGTTGCAATTACCATGTTATGTAGCATGTGACCACAGGGAGACACTGATGGATCACAGGTCCAAATCTTAGTTACAGGCTTTCCTGGCTCTGTCTGGTAAAGGGTCCTCCAGCCAGAAGAAAACTGAGCTCCAATTGAGGAGCTGACACTTATCTCCTTGGCTGCTCCTCCCACACTCTGCTCCCACCCCTGGGCTTGTGCAGCCTCTCTCCTCCCATCCCTGAGAGTATGATTTTCAGTCCAGAACCGTGAATGGCCCACAACTTTCCGCACAAAGCTCTGTAATGGCAGCAGCGCCACTGGATTTGGCTGGATTTTATCTGCGCATCAAGTCCAAATATGCCTATCGTATGTAATTCCTTGTGGCTAAGCTTTATAACTCCATAGCACAGAGAGCTACGATTGGCTACCGGGCACGGGCGTATGGGGGAAGGAACGCCGATTCAGATGTTGTTCTCGGCTAGGCTCAGAGATATTGCATTCTGTTATTATAGGTCATTTTCCAGATTCAATACCTCATAGCCTTGCTGCGATTTGTTGTATGACGAGGTATGTACATGTGTTTCAAGTCACACAAAAGGGCCAGCTGGTTTGCAGCTGCAGAAGTTTTCACAACGTGGTGTTAAGAGCGTCAAAGGCTTGTTCTTGGTTTTTAATTAAAGATAAACACTGCATGGCTTTTTATGGCCTTGGGGATGCAAGGGTGGGGGCACATTTCAGGAGTGGAAGGAGATGTCCTGAACTTTAAAATGAAAAATGGATTCTCCCTTGTCCCTCACATAAGGGTCTTAGCTCCCCCTAGTGGCTTCTTCAGGCTTATCGAGTTTTATCATTTAGCTACTGCGTGTACGAACTGTATCAGAAAGACATATAAAGATACGTGAAGATGCTAATCAGGACAGAATGTTGGATCTATAAGATGGATGCGTTGGTTGTCCTAGTATGACCTATAGATGGTGCTGATCTCAGCTTGGAGTCGGCACCGTCTGAGCCCCGCGGGTGGTGGAGTGTACAGGGATTCTCTTGATTTTCCTCTTTATATTGTACTTTCCATATAGCGCTAATTGCTGAGAGATAAAAGTCCTACGCACAATGCTCACTAATTTGCAAGTGCAGTCTAATAGCGAGCTGTATATTCATTTGAAGAGAAAAAAAAAGCACAAAGCTAATTTAATTTCTGATTTCATCAGTACTCAGAATTGGATTTCATGTTTCTCATCATGTGAAAGCAAAGCGCTATTACTGCAGCTCTTCCCAGAAGTGGAGTTTTTACTTTTATTACAGCTGCTTTATATTTTATTGAGCTGTTAGGCAATTAACTTTATTAGTGTTTGCTCATATGAAAACCAAAATATGAGAGTCCTGTGTATGTGGCTGGAGGAGCTAATGGAAAATCACATTAGCTCTATTCATTAATCTTGACGGGATGATGTTCAGGTCGCACACTCCTAGCGAGAGGGGTTGTAGGAACGGCAGCCCAAAGTGCTCCGTAACACACTCAAGCCTACACTATACATTTACTGTCTTTTACGCCTGTCTGTTTCCTCCTAAGTCCCCTCTTGGCATATCTTCAAGAGGTTAGTTGTATTCTAAGGAAATAAATGGTATCATGAGTAAGAGACTTCTATTTCTGTGTCCCTGAAGTCCTAGCAGTTTCCAGGTACAGGACACAGGTACCTTGGCATTGCCATGTGCCTCTAGGTCTTTGGTGGCTGACAAATATATGATTTGAAGGTCTTGGGAAGCAAACTAAGGATGGCAACTATCCTACGTGGTGTGACCAAGGATGCATGTGTTCTCACTAGGAAGAGGGGAGTAAGCCTCTGTCAGCATTTTCTGGCAGCAGCTCATCTCCCTGTGTCACGGGTGTGTCGCTCTACAATTGGCATTGCAGATGCTTTCTTAATCCTTCTGACTGTTGGACCCAGCAGCAACCTCCCTCCAGCGTTAATTGACACACCCGGACCTTGGTGTTTATAAACTCCCAGCCTTCTTCAGGGTGTTGCCGGTGATATTCACATTTTCCCTTGTGAAGGCTTGGATGTCACACTGTCTAATGATATGTATACAATGTCAGTAAACTATTAATACAGGAACAACACTCTATACAACAACTAGTATAGCAACATCAGCATGTAAGTATAGAATAGATTTACCTGACACGATATCTGCTGAACTCAGGGTTAATCTTGAGGACTTGATGAGCTGAAACAGGAAAGAGGTGGACCGGGATCTAACCTGACCCTAAACTGGGGTCCTAACTAATCCCTCACCTTGGAGGTACTGATAATGGTTCAGAGGTCCAAGTCTCCAACCTAACCCTGTCTCCTATCAGACCCTGAACCCTGTAATCAGTCCTAAGAAGGATCCTGACTACCACCAAAGGGATATGGGCTGATCTCAGCTAAATACACAGATTAGACATATAAGACAGACAGGATAGCACTCTCTTGCATACACACTCAAACACCAAAGGAACATAAATGGTCTGGGAAATAAACTCTAACCAAGTTGAGCTTAGAACAACTAAGGAGCTCACAACTAAAGTCTATACAGATTCATTCCTATCTGTGGTCTGCATGAAGGTTTCACTGGCAACTCCCCAAGCAGACAACCAGGAATTTAAAGGAAACCAATCAACAAATAATCAATTGCAGCTGGGAGAAACTGCACCCAGTCCCAGCACCGAGCACAGACAGAATTAACTCCCTAGCTGCCAAACACAAAGAAACAGCAGCTCAGCTGTGAGAAGTCAAAATGTGCAACCGCGACGATCTTCGTGGCAATGCACACATGACAGTACCCCCCCTTCTACGAGGGGCCTCCGGACCCTCAGGGCCAGGCCTGCCCGGGTGAGTTCTGTGGAAGGTCCGAACCAAACGATCTGCGTTAACATCAGACGCAGGGACCCACGTCCTCTCCTCTGGACCATACCCCTTCCAATGCACCAAGTACTGAAGGGACCGGCGATTCAGACGTGAGTCAATGATCTTTGATACTTGAAATTCCAAGTTACCATTGACCAACACAGGAGGAGGAGGTAGAGGTGACGGTATGACTGGTGCCACATACCTTTTAAGTAATGACTTGTGGAACACATTATGAATTTTAAACGTAGGAGGGAGGTCCAGACGAAATGCCACAGGATTAATTATGGAACTGATCCTGTACGGCCCGATGAATCTGGGACCCAGTTTCCAGGAGGGCACTTTAAGTTTTATATTCCTGGTAGACAACCATACCAGATCGTTCACATTCAGATCTGGACCAGAAACTCTCCTCCTATCAGCCATACGTTTGTAACGGTTCCCCATCGCACTCAGATTATTCAATACACCTCTCCACACAGTAGCAAGTGACGACGAGAAACGCTCCTCCTCAGGAACCCCAGAAGGGCCCCCCCCATTGAAAGTACAAAACTGGGGATGGAAACCATATGCCCCAAAAAACGGGGACTTACCAGTGGACTCGCTCCGCCTGTTGTTAAGAGCGAACTCTGCCAGAGGCAAGAAAGAAGACCAGTCCTCTTGGTTCTCTGAGACAAAACACCGGAGATATGTCTCTAAGCTCTGATTCAGACGCTCTGTCTGACCATTGGTCTGCGGATGAAAAGCCGAGGAAAATGACAATTGCATCCCCCGAAGTAAACAAAATGCCCTCCAAAATTTGGACACAAACTGAGACCCCCTATCTGACACCACATCAGAAGGCAACCCATGAAGTCTAACGATCTCCCTAATGAACACCTGCGCCAGAGTTTTAGCATTAGGGAGTGCAGGAAGAGCAACGAAATGTGCCATCTTACTGAACCTGTCAACAACCACCAGTATGACAGTATTCCCTGACGACGGAGGAAGGTCCGTAATGAAGTCCATAGATAAATGAGTCCATGGACGCTCCGGAAGTTTCAAGGGTAAAAGGGTCCCAGACGGACGGGTATGAGGGGTTTTAGAGCGAGCACACACCCCACATGACGCGACAAAAGTTATAACATCTTTATTAGCATTAGGCCACCAAAACCGGCGAGAAAGGAGATCTAAAGTAGCCTTACTCCCTGGATGTCCTGCTAGAGCAGAATTATGATGTGCCTCAATAACCTTTTGTCTCAACAGATTTGGGACAAACAGTCTCCCTGGAGGTCCTGCAGGGGCGTCCCCCTGAGCCTCTAACACCTCCTCCTCAAGCTCAGAAAATACAGCCGACACTACCACCCCCTCCTGAAGGATAGGACTCGGGTCATCCGTTTTCCCGGCCCCTGGGAAACTGCGAGACAAGGCATCAGCCTTTACATTCTTAGACCCCGGGCGATAAGTGACAACAAAATTAAACCTGGTAAAAAACAACGACCATCGAGCTTGTCTGGAATTCAGACGCTTAGCGGATTCCAAATACAACAGGTTCTTGTGATCAGTAATAACGGTAACCGGGTGGACTGCCCCCTCCAAAAAGTGACGCCATTCTTCAAAAGCTAACTTAATGGCCAAAAGTTCCCTATTGCCGATATCATAATTCCTTTCGGCGGACGACAATTTCTTAGAAAAGAAAGCGCACGGATGCCATTTACCAGGGGACGGACCCTGGGACAATATAGCACCCACCCCTACGTCAGACGCATCCACCTCCACAATGAACGGCTGAGATGCATCTGGTTGATGAGAACGGGTGCCGAAGCAAAACATTTCTTCAAAGAGGAAAAGGCTTGGCAAGCTTTGTCCGACCATTTAGAAAAATACGTCCCTTTTCTTGTCATGTCAGTGAGAGGTTTGACGACAGATGAGAAATTACAAATAAATTTCCGGTAGTAGTTAGCAAACCCCAAAAAACGCTGCAGAGCCTTAAGATCCCCTGGCTGATCCCATTCAAGCACTGCTCTCACCTTTTCAGGGTCCATACGGAAACCGGAGGCTGACACCAAAAAAACCAAAAACTGAAGTTCCTGTACGGCAAATACACACTTCTCCAGTTTGGCGTGTAGTTTATTGTCTCGCAAGATCTGCAACACCTGTCTCACATGCTCCTGATGAGACACAAGATCTGGCGAGTAAATTAAAATGTCGTCCAAATATACAACCACAAACAGCCCCACAAGGTGACGAAAAATGTCATTAACAAAATGTTGGAATACTGCTGGTGCAGTAGTCAGACCAAAAGGCATGACTAGGTTCTCATAATGTCCCTCCGGCGTGTTAAACGCCGTTTTCCACTCATCCCCCTCTTTTATCCTAATCAGATTATACGCCCCCCTGAGATCCAATTTAGAAAACCATTTGGCGCCAACAATTTGATTGAAGAGATCAGGAATAAGAGGGAGTGGATACGGATCTCGAACAGTAATCCGATTAAGTTCGCGGAAATCCAAGCAAGGCCGTAGGCCTCCATCTTTCTTCTTCACAAAGAAGAACCCCGCGGCTACTGGGGAAGATGAAGGTCTAATATGCCCTTTGGCCAGACTTTCAGAAATATAATCTTTCATAGTCTGCCTCTCAGGACCAGAAAGATTATACAACCTAGCTTTAGGCAACTTAGCATCAGGAAGGAGATTAATAGAGCAGTCATACACGCGATGAGGAGGCAACTCCTGACACCCCTCCTCAGAGAAAACATCCCCAAAATCCTCCAAAAAAGGAGGCAATGTACTAGGCACGACCGCACTGATGACTGTGTTCATGCAGTTGCTTTTGCAAAATTCACCCCATTGGCTTATCTCTCTGGACTGCCAATTAATCACAGGGTTATGTTTAACCAACCAAGGAAGTCCCAACACAATGGGAGTAGGTAGACCCTCCAACACATAACAAGATAATTGTTCCCTATGTATTGCCCCTACCCGAAGGTCAATGTTATGAACCTCATGAACAAAGCTACCTTGGCCGAGAGGCCTGGCGTCAATGGAGAATATAGGGATCGGTTTGACCAATACACTCAGATGCATACCTTGAGCCTGAGCAAACTGAGCATCAACCAGATTAGCCCCGGAACCACTATCAAGAAGAACAGACAATCTCTCCACTCTCGTATCAACTACCACCTCCACTGGTACAAGGAACTGAGAAGAACTGGCGGATGAAATACATACTCCCAGGTTGTCGTCCACCACACAACCTGGGATTAACAGTTTTCCGGCGACTTTTGGCTCAACAAGGCACGGGATGGACATTCTCCAACAAAATGTCCCTCTTTCCGCAGAAAAAACATCTTCTAGTCCTGCGGCGTACCGCCAATCCCCTCCTACGAAATGATGTCCCTCCCAACTGCATAGGCTCATCCGAACAGACAAGGGGAACCTCAACATAAGGGACTTTAGTGGTAGATGGAGAAACAACAGGGAGTGGGGTTACCTCACCCCTCTCCCGAAGCCGTCTATCAGTACGGATAGCTAAGGCCATAGCAGCCTCCAGAAAAGGAGGAGACTCATACTGAGCCAAAACGTCTTTTAATTTATCAGAAAGCCCATGACAAAACTGGCTCCTAAGAGCTGGGTCATTCCACTGAGTATCTGTGGCCCATCTACGAAACTCAGAAGCAAATTCCTCTGCCGGACGATCTCCCTGCTGTATCTTACGTAATTTTGTCTCAGCAAGAGAGACCCGATCTGGGTCATCATATACCAATCCCAGGGCTGTAAAAAATTGATCTACAGACAGTAGAGCCGGGGATCCCAGAGGAAGGGAAAATGCCCAGGATTGAGGGTCCCCTTGCAGAAGTGAGATAACAATTCCCACTCTCTGCTCCTCACTCCCTGATGATCGAGGCCGAAGCCGAAAATACAATTTACATGCCTCCCGGAAGGTGAAAAATTTGTCTCGCCCACCAGTGAACCTGTCCGGGAGAGCTACTTTAGGTTCAACTCTGGTTTGCTCCAGGGGAGACAAAAATTTGGACTTAATGTCCGTCAGCTCCATGGATAATCCCTGCAACTGCAGAGCCAGCTGGGCTACTGGATCCATGGTAACTGGAGAAAATTTTTAGTGGCCAGTGAAAATGTCACGCTGTCTAATGATATGTATACAATGTCAGTAAACTATTAATACAGGAACAACACTCTATACAACAACTAGTATAGCAACATCAGCATGTAAGTATAGAATAGATTTACCTGACACGATATCTGCTGAACTCAGGGTTAATCTTGAGGACTTGATGAGCTGAAACAGGAAAGAGGTGGACCGGGATCTAACCTGACCCTAAACTGGGGTCCTAACTAATCCCTCACCTTGGAGGTACTGATAATGGTTCAGAGGTCCAAGTCTCCAACCTAACCCTGTCTCCTATCAGACCCTGAACCCTGTAATCAGTCCTAAGAAGGATCCTGACTACCACCAAAGGGATATGGGCTGATCTCAGCTAAATACACAGATTAGACATATAAGACAGACAGGATAGCACTCTCTTGCATACACACTCAAACACCAAAGGAACATAAATGGTCTGGGAAATAAACTCTAACCAAGTTGAGCTTAGAACAACTAAGGAGCTCACAACTAAAGTCTATACAGATTCATTCCTATCTGTGGTCTGCATGAAGGTTTCACTGGCAACTCCCCAAGCAGACAACCAGGAATTTAAAGGAAACCAATCAACAAATAATCAATTGCAGCTGGGAGAAACTGCACCCAGTCCCAGCACCGAGCACAGACAGAATTAACTCCCTAGCTGCCAAACACAAAGAAACAGCAGCTCAGCTGTGAGAAGTCAAAATGTGCAACCGCGACGATCTTCGTGGCAATGCACACATGACATTGGAGCAATAGTAGTCGGCTAACTTCGTCTTTGGTGCTGTTGGAGGATGATTGGTGTTACCTTTCTGAGTCTGCTCAAGCTAAGGCCTCTTTCACACTTCAGTCGTTTGGCGTCAGTTAAAATCCGCCAAAGTGTGAAAAAAGCGGATCCGCCACAAAAGAGGAAAAACAGATGCAAACGGATCCGTTTTCAGACGGATCCGTCATAAACTTTTCAACCCGGAAAATGTATTGTACGCGAGAGAGAGAGTGAGACCCCGGACAGTGTTCTCTGCATTTTCTATGTTAGAAACGGATCCGCTGGCGGATTCTGTCAAAAACGGATGACAGCGGATCCGCCACCCATAGGCGCCTATTATACAAAACTGATGTCGCACGACTGAAGTGTGAAAGAGGCCTAAGTCTTCCCCTTGTTTGTCTACCCTCTCTGTCTTTAGTCTTAGTGGGGACTGACTAGTGTCATACAGCAACAGTATCAAAACTCAGTAATAGACAATAATACCGAGGTAAATTATCACTTAAGGAAACCAGGATTTTGTGAGCAATGTGACAGGTAAGAGGTACCCCATTAAATTCTTTATGAATTGCAGTACCAAGGGTATCATCTACAAGGCCACATGTTCTTGTGGTATTGAATATGTAGGGAAGACAATTCGTGAATTTAAAAGAGGGTGGGGGAACATGTTGGTGATGTTATACATCAGAGAGACACCCCCATCTCCCGACATATTCATAACCGACATAATGGACAAATTGGAAATTTGAAATTCATGACTATAGATAGGGTTTCTAAACCCCTGAGAGGAGGTAACTGGGACCAGTTGCTGCTCCAGATAGAGGCCAAATGGATTTTTTATCTAGATACAGTTTCACCCAAGGGCCTCAACGACCAGATCAATTATGGATGTTTTATTTGAACTTTTTTTCCCCTCCCTCCCCTTTTGTTAGTTAATTGATTATCCATAGACTTTTATCCAATATGCCTAAATCCTTCTCTTGTCTTGTTGGTCACCTTAATTTTGATTTGCATATATTTTTCTACATTTGCTCCGATGTTCGTATACACGCTATTCCATTTTATATGGGTTTCTTGATTATTCGCTAATTCATCTTGGCACCACCATTGTGTGAATTTTTGTCAGGTCATCCATTGGTGACAATTCACACATTGTGTTATTGTGGTACTACAGTTTAATTTATACCTTATACCGTTATATTTGATTATTGATTTGGTAGTGGTTATAGTGTAAGTTGACACTCTGTGTTACTTCTGAGTGCGGGCGCGTTCTGCATGTATGCCGGCGCGCGTCCTCGTTTCCTTAGGTGCACTGCTCCGGTTGGGGCCGCGCACCTGGGGCAGATGTGACGTGGGATGAAGTGTGTCCCATGGTCTGGAGACACAGCGTTATGCACTGTCCCATGGTCTGGAGATACAGCGCTATGCACTGCTCCGGTTGAGGCCGCGCGCCTGGGGCGGATGTGACATGGGATGACGTGTGTCCCATGGTCCGGAGATACAGCGCTATGCGCGTCACCTACCGAAAGTTACGTGCGATGAACGGATGTACGTCATCGGCGGTCACATTATCCGCCCCCAGCGTTCCATCTATCCGAGAGTACCACTGGCGTGCGTATCATACATCGGAAGCCACACGCTGTATTATTTGAGCTATATCCAAGGTATTTTGCGCCGCCTCTAGCTACAAATGTGGCGATTACTATTGGCCATCGGAGTACTCACAGTAATTGTGATTGGCGATGTTAAATATTTAAAGACCCCTCTTTTCGTCCCCTGTTCTCTGCAGACAGCATAGAGAGCATGAGGACCAAATGTCTTTCCAGTCTAGCACTATAGCACTTTATCTTTTTCGACAACCTAGTCCCCTGATGAATTTTCTTGGAGGAAACGCGTCGGGACACCTGATGAGGGAAAGTGCAGGGTGTTTTTGGACACAGGGTTAGTTGTGGACTGCCCTTGTCAGGGCGGGAGTTTGGGAGTAGATTATTACTAGCCATAGGGATTGTCAGGATATTGATTTCTCTTTCCTGCATACCAGGGATCTATATTGTGACTCAAGATTCCTGATGGCTCCCTCTCCTGCTACCTCAATAATTGGGTGAGATTGCTCCTATCTTTCACCTTTTTTCATTCTTTGATATTGTGGTATCATTCATGTGTTAGAATAGTATTTGCAATTGGGTCACTACATTATTAGTATTTCTCAAATACGCTATGTATACCCTGAAATTTGGTACACAATAATACTGCTCTGTTGATTGCTTGAGTAGTTTTTTTCCCAACAGGTTTGTGTCCGCCTTAGACCCTATACAGGCCCGTTTGATTGATTAGGTGGAACTACCACATTGCATATTTTAGCCACTATAGGTGACAACACTTTTTTGGTTAAGTTTTATTGTCAATATTAAGTTATGTTTTAATTTTCACTTTTGCTGTATATTACGGGACTGACTTGTGCTCACTCTATCCCCTCCCTAACCAGGGCCTATCGCTAGGGTCAGGCAGGGAAAAGGTTTCTGTTTGGCGATAGGTGCAGAACCTATTTAAGAACGTTTAGGACAGACAGGGTGATTTTAGATCTGCCTAGGGGTCTCCACTCCCCACTTCTCTAGGGTTTGGTTTCCCCCTCCCTCTCCCCATTGTTGTGTACTTGCTTATCTTTCACCCAGCGTGACATTATGATAACAAAAAGATCCGATGGTAGAAATGCTGTTTGTCATCTCCACAGCCTTCTGGAATGCCCCATGCAATTGCAGTTTGAATGTTAGTTTATGACTACAGAACTGTGCAAAGTTTTAGGCCTTTATGGATCTAAAGGGTAGGGGTTTTCCTTGTGGAGGGTGACAAGCCAGGCCTGGCATGTCAGAGTGCGGAGACTTTTAATCTATGTATACTCTTCTGGGAAATTAAATATGCAAATTGCCTCTTCAGAGAGGAAGAGGACCTGAACTCTAGTGCCATTTATTGGAAGTAGCAATCCTAAAAGTCAATATCGACCCTTTATCGAGTTTTGCCATATGACTTGGGATAAAAGCCAAATTAAAATCTTAATTTGCAGATACGGTGTTTCAGAGTATTGCTCTCCATCATTGCAAAGTATGAGATCTGATTTGGAAAGATGAGATGCTTAAGACTGGGAGCTAAGGGGTAACATTTCTCCTTGTGGAGAGTGACATGCCAGAGTGAGGAAGTTTATAAGGAAAAATTGCTGCAAAGTAACAGTGATTTCAAAATTAGAAGTGTTCATAGTTTATTTTTCTCAAATTACAAATTGCAAAGTGAATAAATAAAAGAGAAGTCTAAATGAGATCAATATTTGGTGTGACCGCCCTTTGCTTTCAAAACGGCATCAATTCTTCTACGTTTACATTTGCACAACGTTATTTGTATGTATGTGTGTATATGTCCCGGAATGTGAAATCCTGCTTGATATTTTATCTAATGGCTTCCAAGGCTTGTATTTAATTTTAAAATATACAGTTAAACAATGCGACCTCTTTATGATTCTGACATCTAATCTTCATAAGAAAGATTAGCTATATTAAAAGTTAAATTGCCATTATCGTACTTCTTCATACGTTGCCTGCAGGGGAAAGATAAGCTTATGGAGGGAGCGATGCACAAAATCCCAAACCTGTCACCAGGAAAATGTCAGAGGAAGCAGATCACCTAGTTCCATAAAGCTGCATCTATAAAATTACCAGCCTTTATCACGATTCATACGGGGCTGGGTATGTTTCCATAGACTCCATGTAAGGCATGGGGTCTGCAGTCGCCCTGTAGGAACCACTTGTGCACACGGTCTACACACCCACTGGTTCCGGAATTATGAGCATTAAGCCCTGACTCATGAATGGTTGCTAATCCTTTGCTCTCATTTGAATGTTTTGTGAATCTAGGTCATATTGAAATGAATATGGATTTCTGGGTACTTATAACGTATGGTACATTCGCACATAATAAATTCTTAGGGCAGCCTTTATAGATCAGTGACATGGCATGGCTGGCGTTGCTGTCTCCCCTTTCTATTGACCTATATTGTTGGTCTATATGACCCATACAATAGTATTAAAGGGGTTTTCCATCTTCATGTAATAAAGACTAGACCTTATATAATGAAAATGTATACAGTTTTAAAATATGCGTCCTTTATCAGTTCCTCATTGCATTGCAACATGGTCCTACCTAACCATAAAATCAGACTTTAACCCCAAGGGTGGTTTGCACTTTAATGACCAGGCCAATTTTTACAATTCTGAGCACTGTCCCTTTATGAGGTTATAACTCTGGAACGCTTCAACGGATCTTGGCGATTCTGAGACTGTTTTTTCGTGACATATTGTACTTCATGTTAGTGGTAAAATTTCTTCTATAGAACTTGCGTTTATTTATGAAAAAACTTTCAAACTTTGAATTTTTATGCCTTTAAAATAGAGAAATATGTCACACAAAATAGTTACTAAACAACATTTCCCACATGTCTACTTTACATCAACACAATTTTGGAAGCAAAATTTTTTTTGTTAGGAAGTTAAAAGGGTTAAAAGTTGACCAGCGATTTCTCATTTTTACAACGCCATTTTTTTTAGGGACCACATCACATTTGAAGTCACTTTGAGGGGTCTATATATTCTAGAAAATACCCAAAAGTGACACCATTCTAAAAAATGCACCCCTCAAGGTGCTCCAAACCACATTCAAGAAGTTTATTAACCCTTCATGTGCTTCACAGGAATTTTTGGAATGTTTAAAAAAAATGAACATTTAACTTTTTTCACAAAATATTTAATTCAGATCCATTTTTGTTATTTTACCAAGGGTAACAGGAGAAATTGGACCACAAAAGTTGTTGTGCAATTTATTCTGAATACGCTGATACCCCATATGTGAGGGGGAACCACTGTTTGGGCGCACGGCAGAGCTCGGAAGGGAAGGAGCGCCGTTTGACTTTTCAATGCAAAATTGACTGGAATTGAGATCTGACGCCATGTTGCGTTTGAAGAGCCCCTGATGCATCTAAGCAGTGGAAACCCCCCACAAGTGACACCATTTTGGAAAGTAGACCCCCTAAGGAACTTATCTAGATGTGTGGTGAGCACTTTGAATCCCCAAGTGCTTAACAGAAGTTTATAACGTAGAGCCGTAAAAATAAAAAATCATATTTTTTCCACAAAAATGACCTTCTCGACCCCAATTTTTTATTTTGCCAAGGGTAACAGGAGAAATTGGACCACAAAAGTTGTTGTGAAATTTGTCCTGAGTATGCTGATACCCTATATGTGGGAGTGAACCACTATTTGCGTGCATGGCAGAGCTCGGAAGGGAAAGAGCGCCGTTGACTTTTTCAACGCAAAATTGGCTGGAATTGAGATCGGACGTCTTGTCACGTTTGGAGAGCCCCTGATGTTCCTGAACATTGGAAACCCCCCAGAAGTGACACCATTTTGAAAACTAGACCCCCAAGGAACTTGTCTAGATGTGTGGTGAGAACTTTGAACCCCCAGGTTCTTCACTAAAGTTTATAACGTCCAAGCGTGAAAATAAAAAAATCATATTTTTTCCACAAACATGATCTTTTAGTCCCCAATTTTTTATTTTCCCAAGGATAATCGGAGAAATTGGACCACAACAGTTGTTGTCCAATTTGTTCTGAGTACTCTGATACTCCATATGTGAAAGAAAACTACTGTATGGGCACACGTTGGGGCTCGGAAAGGAAGTAGTGACGTTTTGGAACGCAGACTTTGATGGAATGGTCTGCGGGCGTCATGTCGCGTTTGGAGAGCCCCTGATGTGCCTAAACAGTGGAAACCCCGACAGTGGAAATTATTTTTGCATCGCTTTATTCTGTGAGCTATAACTTTTTTATTTTTTCGCTGATGATGCTGTATGGCGGCTCGTTTTTTGCGGGACAAGATGACGTTACCATGTTTATTTATATCCGTCTTTTTGATAGCGTGTTATTCCACTTGTTCGGCGGTATGATGATAAAGCATTGGTTTTTTTGCCTTTTTTTTAATGGGTTAACTAGTGGGACATTTTTATAGGGCGAGTCGTTACGGACGCGGCGATACTAAATATGTGTACTTTTATTGTTTTTTTTATTTACATATTAATAATGTGTTTATTGGGGAAAAATTTTATTTTTTTTATTTATTTAGGGATTTTTTAAAAAAAAATATTTTGACACGTTTGTTTATTTTTTTTACATTTTTACCTTGTCCCAGGGTGGGACATCACTATATAGTGTCAGATCGCTGATCTGACCGTTTGCAGAGCACTGTGTCAGATCAGCGATCTGACAGGCAGTGCAAGAGGCTTGCCGGCGCTTGCTCTCAGCAGGCACTGACAAGCCATCCCCCTGCAAGACCTGGAAGGACCCCGTGGCCATCTTGGATCTGGGGGCCTGCAGGGAGGAGGCCCTTGGAATAACGCGATCACATCGCGTTGCTCTGAGGGTCTCAGGGAAGCACGCAGGGAGCCCCATCCCTTCCTTGCGCGATGCTTCCCTATGCCATCGGATCATGTTTAATCGCAATGTGCCGGGGGTTAAAGTGCCATGAGCGGTCCGTGACCGCTCCTGGCACTTAGTGCCGAGTGTCAACTGTGACAATCGTGGGCTCGGCCGATCGCATATGATGTACTATCCCATCCAGGGTCAATAAGGCCCAGGTCACATGGACGGGATAGTACGTCAGAGAGAGAGGGGTTAAAGATAGGTATTCACATTTACCCAGGAATTCAGACTTCAGTCTTAGACTGGAGTCACACACACCGTCTAAAAAAAATGGGACCGTTTTTGACGGCCGATAATCGCACAAATGTTTCCTGAACATTGATCTGTCTGTCATCCGATTGGAATGCGAGGATGCGATTTTGTCGCATCTGAGCGTACGTTTGACATCCGTCTGGCGAGATTTTGTCGGTGGCTTGCAAAACCGACATAGAATGGATCCAAATGATAGTTTTTAAATCACAAAAGAAAGAATAGATATATACACATAGAATATATATAATATATATATATATATTGTGACAGTGTCACTGGTTTTATATGTGAAGGGAGGTATGTGTCACACAGGATGCTCTCCTGTGTGAACTAAGACCTGCTTTATTTATCTGCCAGCATATTATATGCTGGTAGGTTTACTCTGTTAAAGGGTGTGGCTGAGCAATGTATAAAAGCTCAGTCCTGTTTTTTTTTCTCTGGTGTGGTCTGGAGAGGAAAGTCTCCAGACAGGATAGTGGAAGCTGCAGAGCTTTCCACAAGGACTTTAGCAGTTCAGTTAATGCTACCGAGAGCGGGCGGAACCCACTCATCTATGGACTGAGTTATTGTTTGTTTTTTTTATGTTTTTCCCGTTTAACCCAGAGGGGTCATGTTTACTTTTCCTGCGAAACCTGCATGAGTTTATGGCTGATAATAAACCAGCAGAAAGAAAACCCAGAGAACGTGTGTCCTGAGTCTGCCTTCAGGAGAGCCGAGTGAGTCGTCTTACCACAGTTGGTGTGAGAGTGCGTGCAGGATTCCAGGAACACGTGTACCTGCCACAAAGACCGGTGAATGTCCTGGGTGAAGGCTGCCAGACAGCTAGAGAAGTCCGGCAGCATGGAGGAGCTCGTTAAGCACCTGGTCCAGGCCCAGCAGAGCATACAGCAGCAACACCTACAGAGCCAGCAGAGCATACAGCAGGCCCAGCAGAGCATGCAGCAGCAGCACCAGGAGACGAACAAACTGTTGCTTCAGCAGATCCAGTTGCAGCAAAAGTCGCAGCAGCAGCACCAGCAGGAGGCGCAACAGCAGATACAGCTTTTGGTGGACGCCATCCAGAGCCGGGCGGCCACCCCAACACCAGGGCCGACTGATGATTCTCACGTCAGGAAGGCGGTAAGGCGGGCCATGCAGAAGATGACCCCTGGGGATGATGTAGAAGCATTTCTGACTGTTTTTGAGAGGGTGGCTGATCGGGAGAGACTTCCACCAGCACAGTGGGCAGAGGTTCTGGCGCCATATTTATCGGGTGAACCCCAAAAAGCGTATTTTGACTTGGCGCTGCAAGATGCTAAGGAGTATCCCAAACTAAAGACAGAGATCTTAGCATGTCTGGGAGTAAATATGGCAGTAAGAGCCCAGCGAGTTCATCACTGGGTGTATGCTAGCAACAAACCCCCTCGTTCGCAGATGTTTGACCTATTGCATCTTGTTCAGAAGTGGCTACAACCGGAGTCCTCCACTCCGGCCCAGATGGTTGAGCGGGTGGTGATTGATAGATTCATGCATTCCCTTCTCAAGTCAGTACAGACCTGGCTTGCCCAGGGTGATCCCCAGAACGCAGATGACTTTATCGGCCTGGTAGAGAGGTACCAGGTAGTTGAGAGATCTCTTGGGAAACCGGATGCAGTCATTTCTCCCTACTGGGATACCCAAAAGGGGGTGGGTTCACCATGGAAGGGGTCTAGAGCCACCACTGGGGGGCATCCCACTCCTATTGAAGGGGCCTTTAGAACAAGTGGGAAAGATATAGTTTGCTGGCGATGTCACAACCCTGGACATGTAGCCGCCAAGTGTCAAATATCCCCTGAGCCCATGGACTGCAGCCTAGGCAGACGGGTCTTCTATTATGCCTATCCAGCCTGTAGCGTGGACTGTCGACCCGGCAAGGGACAGCAGGCGTGTGCAGTATCCATTAATGGAATAAAAGTGCTTGGGCTGTTGGACTCCGGGAGTCTGGTGACCTTGATCAGAGCATCCCTTCCCCACCAGTTGATCCCTTCCAAAACCCTGGGTGTTCGGTGCATCCATGGTGAGCCAAGGACTATCCCGTGGCCACAGTAACAGTGGGGACAGACTGTGGTGCCCAGTCCCATGAAGTCGGGGTGGTAAAGGAGCTGATACATCCCGTCATATTGGGCCGTGATTTTTCCTTATTCTGGGACTTGTGGGGGAAGGGAACTGGACTAAGTAGCATGGGAAAAGCGAGATCCTTGAAGAAGAACCCCCGACAGAGTCTCAAAGAGAGGCGTTCCCACTGTGTGTCCTTGTCGGTGATGAGGGTGAGACGGTGACGGAGGAGGCCGACCTACCTGCGTTAGATATGTCCAGAGAGAACTTTGGGACTGCTCAAGTTCGAGACCTGACCTTAAAAGGGGCGTTCGACCAGGTTACTGTATGTAATGGGGTTGCCCAAGAGCCGGGGGCCGACACCAGATTCCCCCACTTTGCAGTACAGGGGGAGTTGCTATATCGGGTGGCCAAACTGAGGGGCGGTGAGATAGTGGAACAGCTGTTAGTGCCGGGGCCATACAGACGGCGGGTGCTAGACATGGCCCATTCACATGTTCTGGGGGGACACCTAGGGGTCGAGAAAACTCAGGAGAGGATACTGAGGAGGTTTTATTGGCCAGGGTGTTATCGAGAAATTCAAAACTTTTGTAGGTCCTGCCCACCTGCCAAATAACCGCTCCCTCCTCCCACTTCCGTAGCCCCTTAGTTCCACTACCTGTGATAGAGGTTCCCTTTGAGAGGATTGCCATGGACCTCGTGGGCCCCATAGTCAAATCAGCTCGGGGCCACCAATATATCCTGGTCGTCATGGACTATGCGACTCGGTATCCAGAAGCGGTTCCCCTAAGGAACATGTCCAGTAAAAGTATAGCCCGAGAGTGGGTCCATATTTTTGCTCGGACAGGTCTACCAAAAGAGATTCTAACAGACCAAGGAACCCCCTTCATGAGCAAGGTGATGAAGGAGCTTTGCAGAGTCCTTCAGATAACTCAGCTGCGGACCTCGGTTTATCATCCACAAACGGACGGCCTAGTGGAACGCTTCAACAAGACCTTAAAAGCGATGCTCAAGAAGGTCGTTGAAAAGGATGGGAGAGACTGGGACTACCTGCTCCCATTTTTGCTTTTCTCGGTCAGAGAAGTTCCTCAAGCCTCCACGGGCTTCTCTCCATTTGAGCTCCTATATGGGCGGCATCCAAGAGGTCTCCTAGACATCGCCAAGGAAACTTGGGAGGCTGAAGTCACGCCACACCGGAGTATCATCGAACATGTCGCCCAGTTACAGGAGAGAATGTCAAAGGTGATGCCCATCGTAAAGGAACATCTCCTCCAGGCGCAGGAAGCCCAGGCGAGAGTCTATAACCGGTCGGAGAGACTAAGACCGTTCCAGCCCGGAGACCGTGTTTTGGTGCTGATCCCTACCGTCGAGAGCAAGTTCCTCGCCAAATGGCAAGGTCCATACGAGGTGGTGGAGAAAGTCAGCGAGATTAATTATAAAGTCCACCAGCCTGGCCGAAGGAAGGCACATCAAATATATCATATAAACTTGCTCAAGCCGTGGCGGGACCGTGAACCTGTGGAAACTCCTTGCCTGGGAGCCGCACCAGAAGGCAAGGTGGAGGAGGTCACTATTGCAGAGACTCTATCACCGGCCCAGAAGCAACAGTGTCGAGAATTACTACAGCAGAATCGGGACCTGTTCTCAGAGTTGCCAGGGCATACACAAGTGATAGAGCATGACGTGCTGACAGAACCGCATGTACGAGTGAATTTGAAGCCGTATCGGATTCCGGAAGCACGCCGGGAGGTGATCTCGGCTGAGGTGAAGAGGATGTTAGACCTCGGGGTAATAGAGGAGTCGAAGAGTGGGTGGTCGAGCCCAATCGTCCTCGTGCCGAAACCCAATGGAGAGTGGAGGTTTTGTAATGACTACCGTCGGCTAAATGAGGTATCCAAGTGTGACGCGTACCCGATGCCCCGCGTCGACGAACTCATCGAGAGGCTTGGACCGGCGAGGTACATCACCACTCTTGACCTGATGAAGGGCTACTGGCAGATCCCCATGTCCCAGATGGCTAAAGAGAAGACGGCTTTCTCAACACCGGATGGCTGTTTTCAATACACGCGGATGCCGTTCGGACTACAGGGGGCCCCAGCCACTTTCCAGAGGGCTATGGATCGGATCCTAGCCCCACATAAGAAGTATGCCACAGCCTACCTCGACGACATTGTGGTCTTTAGCTCAGACTGGGCTAGTCACCTACCTAAACTACAGGCCGTTTTGGACGCGCTAAGGAAAGCAGGATTTACCATAAATCCGAGAAAGTGTGCCATCGGAAAAGAGGAGGCCAAGTACCTGGGCTATGTTGTTGGGAGAGGCGAAATAAAGCCGCAGATCAAGAAAGTGGAGGCAATTCAAACCTGGCCGCAACCGCTCTCAAAGAAGCAGGTGAAAGCATTCCTGGGAATGGTGGGATACTTCCGGCGGTTTATCCCGAATTTCGCCACGATTGCCGCCCCACTAACAGATCTTCTAAAAGGCACCAAATCAACCATGGTGAAATGGACGGAAGAAACGGAGACCGCGTTTCAAAAGCTGAAGCTAACACTGTGCAAACAGCCTGTCCTGGTCGCGCCAGACTTTAAGAAAGAATTTGTGGTCCAGACTGACGCATCAGAGGTTGGTCTAGGGGCCGTACTCTCCCAAGAAATAAATGGGGAAGAACATCCCATTCTCTATCTAAGCCGAAAGCTGTCCTCCTGCGAGAAGAACTACGCCATAGTAGAGAAAGAGTGTTTAGCCATAAAATGGGCCGTGGATACACTGAAATATTACCTACTAGGCCGGAAGTTTAAATTAGTATCAGACCATGCCCCGTTGAGATGGTTGAGGGAAAAGAGGGGAAAAAATGCTAGGGTAACTAGATGGTTCCTAGAGCTTCAAGAATTTAACTTTCACGTGGAGCATAGGCCAGGGAAGTTACATGGGAATATGCCCTCTCTAGGATTCCCTGTCTGGTGTCAGAAGGTGCCCAAACCCCCGGCTTTGGGCAGAGGGGGGGAATATGTGACAGTGTCACTGGTTTTATATGTGAAGGGAGGTATGTGTCACACAGGATGCTCTCCTGTGTGAACTAAGACCTGCTTTATTTATCTGCCAGCATGTTATATGCTGGTAGGTTTACTCTGTTAAACGGTGTGGCTGAGCAATGTATAAAAGCTCAGTCCTGTTTTTTTTTCTCTGGTGTGGTCTGGAGAGGAAAGTCTCCAGACAGGATAGTGGAAGCTGCAGAGCTTTCCACAAGGACTTTAGCAGTGCAGTTTATGCTACCGAGAGCGGCCGGAACCCACTCATCTATGGACTGAGTTATTGTTTGTTTTTATTATGTTTTTCCCGTTTAACCCAGAGGGGTCATGTTTACTTTTCCTGCGAAACCTGCATGAGTTTATGGCTGATAATAAACCAGCAGAAAGAAAACCCAGAGAACGTGTGTCCTGAGTCTGCCTTCAGGAGAGCCGAGCAAGTCGTCTTACCACAATATATATATATATATATATATATATGTAATTGAGACATATATATATATATATATATATATACACATATATTTATAGTTCATTCACTTCTACATAGTACTGTATAATAGCCGCTAATTCAATTGCCGGCTTCTGTGAAATTACAGAACCCGACATGAAATGACACATGGTTTACATACAGTTAACCATGTCATTTCATGTAGTTTGATATATGGTTTTCACTAACAATTACATGAGGGGTTAATTAAATGTGTAAATTCGTTGAAAAAAAATGTGTGGGCTCCCGCTGTATTTTCGCCACCAGACAGGGAAAGCCAGCGACTGAAGACAGATATTAGTAGCCCTGAGAGGGACCATTTTTTGTGCCCCCCCCTGGCTACTAACATCTGCCCTCAGCCACCCCAGAAAAGGCACATCTATTATTAGATGCGTATTTTAGATAGGCTATACTCGCGCTATAGAACAGAGCATTACAACATTACAACATCTATTATTAGATGCTCCTTTTCTGGCACTTAGCCCGTCTGTTCCCATTGCCCTGTAGCGGTGGCTAATGGGGTAAGGCTACCTTGCTATTGGAAGGGGACTTTAAGCCAGGTTAATAATTGAGAGTTGTCAATTAGACAACTATCAATTATTAATCCTATTTTATGAAATGGTTAAAAAAAACCACACATTAATTAAAAATCATTTTAATGAAATAAATACACAGTTTTTGACCATATTTTATTGGTCAGCGATACTTCTTTTCCAATGGTTATCAAGGCAACGGCATCATATTCAGTGGATTATTAATTTCCAGAAAATCACTAGAACGGGTCAACCACAATTTCTCCAGAAAATTTGGAGTGGAACAGATTGGTGAAATACTGGCATGGTACTTTTAGTGCCGCTGCCAATTTGTCCTAGTAGTTCATCCCCAGGATAGGTCATCAATATCCGATTTGGATGAATGGGGGTGGAGCTGCAGTACCCAACAGTGGCCACTAAATAGATGATGGAGCTGTGCAGCTGCTTACATCGGTGGCACCGAGAGTGGTTGATTGTTGCGGATGCTGAGTGCTGATTCCCACTGATCTGTTATTAATGATCTAACTTATGGATAGGTTAAAATATAAACGTAGTGGATAACCCTTTCAAGGACTGCAGCTGCTAACTGCCGGGCGCCGATCTCTGCCGACACATAGGTCACACACCGCTCCTACTGGTAATACAGTTGCTTCCACTGACTTCATGTCCAGAGAGCAGCCTCTTTTCCACTCTATTGACAGGGTGTGACTGCAAACATCACACTGATTGACAGCTGGCTCCCTGCTGCCTAACTGCGGGGAGCCTGCAGTCAATCAGCATGACGTTGGCAGTCACGCCCCATCAATAGAGCAACCTGTTGGCGTGGAGCAGCTGAATCACCGGGAGGAGCAGTCTGTGATCGCTCTAATCCGGCATCGGGTAGAACAGGCAGGTATTTAGCAACTTAAGGCCCATAGATAAAAAAAAAAAAATAGTCCTGGATGACTCCTTTTAAGCTAAATGGCCAGACTGGAAATTTCAAGATTTTTTTTAACATAAGTAATGATATGGAATATTTATTTTAAAAAATCTTTAAAAAAGATGTTCAAAGTATATGTAGCATAAAAAAATAAATTCGATCACTAGGTCATTTTCTGATGATTATATTGCCTTTTAGATGACATTTTTGAAAATTTGCAGAAAATTGGAAGACATGCCGGCAGTCGGGAAATAAAGGAATTTATTTTTGCTCCTTCAAAAAACTGATGAAAAAGCATTGAAGTATTGTAGGCACATTTGCCACAGGGAGAATATTTTCTTCATACTGTAACTTTGCTTCTGTAATTACATAGAAAACAACTTTCTTTCCTTAGTTTGGTATTGTGCAGAACAATCAATATTCGCCCATCCTAAACAATAACCGTGATCGTTTTGTAAATGTTTAAAGCAAAAAATAAGTAAATAATAAAAAAATACATATATAATGGAAACAAAATCAGAAAAAAGAAGGCATTAAGGCGTGAATTGCCTTCTACTACAATAACACTGGCCAAAATCTGAGAAAGTGTGAGAAACAACATTAGGATGCCCCTTTTTCGGCGCACGTCTTCCTCATCTGATTCTTTTTGTCTAAAACTACGGTGAAATAAAATGATCCCCTAGAAGAAGTAATGGCGAGCGTTGTAGACACAGCTATAAAACATCCTCTTGTACATAAAGCTAAATGCATCTCTGTTTTTCGAGATTGCAGCTGATGTTGGAAGTACGGTATGTTGACAACATGGATTTTTGACTCTTTGAAGTTGTCAAGCTTTTAGAGATGTGCACTGTAAAGCCACTGGAGGCTCAGTCAGACATCAAAGCCAGCGCATGGCTCACGAGCCGTATAGAAATGTTGTCATATTTTATTCTTTTTGATTATTTTATTAGTAACGCAGGTAATTTTTGATGAATTAATCAGATGCTCGGTTATATAATGAAAACAAGGAATGTGCATGAAGAGATTGAAATCGTAATTGTAACACTTATCAGCTTTGTTACACAGCGGAGGACGTGCGCCTTCCAGGAGTGTTGGGGGAGTAGCTAATAGTATCATTATCTAGTCTGCTTTTTTTCATTTTTTTTACAAAATAACATATCCTGTGGCATGTCGCCTCTTGATTAGAATTTTTTTCTTTTTTTAAGATCTGAGACCTATTAATGAAAAACAGGAAATAAAAAAATAAAATTAATTTTCACTATGTTATTTAAAAAAGCACTCCATAATAATCACGGTATATATTTGTTCTTTGTAGATTTAATCTAATCTGGTGCTACAAAAGAGCACATTTTACAACTTGGTCTTTCCCTGATCCAATGGGGACGTCTAGGATTAGAGATACACAACTGCTTTCTGCCCATGGGAAATGTATGGCATTGCTGATCAACTCTATTGAAATACATGGGGTTGGAATAATGCGCTGTATTTTCAGCTCCACACAATTCGGGATAGAGCTATAGATCCCCGGTCTCTGGGTACCACGACTCTGACCTTAGGACCTCGAAGGTCCCAGCAATCTGTCCCCAGACCTTCGGACCTTGAGGGTCCCAGCAATCAAACCCCCGACCTTGGGACTTTGAGTGTCCCAGCAATCAGACCCCCGACCTTGGGACCTTGAGGGTCCCAGCAATCAGACCCCCATCTTGAGACCTTGAGGGTCCCATCAATCAGACCCCCGACCTTGGGACCTTGAGGGTCCCTGCAATCAGAACCCAAGGTTATCAGTAAGTTTTGCTCTATCCCATGAATTTTTTGAAGGGAAATAATAATCCTTTAATTATAATATTTATTTATTTTTACAGGTCGTGTTGCTGACCAAAGATTAAAGATATCTACCACCTTACCTAAACCAAGATCTCATGTTATCACAGCACATGATGGGAGAAGCAGTTTTCGTGGAGGAAGTTTACTTTCAAGTCGAACTGTGGGCAGTAAGTGTTGTGCTATAGGATCATATACCAAGTGTCCCTACTATCTGGGAATATAGGTCATAGTACCAATAGAAGTTTCCACATATCTTAATGGCTTGTAAATATGCTGTTACACTGCTTCTGCTGCTCTGGCAAAGTCAGTGTCAGTCTTCACTTTTCTTCTGGAATTCCTTTCTTAAACCATTAAGAAGTAACTACACTTTCTTCCTGATTTTTCATATCAAACAGGCACTTGAAGATCGGTGGGGGTCCAGATCCTAAGAACCCTACAGATCGCTCAATAGACCCCCGAGAAATGCGCAGCTCGGAAGACAAAGAGCAGGGTATGGATTCAACAGAAAGCATAGACAATGAAGCCTGTGTGTTCTCTTGAATCTGTACTCCGGACTGTGTACACGCTCAGACAGGAGCTGTGCTCATCAGTTTTTGAGCGATTGGTGGGGTTCCCTAGAGTCAGGCTACCCCCAATCTGCAGGCAATTAACGTAACATGCCTGCTAAATATTAAAAATCAAGAAGAAAGTTTAGTTTCTCTTCAATGATTCAACTTGAATGCCATTTAGTTTCTGCACTGTATTGTTCTCCAATGCAAAGTTCACAATCCTCTGCATAGACAAAGTGAATTTTCCACATTTTGGTTCTCTGAAGCTTCCACTAGAGGGAGCCTGCTGCATATCCTTTATACAGGGAGCTCAGTAATAAATAGTATGCAGTAGCTCCCTCTAGTGGTTAAACAGTTCTTTACAGGTCAAAAAGGGGATTCTGCAGTCAGACTTGATGCAGTCCATTCTGTTTACCAGAATATAAGAATCCCCTTAGTTTTTGCCCTTTAGTCCCCATATAGGTATTTGGTCTTCACTGCAGGGATTCCCAGGGTTGCGCCCGTACCGTATTCAAGCACTATATATTGGCAATGTGGGGGTCAGGCCGCGTCAAAATCCACGAGAGAAACAACACTAAGTCAGACGAACAATCAAAATGGGAGCAAATGGGTTAATCAAGAAGAGTACAGTTCAATAAAGTGCTGCAGAAGTGTCGGAGAACCAATAACTGGCACAGGAATATAGTAATACGGGCGCTAGACTCAATGATTTGTCTGCTGACCGGGCTCCCTGGTTGGCAGCTGGACATACAGTATCATTGGCTGCGGATCGGGAATCTGAATTGCTGGTCAGCCTACTATTTGGCACATGTGCTGTCCTGCCTCTGACAGTGCTGCCGAGATAACCGAAGCATAGGTGGCAGGCAGTGAAGAACATTGCGGGAGCTTGGCAAGGGAAGTATGTTAAACATTTGGTGTTCAATGTCATAAAAATTGATCTATGATTTATTGAGAAATTTATCAGTGCAGAAGACTGATCCTAAATGTGGCATCGAGTTAAAACGAGAGATTCCACTTTAAGGCGTCTTTCATTATCTTTCCAACGTAGTGAATATGGCAATCGTCAGTGGTTAGTAATCCAGTTCAGCAGCTTGCATCATTACAAGTAAATATGCTTTGTCTGGATGGCAAATGATGAAATGTCCAAGTTCCCGATCACAGCGCATGGTGTAAATACTCTCTGCAATAACACAATTAACCCTTATTTAAAGGGCCACTATTACAATGGGACAATCAGGCTTAATTGCTCATACTCCACACACAATATGGCTTACACCTTGTAATGCGGCTATTTAAATAAAAAAAACCTGCACATTGCAGAAGGCACTACAAGCTCAATTATGTCTAATGGCGCACCATTGTGAGATTTAGCCCTGTAATCACTTTGCTCAAAACCCCTTTCATATTTCATTGACAGGGAAAAATATCTCCCAAGCCCAGAAGTTGGCTGACCTAGACAGCGAGCTGGCAGCAATGCTGTACAGCCGAATGAAAGAGGTAAGCATCGCGTACCAGCAACCAAACAGTGAGACGGATGCCATTCAGAGGCGTAAAATGGAGAGGATGATGGCAGTCCGACAGCTCGAGTCACATGAGGACCCTAAAACGAGGAAATCGCTCCTACTGGTAAGTACAAGTCTTCAGAGAGTCTGTAGATTCTCACTTTTTTTGTAGCCAAACTGTGGCTTAGAGACTGATGCCAATCTATTACTGGTTCCTTGTCGCCGGTGACATCACATGGCAGCTTGGTCTATACACTCGTGTGGACTCAGAATGGACTGAAGGGTGGTGTGGCCTGCAAGACAAGGTGGCAGCAGCTTAGTTACATAGCTCCAGCCAGCCAGGATTAAAACCAGCACAAAGCAGCAAACAGCATAGTCACAAAGCCTCTTACCTAACACCCGGTGGCAGCGGAATACCCAGGGCCCATGATGACCAGGGGAAGGTCCCAGAAAAGAGGATCCCCGGCGAGATTGGAGGCTTTCTTCCAAAGGGGACAAACAACAAGAACAGTGAGTAAGATGGCACCGGCTTCCCCTGCAGCCTCTTCACAATCTTCCAAAAGCTCGGGGGGAAGAAAAGCAGAGACTGTGAGACATGGCAGCATTGATAATGAGCCCACAGCTCCAATGACAAAGGCAGATATGCAAGATTTTTTGGATGCAATTCGTTCCTCTATGAGGTAGGATATGCAGGCAATGCTGCAGGAGATGAAAGGGGAGATTACTTCCATTGGGGATCGCACTTCCCACATTGAAAACAAGATGGAAGAATATGCCAAAACGATCAATGCCTTGGTAGATGAAAATGAGACACTCAGGGAAGAGATGTCTCCGGTCACTTATAAAGTTTATGACTTAGAAGATACATCCAGACGTAACAATGTGAGGCTGAGGGGAATCCCTGAAGAAGTGCCAGATAAAGATCTATCTGAGTTCATGCGACGCTTCTTGGTGGCTGTATAATCTTTATTACCTGAGGTTGCCCCTAATGAATTAATGGTGGACAGGATTCATAGAATACCGAAGCCCAGACACGTAGACCCTACCCTGCCTAGAGATATCTTGGCACGTATTCATTTCTTCACTACGAAGGACATATTCCTATACCAACTAAGGAAAACTCCCAGGCTGTCTGAGGAATTTCAAAATCTGCAGGTTTTCCCAGACCTTTCTGTAGCTACCCTGGCAAAGAGAAGAGAATTTACCCACGTGTGCAGGGCATTAAGAGAGGTCGGCGTACGGTAGAGATGGGGATTCAACCCAGTAAAACTACTCATACACCGTGACAGTGGCGTGGTAGCATGTTTTACCCCCAAGCAAGCGGAAGAGAAATTGACATCCTGGAAGATTGCCCATGCTCCTAGACAACCTACTAAAGGCAAGAAAATTGCGCAGGAATGGGTATTAACCTGAAAGAGAGGCGAGGACGCTATCCTGGCTGAGAGGGAGCTGTTGGAGGATCGCTGACTGTTTTTTTTCCTCTCGTTCGGTGGAAGCCGTCTAGTTGGTGATCCTCTGGACTGTGAGAAATCTTGCTGAGTGACGACGAGATTTCAAAATCTCATGGGACCCCGTGGTCAGACTTTTGTCTGAAGAATTTACTTTTTTGACTGAAGTTTTCTCTATGGTTTTTTCTGCGGTCTTCTTCCCTCTGTGTTTTTTCTTTCTTTTTACTGTTTTTTATCTGTTTATGTTTTTTCTACTTCAATTTAACCTGAGGTATATTTCCTCTATTAACGTAACTGCTGTTTGTTCTAAGGATATATGTGCTTTTTCAGTGAATGGCTCATGTGGGGTGGTGCGGAGGTGTGGGATGGGGGAGGGGTGAGAGAGAAAAAATTGGATTTTTGCATGCGGCTCATAGCAATTTCCTTCTTTAGGTGTACATATGAGTTTACAATTTCTCTCGTTGAATGTGAAAGGGTGTCTGCAAGAGACGCATTTACTGGCAGCCGATAATCATAGATTGCATCAGGCACAATTCCCCCATATATTCTTTGCAAATGCCCAGACTAAGAAAGCAGGAATCTGTATTATGATAAAAAATTCGGTGGCCTTCCAGAACATTCAGATGTGTGCAGACTCCATGGGTAGATACTTGGTGTTGGTGTGCACATTGAACGGGACCCCTCATACGATTTCAGTACTATACGCCCCAAATTCTGCCCAGCTCCCATTTGTGCGAAAAGTCCTCTCTACTATTTCAACACTTAAACAATGGGAGGTTATTGTATGTGGGGATTTCAACATGCCAATGGATGGTACCTTAGACTGCTCATCTAGATCGGGTCGCCCTTGGAGAGATTTGGGCAAGTTGATCCATGAATTTGGTCTGCACGACTTCTGGAGATACTCTCACGCCAGTGAAAGGGACTATACCTTTCATTCTCTCCGACACGGGTCCTACAGTAGGATTGACTTATTCCTAGTAGACAATAGAGTTCTAAATAGATGTATATCTGCGGAGGTTGGAACTATTACGTGGTCTGACCACGCACCGATCTATCTACGTGTACATCTTGGGCACCAATTCCACCCAACACCACACTGGCGACTAAACACTTCTTTATTACTGAATGACTCTATAATGACAAAAACAGCAGAATTGACATCTTATTTTGAATTAAACGATAATGGCACAGTTTCTGACGAGACTTTATGGACTGCGCACAAAGCGGTGATACGGGGAGTCTTCTTATAACAAGCGTCACAATTGAAAAGAAAGAGGGAGCAACACAGGACTGACCTCCTGACTGAGTTGAAAAAGCTAGAAATATTAAATAAAACCTCCCCCTCCCCGGTTACTACTGAGGCCATATATCAGCTCAGATTTAAACTGCGCTCTGATCTGCAGGCAGTATATGAATATAACCTCCACATGTTCCAACTTAGTGACTACGCCATGGGAGATAGGCCGGGAGCCGTTTTGGCCAGGCGGGTCAAGAAAGACTGCTAAATCCAGAATACATCATATACGGGACTCTAAAGGGTTGATAGCCAGAAGTCCGAAGGACATAGCTGCAGTCTTTGCTGCATTCTATAAATCTTTATATAACTTAAAAGATGATGTTGATACCCCACAGCCACAACAGTCAGATATTGATCAATATTTGAGTGATGTGAAGCTCCCGAAGGTTTCCCGGGAACAGTTACAATTATTGAATGCCCCCTTCACAGAACTAGAACTGAAAGATGTTATTGATTCATCCAAATGTCATAAGACCCCTGGCCCAGACGGCATAGCTAACGAGTACTATCGTGGTTTCCAAAAAATTCTTACCCCATACCTTATCAGGTTATACAATTCCTGGAGAGACTCGGGAAAGGTAGCAGTACCTAATTTGGAGGCTAGGATCGTCACATTGCCTAAGCCTGGAAAGACCCCTGATTCTCCAGGTAATTTTAGACCAATAGCACTTTTGAATAGTGATGTAAAGATCTTTACCAAGCTCTTGGCTGTTAGACTAAATCGTGTAGTTCCTTCCCTGATATCCTCGGATCAAGTTGGTTTTGTAGCTGGTAGGGAAGCTAAAGACGGTACGAGGAGGATGTTGGATCTGATTAAAGTGGCAGAGTTGAGCGGCCTCCCCAGTGCACTCCTGTCGCTAGATGCAGAGAAAGCGTTTGATAGGGAGCACTGGGATACCTTAAAAGTGTTTTGCTTAAATTTGGACTAAAAGGACCTATTCTGTGTGCGATTAACGCATTGTACTCCACTCCTTCTGCTAAGGTTTTGACGTCTGGTTTCCTCTCTGAATCCTTCCCTATAACAAACAGGACACGGCAGGTCTGCCCCTTATCTCCAGTCATATGTGCTCTATGTATGGAGCCCTTGGCTGAAAAGATTAGAAATAACTGAGATTTCTGGCATCTCGGTAGGGGGGTCCTCCCACAAAATCGGTCTATATGCAGATGATGTGGTTATCCCATGCACTGATCTGGATAGGTCCTTGTCTGCCATTATGTCCGATCTCAAAACGTTTACAAACATCTCGTATTATAAACTGAATGCAGCTAAGACGGTTGTCCTGCCAATTCTTGTTCCGTTGTCACTTAGGCAAAGATTGGAAGGGGCATACCCTTTTCAGTGGGCGCAGGAAGGAATGACATATTTGGGTATCACCTTAACCCTTTCACAACAATTGGTGGAAGTAAATTTTACTAGACTGATAAATACGGTGCGGGAGGAGCTGGCAGTTTAACAAAACGTTGTTGCATCGTGGATAGCCAGGATAAATATTTTTAAAATGAAGGTCCTTCCAAAAATTTTATACTATTTTAGGTGTATCCCAATTAAAATTCCTTCTAAAATCATAAATACCCTTCAAAGACTGGCTAATAATTATGTTTGGGACAATAGGAGACCAATGATGTCTAGTAGACTTCTGTATTATCCATATGACATGGGAGGGATGGGCATGCCCAATCTCATAGCCTACTATAGAGCGGCGGTCTTGACGGGACTCAGTGACTGGTGGAACATGGACAGCGGCCACAAATGGTTGCAAATAGAGGCTTTACTTGCCAAAAACTATTCTACCAGATTAATATTAAAACTGATAAAATATGGGAACCTTGGTTAAACAGCCCATTGTCTATACATGGGGAACGTTGAGGAAGCGGGATATTTTCTGTGAAGTGCTAAGTTTGGGTGACGCGTGAGACGATTCTGGGTCCCTCTCCCTACCTTGCACCTCCGATCTTACAATAGTGTAAATACGAGCCATGCGACATTCACAGCACTTACGGATATCAATTATTTCTCACAACCATCTAATATAAGGGGAAAATTAATGTAATTAATCCATTCCTTTTTCTTTTGTTTTCTCTTATGTGTTTGTATTTTCCTTTTCAAGTTGTACAACCTGTAAGCCCAGAGGTTGAGGCACAATTTTGGGGAATTTGTTGGCCCTATAGATTGTATGTTCTGATTTTTGTGTAAAAATTCAATAAACACATTGTTTAAAAAAAAAAGAATGGACTGAAGCAAATGTGATCCTAGTCCTGAAATGTGTGGCAGAAGAATGCATAAATCATTGTGTACTTTTGCAATAAGGCCGGCGTCACACACAACGACAAAAAATCGGTCCGTTTTAGACGGTCGATTGTCGGATCAAAATGCAAACATCACACATCCTTCTGGCATCCGATTTTCCTTCAAAGATGCGATTTAGTCGCATGTGTGTGTACCTTGTAACATCCGATTTTCATCCGACTTGCGAGATTTTCTCGCAGGCTTGCAAAACTGACATATAATGGATCCAAAAGAATAGTATTTCAATCACAAAAGAAAGAATAGATATATACACATAGAACACATATATATATATATACATGTCATTGTGACATATATAATATATACATATATTTATAGTTCCTAGACTTCTACATACTGTTATAGCCGCTAATTCAATTGCCGGCTTCTGTGAAATCACAGAAGCCGACATGAAATGATACATTGTTTCCACACAGTTAACCATGTCATTTCCTGTATTTTGATATTTGTTTAGAACTTACAATTACATGAGTGTATTTGTGCTAAATTTCAGACATGTAGGGGTTAATTAAAGGTGTAAATTCGTTGACAAAAAAATGCGTGGGCTCCCGCTGTATTTTCTCCACCAGACAGACAAAGCCAGCGAGTGGGGGCAGATAATAATAGCCTAGGGAGGGTACTTTTTTTTTGTGCCCCCCCTGGCTACTAACATCTGCCCCCAGACACCCCAGAAAGGGCAAATCTATAATTAGATTCGCCCTTTCTGGCACTTTGCCCGTCTATTCCCATTGCCCTGTAGCGGTGGCAAATGGGTTAATAATCTCACCTTACTGTCACCTTAGTATTGAAAGGTGACCTTAAGGCAGGTTAATAATTGAGAGCTGTCAATTAGACAACTATCAATTATTAATCCTATTGAAGTAAATTAAAAAAACACAGACACATTAATAAAAATTAATTTTAATGAAATAAAAACACATTTTTTTGACCATATTTTATTTTACACTTAATCCGTGCGAAGCCATTGATCTCCTAAAATAAAGATAAAAAAATAAAAAAACATTATTCTTACCTATTCCGCTGATCTGTCACGTCCCACGCTGTAATCCTTCACAAAGGGTTAACTAGCTTTGAGCCAAGCAGTGCAAGTAATCCTGCATGCTCAGCTCAAAGCTCCTGAATGAATAAGTTCCTCTCCTGGCGACAGGAGAGGATGTGTTTCATGAATGAAGCTTAATTGATTGTGTCCACTTTCCCTTTAGGTCAGGTCACTAAAGTTAAATTGCCAATAAATCAATTAAGCTCCATTCATGAATCTATTCCTCTACTTTCGCTGGGAGAGGAACTTATTCATTCATGGGGTTAGAGCTAGGAGACAGAATTATCTCCCTGCTAACTGTAACCTCTTAACCCTTTCTGATGGATTACAGCGTGGGACCTGACTGTACATCGGATTGGTAAGTTTAATTTTGTTATTTTATTTTATTTTTATTACAGGAAATGGTGTTAGCAGGAAAATAAAATATGGTAAAAAACTGTGTGATTATTTAAATAAACTTATTTTTTATTAAACTGTGTGTGTTTGATTTTTCTTTCATACAATAGGATTAATAATTGATAGTTGTCTAATTGACAGCTCTCAATTATTAACCTGCCTTAAGGTCACCTTTCAATACTAAGGTGACAGTAAGGTGAGATTATTAACCCATTCGCCACCGCTACAGGGCAATGGGAATAGACGGGCAAAGTGCCAGAAAGGGCGAATCTAATTATAGATTTGCCCTTTCTGGGGTGTCTGGGGGCAGATGTTAGTAGCCAGGGGGGGCACAAAAAATGTACCCTCCCTAGGCTGTTATTATCTGCCCCCACTCGCTTTGCTTTGTCTGTCTGGTGGAGAAAATACAGCGGGAGCCCACGCATTTTTTTCCAGCGAAATTACACCTTTAATTAACCCCTACATGTCTGAAATTTAGCACAAATAAACTCATGTAATTGTAAGTTCTAAACAAATATCAAAATACAGGAAATGACATGGTTAACTGTGTGGAAACAATGTATCATGTCATGTCGGCTTCTGTGATTTCACAGAAGCCGGCAATTGAATTTGCGGCTATTACAGTATGTAGAAGTCTAGGAAATATAAATATATATATATATACATGTCACAATTACACATATATATATATATATATGTATGTATTCTATGTGTGTATATCTATTCTTTCTATTCTTTATTAAAGCTGTCAGTGTGATTTTACAGTATAGCCGGGATGAATTGCCGGCTTTTCTAAAGGACACCGATGCGATTTCATCGCAAGTCACACAGTGTGGTCCGTTTGTAATCCGATTTTTCATCGCTCCCATAGACTTGCATTGGCGATTGTCGACCCACAATCGGTGACAATCGCAGCATGCTGCGATTGTACACGGACGTTTAAAACGGACCACAAAAAATCTGATACTGGGAGCTGCTCCATAGATTAACATAGGGCAGACTGCAATACGATTTTTCATCGCATTGCAGTCGTCCGATTATGTCGCCAGTGTGACGCCGGCCTAAGGCTCAAAATTGTACCTTATACTGCCCATATGGAGGCTTTTACACTTTAGACCTACAGTCGCATGTAAATGTTTGGGCACCCGTGGTCAAAATTACTGTTGTTGTGAACAGATAAGAAAGTTGAAGATGAAATTATATCTAAAAGGCCTAAACTTACAGATGACACATTTCCTTTGTATTTTAGGCAAGAAAAAAAAATATATATAGTCATTTTTTTACATTTTAAAAATGGCAAAAAGGAAAATGGGTTAATACAAAAGTTTGGGCACCCTTGGAGATTTGAGTGTTCTCAGATAACTTTGACCAATGTTTCAGACCTTAATGAGCCTGTTAGGGTTTCTGGCTTGTTCACTATCATTGTTAGGAAAGGCCAAGCAATACAAATTTCCCACCTTTAAAAAACCCAGCCTCCTCTAACCTTGTGCCAAAAACAGAAGCCATGGGTTTTTCTAAGCAGCTGCCTAGCACTCTGAAAATGGTGGAGACCTACAAAGCAGGAGAAGGCTATAGGAAGACAGTAAAGTGGTTTCAAGTTGCCCTTTCCTCAGTTCAAAATCTAATTAAGAAATGACAGATAACAGAAAAAGTGGAGGTCAAGATAAGGTCTGGAAGACCAAGCAACATTTCAGTGAGAGCTGCCCGTAGGATTGCTAGAGATACAAATCAGAACCACGGCTTGACTGAAAAATTCCTTCGGAAAGGTTTAGCAGACGCTGGTGTTGTGATACAACTTAATGGAAGAGTCGTCACAACAAAACCTCTCCTGTATCCTCGCCATAAAATTCAGCATCAGAAGTATGCAAAAGAATATCTAAATAAGCCTGATGAATTTTGGAAACATGTCATGTGGACCGATGACATTAAAATAGAATTCTTTAGCCACAATGATCAAAGATATGTTTGGAGAAAAAAGAGCACAGAATTTCAGGAAAAGAACATGTTTGTTGCCAACCATTAAACATGGGGTGGATCAATCAAGCTTTGGGGTTGTGTTGGAGCAATGGCATGGGGAACATTTCATGGATAGAGAAAAGAATGGATTCAATGAAATTTCAACAAATTCTTGATCCAAACATAAAACCCATTTGTAAAAAAGCTGAAGTTGAAAAGAGGATGGCTTCTACAAATGAATAATGATCCTAAACACACGTCAAAATCCACAATAGACAACCTCAAAAGTCGCAATCAGAAGGTTTTACAATGGCCCTCACAGTCCCCTGATCTGAAAATCATTGAAAATCTGTGGCTAGACCTCAAAATAGCAGAGCATGCAAAGCGACCCAGGAATCTCACAGAACTGGAAGAATTTTCCAAGGAAGAATGAATATAAATCCCTTAAACAAGAATTGAAACACTCTTGGCTGACTACAAAAAGCATTTGCAAGCTGTGATACTTGCAAAAGGGGGTGCTACTTGGTACTAACTATGCAGGGTGCCCAAACGTTTAAATCGGCCCATTTTCATTTTTGTAATTTTTAAAATATAAAAAAATTACATTATATATATATATATATATATATTTTTTTTTTTTTTTTGCCTAAAATATGAAGGAAATGTGTCATCTTTAACTTTAGGCCTTTTAGAGATCATTTCATCTTCAACTTAAGTATTCACAATACCAGTAATTTTGACCAGGGGTGCCCGAACTTTTACATGCCACTGTATATCAGATACTCATATTACTTGATCTTCTTAAAGAGCACCTTTCACCAATTTTTTTTCATGTTGAACAGGACACACGATGTAATAGTGGCTGCAGAGCAGGAAAAAAAACATTTTTATTCTTTTTTTAATTTCACCTCTCTGTTGCAGAGATATTGGCAAGCAAAGAATTTGACACCTAAACAGTTATTTTTTTATTTTTTTTTTTAAGTCTAAGTGGGTGTTGCCTGAAAGATTTCACTGGGGGTGTGTATTGAGACTGTTTGCCATTGCACAGTTATTGTAGGGGGGTGTGTTCTCCTTTCTCCAATGTGTTGCTGTCAGCTTATGATTGGTCAGAATTAGAAAGAGGAAGAAGTACACACCCCCAGTGAAATCTCTCTGGTAATCTCTCTGGTAATGCCCACTTGGACTTAACTGTTTAGGTTTCCAAATACTTTGATAGCTAATATCTCCGCCATACAGAGGCGAAATAAAAAAAACAAACAAAAATGTTTTATTTATTTCTTATTTATTTTACTCACTTATATAATGCCATTAATTCCACAACACTTGTCAGAACTGTCCCCATTGGGGCTCGCAATCTACTGTAGATTCCCTTATCAGTATGTCTTTGGAGTGTGTGAGGGAAAACTGAGAACCCAGAGGAAACCCACGGAGAGAATATGCAAACTCCTTGCAGATGTTGGATTTGAACCCAGGACTAGAGTTGAGTGAATTTTTCAATTGAATTTCGATTATGATCATTGGCGAACATTGTTTTTGCAATATTCGCCGAACACAGCCGAACGTCATTGGAGTCAATGGGAGTAGAAATGACCGAATATGTTCGGAACCGATCATCATACATAAATTTGGCACGAATAGGGTACCAATATGGCACAAATATGGCAAGTTCAGATTTGGCAACCAATTCCGAACATTTTCGCTTAACTATACCCAGGACCACAGCGCTGCAAGGCAGCAGTGCTAACCACTGAGCCACGGTGCTGCTGCTCTGCAGAAACTATTACATCGTGTGTCCAGCTTCACGTGAACAATTTGGTGAAAGGTCCTCTTCACTCTACAAAACTGGATTTGGGCAGCATGAATAAGGCCTCTTTCACACTTCAGTCGTGCAACGTCAGTCAAAATCCGTCAAAATGTGAAAAAAACGGATCCACCATTTTTTTTTGGCGGATCCGTTTTTTTTCCCATTGACTTGCATTAATGACGGATTTTGACGGATGGTCGTCCGTTATGTCCGTTTTTTGACGGATCCGCCAAAAAATTGGCGTCAGTCATTACAGAAAAACGTCCAATGCAACGTTTTTTTTGGTCCGCGAAAATGGCGGACTACGGCGGATCCGCCGCATCCGCCATTTTGTATAATGGCCGCCTATGGGCGGCGGATCCGCTGGCATCCGTTTTTGACGGAATCCGCCCGCGGATCCGTCGCCTCCATAGAAAAGCATTGAAAATCCAGACAACACTGTCCGGGTCTCTCTCTCTCTCTCTCTCTCTCTCCTCGGTCCGGACTTACATTTCCGGAACAAAATTTTCATCATTTCCGGGTGAAAGCTTCTTGGCGGATCCGTCAGAAAACTGACCAGTTTTGCATCCGTTTTTTCACTTTTCTGACGGATCCGCCATTTTCACGTCACACAACGGAAGTGTGAAAGAAGCCTAAGACACTGGCTTCATTATTGCAGCCATTTATGTTTTGTTCGGGTACTGTGTATCTAAGATGACCAGTCCATGGTGGGTTCCCAGCGGCTTCTCTCCTCCCCGATCCCATAGACTGACCGGTTCTCTCCCTATTTATATAAGAAGAGATATGACCATCAGGAGAAGCAGAGTGGAGAGAGGCCATTGAGGACCTGCCTTGGAGTAGCCGCAGCGTTTCAGAGTAAAGCATACATGACTGCAGCAAGCCAGTTAATGATTCATGCTGCCTGTGGTTCGGGCAGAATGATTCAGATGACAGGTTCCCTTAATTATTACATATATAACTATTATGGTCAGTGCACCATTATTACACTGTCTTATATTCCATTATATGACTGGAGAACCAACCCATACAGCTACACAACTAGTTTTACCTATAGTCTCCACACAGGCTGGGCCTTAGTATGTCCTGATGTGCCCAGAATTTTGCTCTTTTGCTCTTGCATTACTATACTATATTTTTTGTAGAAGAGAGGACTTTGTTCCCTTATAGTTTAGTTGTATCTAGTTTTTTAGGAGATCTTTATATTTAGTCTGTGACAATATAACACATTTTATATGTAATGCAGAAAATTAAAAAAAAATCAAGTTTTTAATTTTTAATAGGAAAGCACTGACTCCCAGTTGTTGCCATGTCAGGATAAATGTTGCATTTTTTGACTGTCGCCTGGCCCATCTGTCTGTAAAATGTTAGCAGTAATTTACTGTGCATAAAGCATTTTTCCAACTGAATAGATTACAAGACTTTGTGTAAAAATTGTTGATCTTTTCTTATGCATTAATCTTAGTAAAGTTCGTAGCAGCCCTGATAATTACTCAAACAGACATTGAGAACTGAGCGCTGTCTTCTGTGCTATTTATGGAAGTTATCCCCTAGCCACAGGACCACAGGATAGGGATAACTTCTCAATCACTTGTGGTCCGTCTGCTAGGACCTTCACTGATCCTTAGAATGGGGCTTGTCGTCTTCTAGGACCTTCACTGATCCTTAGAATGGGGCTCTGTGGAGGTCGAGGATGCCACCTCTGCTCTATTCATTCTCTATGGCACTGACAGGCATAGCCAAGTGCAGCGCTCTGCTATCTCTTGTCCCACACAGAATGAATCGGAGCAGAGGTGTGCACCCCTCCATTCAGCCGGGATGCTTGAAGCCTCGTTTTTGGGATTGGTGGAGATACCAGGTATTAGACCCTCAGCGATTCAGAACTTATACCCTATTCTAATGGTAGGGTACATCGTTCAAACTTGCCACGTTTCATTTTTTCTTTCTATCTTTCTTTCTATCTTTTTCTTTTTATCTTTCATTCTTTGTCTTTCTTTCTTTCTTTTTTTCTATTTTCCTTTATTTTTTTTTCTTTATTTTTTTTATTTAGGCTGGAGTCACACTTGTGTGTGTGATGCGAGAAACTCACGCGAGTCTCTCGCATCAACACCTGGCACTAACGCCGGCACTCGAACCGGAGCGTGTGGCTGCATAGAAATACATGTTCCGGGTGTTGATGCAAAAGACTGACGCGAGTTTCTCACATCACACATGCAAGTGTGACATCGGCCTTACTTGCTTTCTTTCTTTCTTTCTCTCTCTCACCTGACATATACATGCATTACACAGAAAGCCAATCTGATCCATGCAATCCTTTATGCCTCCTGTGGTGGTGCTGTTACAAAATTGAACACTTGCAGCAAGATCTTTCATAGATTACCACAGATCGCTGGAGCTAGATAGTTGTTTGTGCTGTGATCAGTTAATTGTTTGTTTCCTTTTTAACAAAATGTCTTTTTCCAAATTGGACATCATCTGTAAAAGGGCATTTGCACCTCACTTCATATTACTAGTGAATAGACTTCCCTCCTATGTAATGAAAGTATTCAGAATTATATCCCAGCATATCTTGAGGTGCAGTTCATTTGCCGTGTCTGACCAAGACATCTCCTGGGGAAAACATCAAGGATTCACCCAAATCTTTTTTTTTCCTCTTGGCCATAATCTACCAGTAAAAAAAAACATTATGAACAGTTATATACATTACATTTCTTCATGTGTGAGCCTTTAAGTGGTGTACATCAGGAAAACCTGTGTGAATACTCCCTGTTGCCCCTGTTTTTTTTTTAATTGTTATATATTTTAAGCTGTTTAAAGGGATTGTCTGGTGAAAAGTTATCACTAAGATAAGTGATAACTTACAGATCGACGGGATTCCAACTGCTACAGAATATGGAACATTTTTCCCTGTAAGAATGGAGCATACTGGACCACCGCACCATTCATTTCCCCGATGAGTGGCTGACTGCTGCATTCAGCCTCTTCCGGCAGCTGCTGCGTTTGGCCTCTTTCGGCAGCTGCTGCGTTTGGCCTCTTTCGGCAGCTGCTGCGTTCGGCCTCTTTCGGCAGCTGCTGCGTTCGGCCTCTTTCGGCAGCTGCTGCGTTCGGCCTCTTTCGGCAGCTGCTGCGATCGGTGTCTTCCGGCAGCTGCTGCTATCAGCCTCTTCCGGCAGCTGCTGCGATCGGCCTATTCCGGCAGCTTCCTTGATAATGAATGGAGCGGCTGTTCTGTTTCAGATCCATTTTACACTGTGTTCCAAATTATTATGCAAAAATTTTTTAGGAGTGAGAAGGTAAGAATTTTTTTGTTTGTCAGTTAAACTCATTGATGGTGATGTGTGTCAGGGCTCTTTATATCACTGTAAGCAATTGCAGACACCTGTGCTAATTAGTTTGGAAGGTGTGTCCAATGAAAGGCAAGACTACTTAAGAAGGCTGTCCCACATTATTAAGCTGCCTACATTTTCTGCCAAAATGGGAAAGAAAAAGGATGTGTCGGCTGCTGAGAAGCAACAAATTGTGGAGTGTTTAGGTCAAGGCATGACTACAATCAACATTGCCAAGACACTTCAGCGTGATCATCGCACAATCAAGAAGTATGTAGCTGATTCACAGTACACACGTGTGCGTGCTGATAAGGGAAAATTGAGGACTCTTTCCTACAGGCAATTAAGTCAGGTTAAAAGAGCAGTGGCAAAAAAGCCTTGTCATAGCAGTAGACAAGTTTTTGAAGCTGCTGGTGCCTCCAACGTCCCCCGAACAACAAGATGCAGGGTCCTTCAGAGGTTTACAGCTGTGCGTAAGCCATCCTGTCGACCTCCTCTATCCGACACACACAAGCAGAAACGGCTCCAGTAGGCCAAACAATACATGAAGACTGACTTCAAAACTGTTTTGTTCACCGATGAGTGCCGTGCAACGCTCGATGGTCCAGATGGATGGAGTGGAGGATGGCTTGTTGATGGACACCCCATGCAAACACGGCTACGGCACCAACAAGGAGGAGGTGGAGTAATGTTTTGGGCTGGAATCATGGGGAGAGAGATTGTCGGCCCCTTTAGGATCCCTGAAGGGGTAAAGATGAACTCCATAGTGTATGTTGAGTTTCTCAAACAGCACTTCCTGCCATGGTTCAAGAAGAAGAACCGTGCATTCCGCAGCAAGATCATTTTCATGCATGATAATGCACTGTCTCATGCTGCACATAACACATCTGCATCTCTGGCTGCTATGGGCATAAAAGGGGACAAACTTATGGTGTGGCCCCATGCTCCCCTGACCTCAACCCCATTGAGAACCTCTGGAGCATCATCAAAAGGAGTGTCTATGATGGCGGGAGGCAGTTCACATCTAAGCAACAGCTCTGGGAGGGTATTCTGTCCTCATGCAAAACAATTGAAGCAGAAACCATCCAAAACCTGACAAATTCAATGGACGAGAGAGTTCAGAAGCTCCTTTCGAACAAGGGGTCCTATGTGCAAATGTAACATCACCTAGAATAAAGTTTTGAGTTGAAAACTGTTTGATTTTAGTTTGTAATAACCTGCTAATGCTTATAATTTCAAAAATGACCATTTTTTTTGTTCTTTATTAAAATGAAAAGGTTGAAAACTCTGCTGTGCATAATAATTTGGAACATGCATTTTGAGTGCAGTTTGAGTGTTTTATTTTTTAAAAAATATACTGTTATCATAGGCTGTTTGTACAAAAACCTTTCAATTGTACTCTAATAGTTATTTGACTGGAAAATTACAATGACTGCAATTCATATAGGTAATTTGGGAAAATCTGAGAAAATATTATTTGCATAATAATTTGGAACACAGTGTATAATGGGGATAAAACTGATAAAGTACTAGTCACCCAACGTTCCTAGTATCAGATCAGATGTATGTGATAAAAGATGGCTTCTGTTTCGGGATGTACTGTGCCATTTTTTGATGTATGAGACATTAGTATTGAGCTATTTTTCTGTGTTTTTCTCACTTATTTTTTTTGTTTCTAGTCTCATCATGAGCAGCGCACTCAGCACACTAGAGATTTGCAGCTCATTGAAGCATACCGGGAACGCACCAAAGCCGAGTGTATCTCCAGTATGCTGAATCAGGCTATTACCTCAAATTACACCGTGTATGCTACGCTGGGCACCGCAGAATTCTTTGAATTTCAACTTAAAAACCCTTATAACATCCAGTACACCATATCTATTGAGATTGATCATTCAGACCTCAGGTACAAACTAATGTATGGGATCCGTCTTCTGTTATTATCCCAAAATGTGTAATAAACTGTCTACGCAGCTGAAAACCAACCTCACTCGGGGAGCTCTGGGACAGGAGGTGGCACGCAGTGGAGTAGGTGCCGACCGAGGGGATAGACGTGAGGTCTACACAACGTGGGATCAAAAAAAGATCTAATTAGTAGGAGACAAAGACCTGCACTGACTAGAAGGGAAAAAAAATGCCAAATTTCAGGACCATGAAACCTTACTTGATTAAAAAAAAAATAAAAAAATTCCCAGATCGCAGGGCGCTAATGATTTTCCATGGCAGCCCAGGAACTAATGAAGGCAGCCGGGGGCCTAATAGGACGCCTTTCAGCATTACACTGACAGGCATAATACACTGCAATACTGAATTATTGAAGCGTATTATATCAGTGTTCGAGCCATTTGACGGTCAGGTCCCCTAATGGAATGGAAAAAAAAGTAAAGTTAATATATATGTAAAAAAAAATCCCCAAAAACATTATTTTCCTACTAAAGAATGCTTTATTGGGACATGAAAAAAATAAAGCACATTAGCTTCACTGTAATCATAAGAACTGAACCCTAAAATTATCACTTTCTTTATTTCTCACGGTAAATAAAAAAAAACGCCAGAATAAATGGTACCAATAAATTATAAAGTGTCCCTCAAAAAACAATGCCCTTATACAGATTCATCAATGGAAAAACACACTAATGGCTCCCAGAATGGCGACACAAAAGCAAATGATTGTTGTTGTTTTTTTCAAGTTTTTTTTATTACACAAAAAGCAATAAAACGTAAAAAAGAAAATTAAGTTGACATGACATTTGTATCGCACTGTGTGCAGTAAAAAAAAAAAAGTTTTAGAATTGCTGTGTTTTTTTCTCATCCCACCCCCAAAAAATGTAAAACATTTTAGAATACATTATTTGTACCCCAAAAATGGTGGCATTAAAAATACAACCCTTCCTACAAAAGACAACTCCTCATATGACTTTTTGGAAAGGTTCTTTAACCCATGTAGTGGTTCAAAAACAAAAAACAGCCCTGTTGCTTCAAGACCCCAAATATCAGGTTTCTGAAGGGGTTAAATGGTGTGCAACAAGCGCCCTCTAGTGCTGGCTGCAGGCGGCAATAATTTTTTTTATTTTAACATTATAACTCTATTTGAAGAGGTTGTTCAGGACTATTTTTTTTTTCCTTTTGGGCCTAAAATTAACAAAGCAGGTAGTTGCTAACTGAGGCAATCAAGTGCCTATTCTACCCGGCGCTGACTCAGAGCAGTCACAGATCCGTCCTGCCAACAGAACAGCTCGTCTTCTTCCACTCTGCTTTATAGATGGGGTGGGAATGCAGACATCATGCTGACTAACAACTGGCTCCCCGCAGTTAGGCAGCAGGGAGCCAGCTGTCAAATCAGCATGACATCTGCAGTCACACCCCATCAACAAAGCAAAGTGGAAGACAAGCAGCTGCTCTGTTGACATGTCGACAACTGAAGCTGCTGAATAGATGGCGGGAACAGTGTGTGACCCCACTGTGGCAGCAGAGATCGGCGCCGGGCACAACAGGCAGGTAGGTAGCAACTACCTGCCTGTTAGTTCTTAGACACACAGTAGAAAAAATGATTTAGTCCTGGGTAACACTATTTTTTTTAACAAGCCGCAGCTGATAACAGAAGATTGTCGTGATGCCTAGTGTTGGACCCCACGATGATGATGATGATGATGATAATGACCACCTATCGCAACAATAGGTCATCAATATCAGTGATGTGGAAAACCCCTTTAAGACATCAAATAGTGCAATATTTTGGGCTTAGATTACGCCAACTATAATGGTGTGAACATTTACTACAGTGAGACCCACCAGAAGACATCTTTAAAAAGATAATTTGGTGCATCTCAAAAATATGGAAACTGATTTTTTTTTTTGCAAAAATTTGATAATTTGATGATTTGAAGATACAGGCCCCAAACCTGAGGCTGCATTACTGAGAGGTTTTGAAGACAAGTCTTCCTCTGGTACCACACTGTCGTGAAGTCCTGTTAGGGATTCACATCACCATGATTCTACTGGAGACATACTTGCCAACCCTCTGTAGGAGGCTCCAGGAATAAGGGGAAGAGTGAGCAAATATCTGGGGTCCTGTAGAACCTGCCTGAAACCTCCAGAGGGTCTCCTTATTTAGGAAACTGACGAGAATGAGGCAGGTCTTCAGAAAATAGGGAAAATTTGCCAACTATTTTCACCACCAAGGGAAGCTCAGATCCTTTGTGGTAAAAGTTGGCAGGTTTAGCCTGAAACTAATGGTGATTAGCCTCGCCCCCTATAGCTACCATGTCATAGAGAGAAAGAATCTGAATCTCAGATGGATGACATGATCCCTTGGCCATGGACTATAAAGCTGAAGGTTTCTCTATACCCTTCCAGGGTGATCGTGGACACACAGGAATGGAGACATTTTAAAGAGCTGACAAACACAACGACGCCCATAGAGGAAAATATGTTTCATGTTCATCAGCAGAGCGACACCCCCAGCTGTACCTCCGACCCAAGGAGACCGTTTATATTCCATTCAGGTACCAGACTGTCTGCGTGGATCCCACGTCCTTAATGCCGGTGAGTTTGTGAATGAAACCGTAGATTATACGGTACACGGTATTGTATCCTAGGGCCCTGTCAAAAAATGATGGTCCCTGGGCAAAACTTGTTATAAAAACCAAAACAAACCAATGCTTTACTTACTCTCACCAGGTCCATTTCTGTGTCTCTGCTGCTGTTCCTGGTGACCTATATCGGCTGCGACGCTGAAATCAAGTCGACAGTGCAGCAGCTAATCAGTGAGCTGAACGGCTCTGTCTGTGTAGACGGAAAGCTCTTGTAATACTATTGTAGGAACTCGAGGATTCTGATAGCGTGGGGCAATGAACAATCAGAGACGGGTTTCTTTGAATGCAAATAATGTATTTGTGAAACAGCAAAACACCCAAAAACAATATTCAAACAACCCGTAGTGACATGCAATGAGTCCATATATATATACACAAGTCCAGTTATATGAATCCGGATATATAAGTCCTTGAACCTCTATAGCGAGGGTGGTAAAGTTCTTACGACGGAGTCCTCACACAAATGTGACCACAAGGTAAGTCTGATGCACAGGTAACGTGGCTGGATTTACACACTGCTGGTGTGTGAAGAGTCAGATCCAGGTATGCAGAAAACACAGGGAGGTCCAGGAACAAGTTAATCTCAGTTGTGGCTTAATTCAGTGAAGTCCAACAACAAGTTCATATGTCAGTAAGGTTCCAGTAACAGTTCCAACAGCTCTCACCAGAGGTAATGCACGAAGGGTTAAACAGCAACAGTTCAGAAACACAGTTCTTATCAGATGGAGTGAACCAAGGGTTAAATTCCCAAGTCAACAGTTTAGTGATAACACAGTATGTGCAACTTACATATGCAGAGAATGTCCAGAGCCATGGGTAGAAACTGCTGTGGCTGAGAAACACCTGAAGATAACCTGGTTATGCACTTTCCTGGTAAATACACAAAGATCTGTGAGGAACAAAGCAGCTGGGTTGCAGGGAAACGGAAGCAGAATATTCCAGCAGTGAAGCCAGCACCTGAGCCGGGTTTTAAACAAACGAACAGGAAGTAGGGCACAGAAAACAGCAAACTCCATTTTAACAAAGGGCAAAATCATTGACAAAGTTACCTAGAAAACCCGGAATACTGACATTACTCCCCCCTAAAGACGGCCTCCGGACGGTCCTGGACCAGGCCTGTCCGGGTATCTCCGATGAAACTGAGCAATCTTCAGAGGCGCATTGATGTTACTTACTGGTTCCCAAGAATCATTTTCAGGAGAGTAACCTTGCCATCTAACTAGATACTGAAGCCAGTTTCTATGAAGTCTCGAATTAACAATATCCTGTACCACGAATTGTTCTTCGCCATCAACCAACACTGGTGGAGGGGGAGGTACGATACGTCCTGAAACGTGTTAGGAGAGATGGTTTTAATAAGGAAACATGAAATACTGGGTGTACCTTTAAAGTCCGTGGTAGCTTCAACCGACAGGCAACAGAGCTCACAATCCCCGTGATCTTGAATGGACCGATGAATTTCTGTCCCAGTTTCTGCGAAGGAACACCCAATTTTAGATTCTTGGTGGACAACCAAACTGAGTCTCCTACCTTATACATAGGTGCTGGTTTCCGGAATCTATCGGCCGACTTTTTGTAACGCTCCTGTGCTGTGGTCAGGAGTCCTTCAAAACTTCAAGATTACGTTGCAACGCCGTCACTCTGTCTTCAACCGCTGGTACCGAAATCGTAACCGGAGACCTAGGCAAAATACTTGGATGATAACCCAGGTTGGCAAAAAAAGGCGTTACCTTCGTGGAACTGCTTTGGGAGTTGTTGTACGAAAAATTCCGCTAGAGGAAGTAGCTTCAGCCAATCGTCCTGCAAATGACTGACGTAACAGCGTAGATATTGCTCCAAGGTTTGATTTGTCCGTTCGGTCTGCCCGTTGGTCTGAGGATGGTATGCAGAAGACAAGCAAACATTAATGTGGAGCGCAGAACAAAATCCTTTCCAAAATCTAGAGGTAAATTGTATTCCCCGGTCAGAAATGATGTCATCTGGTACCCCATGCAGCCGGAAAATGTTCTGGATAACTAGATCTACTGTCTCTGTAGCTGAGGGAAGACCAGCACACGGAATGAAATGAGCAGCTTTCGTTAAACGATCTACTACCACCAAAATAGTATTTTTACCACCAGAGGTGGGTAACTCCACAATAAAGTCCATCGAAATAGACCCCCAAGGGCGAGACGGTACAGGTAGCGGTTTAAGAAGACCAGTAGGTGAAACACGAGGAACCTTGTACCGGGCACAAACTTCACAAGAGCGGACATAGTCATTCACATCCTTCAAGCAGGTAGGCCACCAAAAAAAACGATTTAACAATTCCTGCGTCTTCTGTACCCCCCTATGACCAGCCAATTTAGAGTCGTGGACCAATTTGAGAACTCGAAGTCTTACAGCCTCTGGGACATAAATACATCGATCTCTAAGCCACACACCATTCCGAAGGACAAGATTCACATTGTCAGGTGGAGCTGCAAGAAATACGTCACCGTCATAGGCCAGCTTGATCTCCTGCCACAAGTCCCGGTTCCGGAGCACTCCAACGAAATTGGCCTCCGACAAGATGGTCTTCGACGGGGTCCCAGGCACGGAATCCACGGTATGGATTCGGGATAATGCGTCAGCTTTCCCATTACGTGAAACCTGGGCGGTACGAAATAATAAAATTAAACTGGTTCAAGAACAAACTCCACCTAGCTTGTCGAGGAGAAAGACACCTGGCAGACTTAAGGAATTCCAAATTGCGATGATCCGTGAGTACTACTACCTGCTGAGTTGCCCCCTGCAAATGGTGTCTCCATTCCTTAAAGGCAGAAATAATTGCCAAAAGTTCCTTATCTGCCACATCATAGTTCAGTTCTGCAGAAGATAACCTACGAGAGAAGAAGGCACACGGGTGCAGCAAACCTTTGTCTCCGGTACGTTGTGAGAGGATAGCTCCCAATGCACAGTCAGACGCGTCCACCTCCACGATAAAAGGCTGTGCAGGATCCGGATGCATCAATATTGGAGCCGTGGTTAAAACAACCCTTCAGGCGATCAAAGGCTTCCTGAGCTTGCGAAGACCATTCAAACTTCTTCCCCTTCTTGGTGAGGAGAGTGATGGGACGGACAATTTCTGAAAAATTTCGGATAAACGTCTATAAAAGTTAGCAAAGCCAATGAATCGTTGTACCTCCTTAATGTTTCCTGGTACGGCCAGTCCAAGATTGCCTCGATCTTGCTGGACTCCATTTCAATCCCTGAGGCGAGATAACATAGCCCAAAAATTGAATTTCAGAACAATGGAACTCACACTTTTCAAGTTTGATGTACAAATGATTATCTCTCAAACGTCTAAGTACGGTCTTGACATGTTCCTGATGTTCCTGTAAGGAGTCAGAAAAGATTAAGATGTCATCAAGGTAAATTACCACATATTGGTCCAATAAATCCCTGAAAATGTCGTTGGCTAAATGTTGAAAAGCAGAGGAGCGTTACAGAGTCCGAATGGCATCACCAAATATTCAAAATGTCCATACCAGCATCTAAAAGCTGTCTTCCATTCGT